>JAOTOL010001627.1:0-392500 GCA_034440575.1 Imbricaverruca yamaguchii
AGCATAGCCACGATAATCGCGTTTTTTGCCCGGCGAGGCGAGGGAACATTTTCTTGCTTTATGCTTATTGACATCACATTTTGTTTTTAATTCATTTGAATGGAGTAGTTCGTTTCTGTCTGCCTTAGTTGGCAAACATCAGAAGGATCCCGATGCACTTAATCAAATAATTTCATTGCTTCCCGAGTACATATTGACTCACTTTGATGATTGCTCTATTTTTAATTGGATGATCCCACATGCTCGAAGTCCTAAGAGGTGCATTCTCATTTTTGTTCTTCACCTGGCCCTCACTCGTTGAGCACCGACCCCGACTTTCTAAATACAGTATTGTTGCTATGTTCCCTGTCTAATCTTTCCGTAATTGCAGAAAATCGTTGAATTTATACGTCTCTTCCGTACAATGGAATCTTCCCGGGTGACTAAACTGAGCAAAAATTCAAACATTACGTTAGCTGCCATTGTCCGGTCATACCTGCATCGTATTTGACTGCAAGTTTGTAAGATAAACGTGTACAAGAACCTCGAAACCAGCTAAGCGAAGCGGTATTGTTGTCACTCTTACTGATTCTCATTTCTGCCGAAAATTGCGACGTTAACTGTCTGTGGCTAGCTGACGCTAACTCTATCCATAATTTTTAGTCCAGGCCTCTGATATTCTTGGTGCCAGTGGCATTCTTCGTGCACCTCTGGTATCAAGAGCGTGTTGTTTGCTCCCACTCCCGGTGCTGCGTCGTCCGACTCCCCCAGAAACCCCTACACCTCATTGGCCGGCACCGCCTGAACCCTGGCGTCAAAGTGCTTACCTTGGTTGGTTCGTTGGTTGGTTATTGATTTTACGACACATCGACCGTTGAGTCATGTAGCGTCGCCAATCTCTCACGCCAATTGGTCGCGCGCGAAGAGTAGTGACAGGTCAGACTCGAACTCACAACCTTTCGATTGTGAGACGAGCAACTTACCCCTAGACCACTCGTCCCCGTCAAAGTGCTTACCTTGACACCGCCAGATTCTGGAAAATGCGCCATCCAGGAGCTAGAGCGTCCACAACTCGGCTGCCTGCTCCGTCGTCGTGGCCATTGATCGCGTGGTGCTCAGCTCTTTACCTAATTGTTGACCCATGATGGTAGGCAATATGATTGGGTCGCACATCTGAATGCACGACTGTGCTGCCGGTGTAATGCCCCCACAATGAACCTGCTAGCAGAGCCACACGAGGCGTCTCTGCGCAGAGAAAGGCTGGGAATGCGCTACGCTTGTAAACTTCGCCAGTTCCCGGACCACCCGACTCACTCTCATGTTTTTTTTGTGCGCGCATTCGCAAGCTTTTTCACGGAAGTCAGCTTATTCTTCAAGAAATTCGGAGAGACGAGGGCATGCAAATGATAGCTTATCGCACCAGAAGTGAATACATCCCTTGCGGAAACGAGAGAAACAGATGTTGCCCAGAAGAGTTTTGCGCACTGGCTCGGAACATATCGAATTATTTCAGGGCTGGGCGACAACCTATACCGATAGATCTCGAATCGAGGACGGTGTGGGCAGCGCTTTTATTTGTGGCTATGTTGTCCGATCTTTTCACTCCCAAATTGCACGTCTGTGTACTCATCGGAACTTACCGCTGTTTTGAAAGCTTTATGCTACATCGAAGTGTCTGAGTGAGATCGGTATGTTATTTCACCGATTCTGTGGGCAGAATTTTGGCCCTGAATGCATTTTATCAATATAATCCCCTTTTAAGTGATATCTTAACCGGACTGACGAATATGCACAAGACGAATATGCACAACATGAAACGCAGGGTGCTCTTGTGTTGGATTCCCAGCGATGTGCGTATTTCCGGTAGCCAGCTGGCGGATGTTGCGCCGTAGCGAGCAGCGCGCGTACCGTGCTCTCGTTCGCTGCCACTTCTTGCCACGGACCATTACCGAGAGGTAATGGTCCATGGCACAACCATTACCTGTCCTTCCTCTTAGACAAGTGACAGGCAATGTGGGGCGCGACACGGGCAAACACACTAATAGCCATTAAGCAACGTCTGAGACCATGGAGCTCGTCCTGTCTTAAACATAGACAAGATTTGATCTCGTGCCCATCATATGCTGAAAGAGCGTAGACGTCACTTGATTTGCACGGGTAGACTCGCTTAATGATATTCTGTCTGACAACTCTAGCGATGTTCAACCAGGGCAACTGACCGCCTTCCCTTCTGATATATCGTTCTTGGCAATATATACTCCACACTGATCTGCATCGCATATAGCATATATAGTGCATTAGCATCACTTGGGCGGTGCTCTCAATGGGAGGCTTGACACTTTATCTCACCATATTTTGATGAATACCTAAGTTATGGGCGCAATATGGCCATAGTTGTCCTACAGCCGAAATAAGCCCTAAAGCCCAAATAACTAACTAGCCGGTGTAATTCCGGTGGGTGATCAGCAGGAGCGCTGTGCCGCCGGTGTAATACCGGGGGTGGTTAGCAGGAGCGCTGTGCCTCCGGTGTAATACCGGGGGTGGTTAGCAGGAACGCTGTGCCGCCGGTGTAATACCGGGGGTGGTTAGCAGGAACGCTGTGCCGCCGGTGTAATACCGTGGGTGGTTAGCAGGAACGCTGTGCCGCCGGTGTAATACCGGGGGTGGTTAGCAGGAACGCTGTGCCTCCGGTGTAATACCGGGGGTGGTTAGCAGGAACGCTGTGTCGCCGGTGTAATACCGGGGGTGGTTAGCAGGAGCGCTGTGCCTCCGGTGTAATACCGGAGGTGATCAGCAGGAGCGCTGTGCCTCCGGTGTAATACCGGGGGTGGTTACCAGGAACGCTGTGCCGCCGTGTAATACCGGAGGTGATCAGCAGGAGCGCTGTGCCGCCGGTGTAATACCGGTGGGTGGTTAGCAGGGACGCTGTGCCGCAGGTGTAATACCGGGGGTGGTTAGCAGGAACGCTGTGCCGCCGGTGTAATACCGTGGGTGGTTAGCAGGAACGCTGTGCCGCCGGTGTAATACCGTGGGTGGTTAGCAGGAACGCTGTGCCGCCGGTGTAATACCGGGGGTGGTTAGCAGGAACGCTGTGCCTCCGGTGTAATACCGGGGGTGGTTAGCAGGAACGCTGTGCCGCCGGTGTAATACCGGGGGTGGTTAGCAGGAGCGCTGTGCCTCCGGTGTAATACCGGGGGTGGTTAGCAGGAACGCTGTGCCGCCGGTGTAATACCGGGGGTGGTTAGCAGGAACGCTGTGCCGCCGGTGTAATACCGTGGGTGGTTAGCAGGAACGCTGTGCCGCCGGTGTAATACCGGAGGTGATCAGCAGGAGCGCTGTGCCTCCGGTGTAATACCGGGGGTGGTTAGCAGGAACGCTGTGCCGCCGTGTAATACCGGAGGTGATCAGCAAGAGCGCTGTGCCGCCGGTGTAATACCGGTGGGTGGTTAGCAGGGACGCTAAGCTCCAACGTCGCATGACCAGTGTGACATGTCCTCGCACTGCCGATGGCTGACTGGACACAGGGAAAGCGCGTTAACGGCGGCCCGGCAGCGCATCGCTGCCCGGGCTGACTGCTGGTGAAGGCCAGGTCGGCATGCTGACGGTACGCCATCGAGCGTCAGTTAATAATGGGCCGTGTGCGGTGCATAGAGAAGGTGTGGGATGCTGCGCACCAGCGGCAGACGTGCTGGAGGAATTCACTTCGTTGGGACCTGGCTGGGCGCTAGATGATCTGCCATGGTCGATGCTCCCTAAAACCCTAATCATACACACACATACTGAAACTCGTCGTCGTGAAGTGTTTGTGTTGTTGTTGTTTTTTTACATCGGCGCACTTAGCTGGGAAAATAATAACGTGTCCGCGATAGTCTCCACTTGTGTGCTAGTGTCTGTCACCTGAATGTGTTTTGTTGTGTTCCTGCAGGAAGAGTTCTGGCCACCGGAGCAGCTCTGTATCTACAACATGTTTAACCATCACATGTTCAGCCCGCACGGATGGGACGACTACAGGACGTTTATACGTGCAAACGATGGAGCTGGTAAGCAAAGTGGGACATTGTGTTTGTTACTGGGTCGTCCCCCACCATCGGCCTCACCAAAGAAAGTGTGACTGTCATCGTGTTGTGTCACTTCCATCATGCAATGCTCCTATCGTTCTTTTCCTTATCACGTCCCCATTTCTTTGTCGCCTTTTCCCCGTGTCCAATGTTTTTCTTTTTCTTGTTTTATGGTGCTTGCATCTTACTCTCCCATTTATCCTTCACCATGTAATATGTATCGTTTTGCTGCAAAATTCCTCCTCCGTTGTGTCTTGCTCAGAAGCCCTCGCATGTGTCATTGATTGGATAGCTAGCCAGTAAAACGCCTCAATTTGTGCATTATGAGCTAGGTCTGAAGGCCAATCACGGACTTCTGGTTGGAAAATATTCTGGTAGTGTGCTGCCATTCGGTTCACGATGCAAAATTTCACACCAAGCACATTAGTTCTTCGATATAATTGTAGTGTGCAGGCTCAATATGAAGTTGATAACAGCTGAACGACTATACGTTACATTGATATGGAAATTCCGGCTAGAATGCTGCAGTTCGAAATGCACAACACTGGAAGAATGAAGCCACTCGTGCTTGTTGCCTGACGTCATGAGTCGTTGCAAAGCTGCACGCCTAGCAAGAACGGTATGATCGGATGGTGTTCGTGTGGTCGTGCACTTGCTCAATGACACCGTGATGACGTTACTGACGCTGATGTTTCAGGACTATGCCTGCTGGTGGACCCTCCGTTCGGAGGAAAGATCGAGGCACTGACGCTCACGATATCGTCGATTTTGGCCGACTGCCGTTCCGCTGACGACTCGGGTACTGTTCCACCGCCAGGTCAGTACCCCCACCCCCTCCTATCGTCACCGTCACCGGCCCATCTGTAGATCATCCCCCGTCTCACTGCACCACGATCACGTCAGTCACCACCTCACCACCCCACACCCAGACCAGCTCCTGCCTCGCCACTCCCCCGCCCCAGGGGTTAACTCCCGTGTCATTACACCACGGTCAGGGTGGTCTTTACCTCACCACCCCATGTCCAGATCAGTTCTCCCCTCACCAGCCAACCTTCAGGTTAGCCCCCGTCTCACCGCACCACGGTCAGATCAGCCACTGCCTCACTATCCCACTTGTAGGTCAACCCCCGTCCCATCTCACCACGGCCAGGTCGACCACTGACTCGCCACCTCACATCCAGGTCAGTGAGAGCTGACCTGGATGTACGACTGTGCTCAGACAGTCTGGCGCACAGCCGTGCAAGAGTGCAGGGGCCGGCGCCCTGTGTCAGCCGCCAGCTTTGTTCCGCGCAGGTAGACGCGAGTTCACCAGGCCGACTGGTGTCAGCCCGTACAACGCATCTCGAGCACGGAGTATCCGCGCGCTTACCGGGGAGCCACCGTGCAACGGCAAGTCTAGCTGAACACCCAGACGCTCAGCCGCCGCTCGCACCGACAAACGCTGGCTACCACCGATATGTGCCATATGGTACCGCCGAGAAACCGAGCGATACGCTACCACCGACAAACGCTGGCTACCACCGATATGTGCCATATGGTACCGCCGAGGAACCGAGCGATACGCTACCACCGACAAGCACTGGCTACCACCGATACCACCGAAACCACCAGCTGCCACTCCGGCAGCTGGATCACGAGTTCAGCTTCGAACACAAAGCAGGGGCTCCTGGTCAGAACGGGACTCTCATGTGCAAACTCCAGTCACCCGGTGTTGGCAGGATTCCCGCTGGGCCGGCAAATGCTGGAGATGGTGAGCGCTGGCGGTTGGCAGGAGCGGGTGGTCCTCGCATCGCGGACCGCCCGAATGTGACGGCTTATAGACCCACGTCCCGATACGACTGCCAGCCAGCAGCTGGACCAGCAACAAGAGGGAAAGGTTCGCCGGATTGGGGCACAACGGAGCGCGCTGTCGTACCACCCTGCGCACCCTGAGCTGGGAGACAGTAGAGCCCGCTGTCGTACCTTCCTACGCACTCCGAACGGTTAGCTATACTGGGAGACAGCAGAGCCGGCTGTCGTACCCTCCGACACACTCCGAACGATTGGCTAGACTGGGAAACCCCGGAGTCACTGTCGTGCTCTCCTACGCACTCGGTAGCCGGTTGAACGCTCTCCACGTCATCGGCAGCATGTCGTCAAGAGCCAACGAATGCAGGCTTCGGGAAAACAGTCGTATCCGGCAGTAGACCGATATTGCGACCGTCCCGGTGCGTCTGCGTCTTTGTGTCTTGGCAAGCGAGTCCAGCATTGCTCCGTTGCTATTCAGAACGCCAGGATCATGGGCGGGTGCGTACAACTAGGCGCGTGCATGCATGCGTGCATCGTTATCAGGTAAGTATGTTTGCGGTTCCTGCCTTCGGTAACTCAATGTTTTTCGGTTGTAGACGACACTGCACTTCACAACAAGAGTACGAAGCAGGCATCAAACACAGCTCACACCATCGTAAAGCTGATGTTTGTGTTAGTGTCAGAGCATATCGATGAAACATGTCAGCATGTAGGTTGATGTTTGATCAGAATGTGTGTCATACGGCATAGGAAACGAATAATAAAAGGAAAAATATGCAACACATGCGTTGCAGCGAGCATGTTATCATCATCCCAACGCCCAGATTTGACGCGGTCGCAATACCTTTATAAGCAGTGTAATAGAGTGGAATAATTATTGATTCACGAATATGAATTATTCGTGAAATAAACAGGAATATACCACTTTATAAACATTGAATGGTCATTTTTTCCAAAGAAGTATCGACATTGTGTTTCCTGATCTGTGTGTATGCACTATTCATACTTTGTTTCTAACAGCATCTTGTGTATAAATATCATCCTTATGCTAACCATTACAGATTGTGATACACAAACATCCCGTAGCGCATTTCCAGATACAGAGATCGCCTGCGATCTGCTCTGTTATGCAATGCATTCGTCGATACCATGGCAGTCATTAATATCATTATCAGTCATTATCATTAATATATGTATCCCTATATTAGGTATTCAAAAATATGCAAAAACGTACCTATATGCATACGCTATTAGTTCAAAATTAAGCTTGAAGAGCATGAGCGATAGTTCAAGCTCGTTCCCATGACAAATTTTGACGTCCTACTGTGCTTGTTTCGACAGCTCATACCAAACGAAAATGTAGTAATTTAACATTGGTTGCAAGGACACCGAGCCCACCGATAGGCTCACCGATAAATCATTAAGCGCGTCAAGTGCACCGATAAATCCAGTCGGCGGCCAAGAGGCGGTGGCGGCTGGCGCCGACGGTGCCGGCGGCTCCGGGATGGGCCGCTCGGGACACTCACCCGGCCTGACGCTGCCCCACACTGCCCCACACTTGCCCACACTGCCCCGCACTGCCCCGCACTGCCCCACACTGCCCCACACTGCCCGGCTCCGGGATGGGGCTGCTTTGGACACCGCTGTCCGGTCCCACACTTCCCCACACTACCCCACACTGGCCACACTGCCCCACACTGGCCACACTGCCCGGCTCCGGGATGGGCCGCTCGGGAACTGCCACCCGGCCTGACACTGCCCACACTGCCCCACACTTCTCCACACTTCCCCACACTTCCCCACACTGCCCGGCTCCGGGATGGGCCGCTCGGGAACTGCCACCCGGCCTGACGCTGCCCCACACTGCCCCACACTGCCCGGCTCCGGGATGGGCCGCTCGGGACACCGCCACACTGCCCCACACTGCCCGGCTCCGGGATGGGTCCGCTTGGGACACCGCTGCCCGGTCCCACACTTCCCCACATTGCCCACACTTGCCCACACTGCCCCACACTGCCCCACACTGCCCCACACTGCCCGGCTCCGGGACGTGGCCGCTTGAGACACCGCTGCCCGGCCTCACTCCCTGACCGGGCAGCGGCTGGCTGCTCCAGCCCGCCGCCTGACATCAGCCGGATGGTGCACCGCAGTGTCACACACAGCGCGTGCGGTCAGCGGTGACCGTGGCGCCGTACCGGTGTCCTGCGCGACCGGTCACGGCCGGCAGGTCAACAGAAGTGAACAAAGCCGTGTACTTGTCTGCAAGTTAGGCGGCATAAATCGGGTCGTCATTGGACAGACTTTTCGTTCGTTCGAGCATTCAAAAATGCAACATCGTCCGCAAATAACAATGGGTATATGTTGTCCCATTCATAGGATTTATCTTGAATTTGTTTCTTCATCACACATTACGGGTACACATGAGCCTCACAGCCCGCGCTGCACCTTCTGGCCCTCGACTGCCTGCACGTCAGACTACCTCATGAAATTATTTCCCTTGCCTTGCGAGGCTGGTCGTCAAGCCGAATGTAGCCATTGAGGTGATACAATAATATATATCATGCATATTACCGGCGGAGGTCGGGAATTCGAAGTGAGACGGTTTGAACGTGACGATTCTATGTAGGAGACAGTTGCGACAATGTGTGCACCTCTGCTGGCCAGGCGCCGGCCGCACCTGGCGGCTGCATCTGGCCGGCCAATTCCCCCAACTGTCGGCTGCATCTGGCCGGCCAATTCCCCCAACTGTCGGCTGCATAGGTCGGCCGCAACAGGTCACAGTGCGGCCAGCCGACCGGCGTACAGTCGCTGTCACGGCCAGCCGACCGGCGTACAGTCGCTGTCACGGCCAGCCGACCAACTTACAGTCGCTGTCACGGCCAGCGGACCAGCGTACAGTCGCTGTCACGGCCAGCCGACCAACGTACAGTCGCTGTCACGGCCAGCCGACCAACGTACAGTCGCTGTCACGGCCAGCTAACCAACGTACAGTCGCTGTCACGGCCAGCGGACCAACGTACAATCGCTGTCACGGCCAGCCGACCAACGTATAGTCGCTGTCACTGCCAGCTAACCAACGTACAGTCGCTGCCACGACCAGCCGACCAACGTACAGTCGCTGTCACGGCCAGCTGACCAACGTACAGTCGCTGTCACGGCCAGCCGACCAACGTACAGTCGCTGTCACGGCCAGCCGACCAACGTACAGTCGCTGTCACGGCCAGCTAACCAACGTACAGTCGCTGTCACGGCCAGCCGACCAACGTACAGTCGCTGTCACGGCCAGCCGACCAACGTACAGTCGCTGTCACGGCCAGCGGACCAGCGTACAGTCGCTGTCACGGCCAGCCGACCAACGTACAGTCGCTGTCACGGCCAGCCGACCAACGTACAGTCGCTGTCACGGCCAGCTAACCAACGTACAGTCGCTGTCACGGCCAGCCGACCAGCGTACAGTCGCTGTCACGGCCAGCCGACCAACGTACAGTCGCTGTCACGGCCAGCCGACCAATGTACAGTCGCTGTCACGGCCAGCCGACCAACGTACAGTCGCTGTCACGGCCAGCCGACCAGCGTACAGTCGCTGTGACGGCCATCCGACCAACATACAGTCGCTGTCACGGCCAGCCGACCAACATACAGTCGCTGTCACGGCCAGCTGACCAACGTACAGTCGCTGTCACGACCAGCCGACCAACGTACAGTCGCTGTCACGGCCAGCCGACCAACGTACAGTCGCTGTCATGGCCAGCGACAGCGTACAGTCTGTGACGGCCATCCGACCAGCGTACAGTCGCTGTCACGGCCAGCTGACCAACGTACAGTCGCTTCCACGACCAGCCGACCAACGTACAGTCGCTGTCACGGCCAGCCGACCAACGTACAGTCGCTGCCACGACCAGCCGACCAATGTACAGTCGCTGTCACGGCCAGCCGACCAGCGTACAGTCGCTGTCACGGCCAGCGGACCAGCGTACAGTCGCTGTCACGGCCAGCCGACCAACATACAGTCGCTGTCACGGCCAGCCGACCAACATACAGTCGCTGTCACGGCCAGCCGACCAGCGTACAGTCGCTGTCACGGCCAGCCGACCAACGTACAGTCGCTGTCACGGCCAGCCGACCAACGTACAGTCGCCGTCACGGCCAGGTGGCTGCCCGATCGCCTGAGCCATCGCCGGTCTGGTCACTGCAGGCCAGGCCACTGGAGACCACCTACTTGGACTCTCCTGTGTCGAAGAGGAAAGTTAGACCGGGCTGACCTGTCGGTGGGGAGGGGGCTGTCGGTGGGGATGACCTGTCGGTAGGGCTGTCCTGTCGATGAGGCTGACTTGTCGATCGGGCCAACCTGTCGGTGGGGAGGAGGGCTGATCTGGCGGTGGGCTAACCTGTCGGTGGGGCTGGCCTGTCGGTGCGGATGGGGCTAACCTGTCGGTGGGGTGGGGGCTGACCTGTCGGTGGGGAGGGGCTGGCATATCGGTGGGGCTGTCTTGTCCGTGGGGCTGACCTGTCGGTCGGGCTGACCTGTCGGTGTGGCTGACCTGTCGGCCGGGCTGACCTGTCGGCCGGGCTGACCTGTCGGCCGGGCTGACCTGTCAGCCGGGCTGACCTGTCGGCCGGGCTGACCTGTCGGCCTGGCTGACCTTTCGGTCGGGCTGACCTGTTGGTCGGGCTGGTCTGTCGGTGGGGCTGACCTATCGGTGTAGCTGGCTTGGAAGCCAGGTGGTAAGCCGGAGGCTGGCCTGCAGGGAGTGGTGATTTTCCTTCTATATTTTGGTGTTGGGCACATCAGCTGCCATGACTATTGGACTCACAAAACTCGGCCATCAAAATAGGCTTACAACCCCCGTTGTCACACATATGTGTTTTTTCGGAATGCCGACTGATATGATGCGTACCGATATATCAGCTCTGTTCAGACCGGTGAGTAGATTGCTGAAAAGTTTATCTCCGAAAGATAATCAAAAAGCCGTCCAGATTGCAGAAGATGGGAGTCGTCTCCTAAGTCTCTTTCAATCGACGTAATGGTTTTTCGTCCGAAGTACCTTTTTGCGCTCATCCAAGGCTATGTGGGATGGTATATTTCTGAAATGTTTATAGCCGAAATAAAATCGAGCATCCATCTAGATTGAACAAGATTGGAGTGGTCTCTGAAGTCTTTACGGGGCTGCATAAAGGTTTCACGTCTGAAATACTTCTGCGCTCATCCGAGTAGGAGTGATAGCGAAGTGAGCAGGCCACTTTGTTCCAGGTGCGGTGGACCGTGACCTGCCGTTAAAGTCAGGTCATGGCCTGCCGTTAACGGTGCACGTCGCCTGGAACTGTGCGGCTGGCTCGGGTTTGGTGATCCAGCCCTCCAGCTGTTTTCCTGTCGGAGAAGATCTGTCGTGTAACTTGCAATGATCACTGGGTTCTGTATTTGTTCATACCATTTTGTTTTAAGGTCCGCCACCCAAGATCAGGTGACCATGAGTTCCTCCCCACTCTTACTCAACGACTGCAAGCGCCTTACGTTGACAACATAAAATAAACAGTAGAGTCGCGGCACTCCCAGCTAAGATACGGAAAACAAACACACAAGCAAACAAAGCAAGCACCTATATCCACCCCAAAAAGAACTTAAGACTAAACTATCATGTGAATAGCTGGTTTGTGACCAAATGGCAATGAACACTCATAATTTGAAATGCATTTTTTACTCAGGCTCGTCCCACGACTCCGTCCAGCTAAGCATAAGCTTGTTGCTGGGTGATTGCATTGAGACATGCGATTTGCGGCTGAATGATTTTGATCGACGGTGGTGGTACATAGTTGTTGTTTTTTTTTCGAGTTATATCCAAGAATTAACGGCAAGTTGTGTTGGCTAGTCGGGGTGAGCATGTTATTTTTTTCTGGATCATCAAGGCAATAGGGGTTGGAAAATTGATGGCGTTCCAAGTCGAATTCAAGGTTTCGGTACGTTTTGATGTTCCTGACACTGTATGCAAGCAACTTGCTTCTCTACCCCCTACTCTTCTTTCTAGGGGACCAGTAGTCTAGGGGTAAGTTGCTCGAGTTACAATCGAAGGATTGTGGGTTCAAGTCTCACCTATCGCTACTTTTCGCCCGCGACCAATCGGCGTGAGATATTGGCGACGTTACATGACTCAACGGTCGGTATGTCGTGAAATCAATAACTAACCAACCAACCAACCAACTCTCCTTTCCATGTGGACGAATGGTGCGCAGTTGAACGATGCCTCGGATGTTTCCATGATATCCCCCAAGTGTACCCTAAGACTTAGGTAAACCAATATCCGGTTTCACAACGGCCAGTAAGCACCGGGATGCAATGTCGACGACCTCGTCTGGTATGAAGGGAATATCATTGAACTATATGAACTTTATCTGTAGATATGAAATGTCCCAGACGTTTTGACTATTCAAGTAATAAATTAAATGTTAAACTCAGCCAACATTGCGGCACTCTTTGAAAAGAAGGCTCTCGATTCACAGAAACAACTAGCCAGTCCGGCTGCATTGGACACCATGGTCGGGAGGTAGGCGTTGTGGGATAGAACACAAATTTGTCGTGGTATTAGCAGCAAATGTACAATATTTTGGAGGAATTAGAAGTGTGTATCCTTGGGATGATTTTTTTTCTCTTTACGTTATATGTTATGGCTTTGAAGTACATGTGTTATGAATAAATATGGAAATACATAATTTTCAGATGCTCCGATTCTATCCTGACGCTCCCGAAAATATTAAATTATTTCCACTTTACAAGCGGGTTGTTTTCAGCTGTAATGTCGTGCACTGTACCGCACCATGCGAGACTCCGTTTTTAAATATCGCTGTACTCCTACCTGACTAACCCCTACTGTGTGGGGGAGGGGCAACTGATCCTTGTCTTTGAATATCTCGCAAGAAAAAAAAAACAAAGATTGAATTGTTTACAGCACCCGAAAGACACACGTCCAAAATATGCGCATTTGAGACAAACTTGTTTGTTGACCTGCCTGACATATTTCAGCCGTAAATGATGCAATCAGAGCACAAATGATGACGTCATTTGAATCTTTTGAAACTTGGATTATGATTCGTCGTAGTTACCATAGAGTGCCGATCACTTACCGCCGTTGAATCTGTTTGACGATGTTGATCAGTGATATTGGCGATTTCCGTTCGAGTGCTCGGAAAATGTGGCATTTGAAGACCGCTGAATTCGACAAACAGCAGTTGTCATCGAGTTTACTTCCGAAGTCAGGCTCGCTTGGTCTGACTTCTAGATTTCCGACTAAACGACGTCCCAGGCGCGGCTGAAGGTGTTCATTTTCAGGGTGCGTACATAAGCAACGTGTTATTAGTGAAGAAACTTGTACTAGGTAACTGAACCTACTCCGTTTATTTATCCATATAATACATTGGTCCAATCCAGTTTAAAAGCTTTCAGTTCAAAGGAATTATTGTGACCTGACCACGGCATTGGGGTGTCATGACGATTATTTCCCGCTAATGCATGCGTGAAGCCCCCTGTATGCAAAACGTCTGGGCAGGTTCAGTGCGGCGCAACAAGTTACCGCAATATAGACAGGGATATGTTATGCGATAAAATGAAATCAACTCAGGTTTGTATTGTGTACCGAGCTTTGTGTTTGTGTTATGTTGTGTGATGCACTGAGGCTTGTGTTCTGCGTTCTTTTTTGTCGTCTGTTTTCCGGGGTGAAGGAACCGCCGCGTTCACTAATGTGCACAGGCGATCGGACATGCATACGCCAATGTAAAAAGACTTATTTGTGTCGTGAAATAAAGGTGTTAATGGTTCATGTACCTGCTAAATCCACCAATCAAATTACTTGTTCGTGGTGTATGGGTGGGGGAACTGGATATATCAAGGAAAAACACCAAGCTCAAAGGTAGCCGACCAACCCTCGAAATGTTTGCTAACCTTCAAGAGTCGACCTGATACCCCGTTCATATTTTCTGAGTTAGCCTCTAAGCGATTAAAGATATCTATTCGTAATCTGAGGTGGGTTCAGACAATATATGTACGCAGATCGTGTAGATAAATTAGTCCATTAACACTCCAACGGAAGGGCGGACCAGTCAAATCACGACCTCGAGCCAATAACGTTTTAGGGGTATATTGAAACATAAATTACGAAATACGAATTGAAGGCAAGAAGTGACCTCAGGTCAGATCATTAGGTCAAGCGATTAAGCTGCATAAATGTTTACTTACATGACTGTGGCTAATACATACATCTAACAAATGATTATATGTCTTGTCCAATTATATCGTCCAAATGTTTTGAATCGATATCCCATCATGTCACTAGGACATGCAGAAACGTCTCAAGAATGGACGTACGCAGACGCTATGCGGGCAAAATATCGATTGCTGCACGTATCGCAGCCGTTCCGCCAAGTAAAGGACTGACTGGTCATCAATTCAGATTAGTTAAATCGAGGTGTTGGACAGTTGAGCGACAACAGGTCTCCAGTCGAAGGATTGTTGATCAGTGGAATAGGCTGCCTGTTGATGTGGGGAGTCCCTCATTGTATGTGTGGGGTGGGTAATCGGTAAATAGGGTGGACAAATTCGTCAGGATGGAAAGTCTTTATTTGTTTAGTTCTAAGTAGTGGCGGATGGGTTGGATTTATGCCAAGTAAGTGTGCATCACTGTGCAGGCTCCTTTATGTAGGCTTGGGTGCAGTTTAACAATTGTTGGGTGGGCACTCAAGCAACATGTGTGTTACCCGGAACGAGCGACTAGGGTTGGATAGGTAAAGCAGATATGCATTGATGGGTGCGTGGGATGTTGGTGGATGGATTCTCTGGAATTAGGAATGTGGTGTTGGTTGGAGTGGTGAGTGCCGTTGCCAGGGTTTTGGTATCTGCCCTTCACAGACTTAACCTGGGCCCTTGTGACTCTTATTGAGTCTAAACACTTTATGAATGCTTGGACATGTCAAGGTGTGTGGTAGTTAAACACCAACAGGCTTTCATTTGAATGGTGGTTATTCAATGGAATAGGCTGCCTGGTGATGCTGTGAGGTGTCCCTCATTGAATGTATAAAAAATGTGGTGCACATTTTTGTTTAGGCTAGAAAATCTTGCTTCTCATTTAAAATTGGTGGTGGATGGGATGATATTCATGTCAGTAGGCGTGAGCTGTGCAGGACCCATTAAGCAGGCATGGATGGAGTTTGAGAAGTATTGAGCAGGGACTTGATTCACGCGTGTACTACGCGAAATCGAGCGAATAGGGATATATATGCTCAGGTAGATATGTAGGCTAGTAGATAGGTATTGGTAGGTTGGTAGGATGTTAAAGGATAATTTCTTTGGAATTCGGGCTCCAGTATTGGTTCGAGTTTTCTGTACCTTTTTGCACAGGCTTAGCGAGATCCGGTCTAGTTGATGCAATTTTGACGAAACTCAAAATAATTCATCACTTTGGAAGGACAGCCAGGAGATAGCTATACCTACGCCAAGCTTAAACATTCTAGTATCATCCCAGGCGCTTATTTTTCGTCGCATCCCCTGAACTTTCCACCAGAAAACAAATCATCCCGGAACCATCGGTGAATCAAATTACCCCGTTATAGCGGTAAGTTGTTGCTGTCGATGAGGTAAGTTGATTAAATCCAAGTTAAATCATATATATTATCTATAGGTGGCATTACTTCACGCCATCTGAAAGGTTTATATTTAAACCTTGGGGCAATAATAATGGTTCGAGTCCCAGCTGATCATAGCTAATGTTTTTGTCACTTATCGTAGTTATCGGTTTTACGACACCTTGACCGTTGAGTCGTGTGGCGTCGCCAATCTCACGTCGATTGGTTGCGGGCCAAGAGTAGCGACATATGATGATCGAACCCACAATATTTGGATTGTGAGACTGGCAACTTACCCCTAGACTACTCGTCCCAAATATGTTGTTTATTGAAGGTGCAAGCGTTCATTCCGTAATTACGGTTTTGTCCTTCGTTCCGTGATTTCCGTCTGGTGAGAAATGCCCGTAGAAGTTTTGAATACGATCACCTTGAAAGTTCCAGCAAACACCTTGGCCAAAGTATTAAGTAATGTTTTCCCTTACCAGCCCACAAAACGTTGATACAGCCTGATGCTGATATAGGCTGATTAAGTTGATACTGTCTGTATCAATTTATCCAGTGGGTTTTCTGGTGCACAGTGTGTCATGTTACTGAGGATTATGAATAACGTGTAGCTGCAAACAATAAAAGCATTTCAAAGTTGCAAGGCTAAGAGAGCATGGTGATGGCATCGTACACCTAAAAGGTAGCAAGCGGACGACACATGAGATTAAGCGCGACGCACAGACATTGACATTTTACTTATGCTCCAAAAATATGCGAGATCCTCACCATTCCGCTGACATGAATCGAACGGACTTGCCTGGTTTTCCCCGCGAGAAGAGGGTGCCAGTAGCAACATGTGTGGAAGTCATGGAAACTGGCTTCAGGATTCCAGGATAAACGCTGTTGTATGAACCATCTCGTGTGGCAACGAGATCTCTTCCATAGCATATTCCATTTATAGCATTATCCCTTTATCCCACATGGCCCATGCGGCTCTTATTAATTCTGAATACTGTATGACTTTGTGACTTTATGAGGGTGATGGGCACAACCAAAATATCTTGCAATGTACGAAGTGCAGACGGTAGGCGAAGGTGAACACTGCACGCATATCGACATTCGGCCCCAGAACACCAAGCATTAGTCGCAGGGAGGTGATCAACTGCTGCGACGTCAGGCATGTTGTGACAGTGTGACAGATATGAGATGTGTGACAGTCAACAGTTGTGTCGGGTGCTGATATTGTAGCCGGCCTGGCAGAGCGTGGCGTGCTGGAAGCACGAATTATTACGATTAGAAAAGGTCAAGAAACGCATCAAAATAACAACTTCATATTAACTGTTCATACGACGGATGTTCCCGAGTTCGTCCTCGTCGGATATGTTCGCGTTGAAGTTCGTATGTTGGCTCCCATCCCAACGAAGTGTTTGCATTGTTCCAGTTTTGTGCACATGTCGCAGCATGGCCAAAACTGCGAACCATGTGGTAGGCGTGGGTCAGCGGAACATGCAGAATGTGATTGTGAAGCTGAATGTCCAAAATGTTCCATACTGCGGCCGATGGCATTTACGTTGCCGATGGCAGTCTTGCTATAGTTTCTTCCATGAAAAAGAGGAGCTACTTTAATTTTTTAGATAATTACATATCGAGATGTCTCGAGTGAGCTCTATGAGGAAGCGGACCCTAAGATATCTTACGCAGCAAATTCAGAACTTATTGACCATGCAATGTCAAGCAGACTCTGAGGCACATGTGACCTCTCCTCACCTCTTCGCCCAGTTTTGTGCCCCGATGCTTGCCTTTGATACTGAATGCACCCGGTTAACAGAGCAAGCATCGTCTTCTCCCAGACGGGTGATCAATAAGCTGTAAATTTATTTATTTATTTATTTAACAATACATGTCCTCCACGTGCAGTGGCTGTTACGGACAGTCTGGGCTGAATTGAAATTGAAAAAGACAGGAAATATACACAAGCCGATGCTTCGATAACTGCTGCCACAGGTAGCAGTTGTTTGCTAGAGTAAAAACCACGATAGGAGAAAACGACTAATCAGCAGAACAAGAAGCCCGCGAAACGAGCACCATCACAATCCACCTACTCAGCACTCCTTTTCTCCCAATCTTCATATCCTCAGCCCTCAGCCATCCCCACCCCCTCCTACCCGAGCCTTCAAAATCCAACCCTACATTAAAAACAGCTGTCCAGCGTGGCCTCGCCCGACAGGAGGCCGGCTGGCGTGCACGTGAGGAAGAACGAGCGCCACCGACAGAAGGCCGGCTGGTGCGCACGTGAGGAAGAACGAGCGCCACCGACAGAAGGCCGGCTGGTGCGCACGTGAGGAAGAACGAGCGCGTCCGACAGGAAGCCGGCTGGTCTGCTCGTGAGGAAGAACGAGCGCCTCCGATGGCCAGGAGCGCGCCAAGCTCTCAAATCGAATACAGAGAGGGGACAAGGCGGCCTCTTTCCGCGGTGTCCGTTCCGCTACCCAGGAGAGTGACAGCGCCTGCAGTCTCTCAACTCCTACATTACCTGCAGCACTGGGTCCACGCCCACCACCTCCATCACCTCCACCACCTCCACCCCAGACAGGGTCTCAACTTCTACAGTCCCCGCACTTCTGGGTCTACCCCACCACCTCCACCCCGGGCAGGAGACAGAGGCTGGAGCGATTCGTGCGAGGAAGCGACCTTCTCCATCGTAGAAGGTCCCTCCAGGTTAGGTTAGGTTAGGTTAGGTTAGCTCCATGGGATACATCTCTGGCGAAAAAGAGTAGTTAGAGGGCCTGTCCGCAAGCTTCCTCTCTGAGGTCAGAGCTCAGAGATAAACTCAGTATGGGCCTGATATGCCGTCTGGTCGAGTGTATGTTCAAAAATGTTGTGTGCCTTTCTCTTTGTGTCCTTTAAATGCTTACTTAACTTTTGAATAGGTTCCTTGCAAACTATTTTAGAGTGAGGGAACCGTGGAGCTGTGAACAACTCTGGACGATCTGCAATGACCTTATGCAAGCACTGCCATTCTACGATTTGTATTCAGGAAACGAAACTCATCAAGCTGTCTTGTTTCCGTTACGGAATATACTGTGCATCGCATTGACATGGCGGTAAACGCATTTCCGTGTGTAGGTGTACCAATTGCCATCCATAATAGCATTCCCAGTAGGCTGTTTAAGCCCGGCATTTCTCTGCAGGCAATCGCCGTACGCATTTTCTCCAATCACCATCCACTTGCAATTTGTTCTTCATATACACCAACTAATGTCGTGGCGCCCTAAAGCCCTAATAACTAACTAACTAATGTCGTGTTTCCAGCTTAAGAACATAGGCGGGTGTTCTTCATCTGCGGTCCTCCGTTTTAATTTTGCGTGACGTTAGCTCTCAGCACGCGATACGTGGATGCAGCGATGTTGACACTCGCACTCACCGCTTACACTTGTTGATAATCACTTAATATATTTATATTTTAAAAACAGAGATTCACATCGCTTGCTCATCTGGTTGCACATGAGCAGTATATCTGGTCCTCGATAGCCCGCACTTGGTTGCGCTCTTCGAGTGGTCGGTGAATAATGGTCGCCGCTCCCCAACGCACCAAGCCATCACCACTGTCGCCATCAAGAACAACTGCTGGGATTCACTTCACCGTTTTGTGAACAGCTTTAACAAAGCAAATGGTGGGATGCTATTTAATGTCTTAGAAACTTGGAAGAACCAGAGTTGACTGTTACATTCAAACTGGGCACTGCTAGAAATAATTCAATTCACTCTACTTCGTTGCACTAAAATGGAATTCACTCAGTTTGGATCACAATTATTGGGGCCATGTGCGATATGTGCCATGGACATATGTTTGTCATCTGCTTATCCACAATATGGCATATGTTTATCCACAATATGAAAAGTAATGCATGCGTATCAGTTGTGCCGCGTGTGTGTCAATATATCCGTGTACACTGGATTTTACAGCAAGTCACAAGCTGAGCGATAGCCAGCAATCGGTAATCTTGGTGCCCTACCAGTACTTGGATGTTTGTCTTGTGTTATACACATGGGTCCCATGGGCACGTTCAGAACCATTCTGAGTTAGCTGTGCGCATCTGGTGGGATTTTTGTTCCTGTTTTGTATATGCCATACTGATGAAATCCCACTTTGGAAAGTGCAGCTTACAGCAGCGTGTGTGGTAAGCATGCACTTGACATTTTTAGCGATAGCAATATCCACTTTTCACTATGATGATGTGTGATGATGTACGGTTAGCTCCCACTCTTAGCCACTTCAGGGAAATGCTTTGGTGAGCTTTGCGTTTATTTGTCAGCCAGAAATGTTCATGTTTTGCTTTCAACGACCATTGGATAGCATGATGATGTACGCTGCCCCGTCTAGTAATCGCTCGCTCTGAGGCTGATCATCGTTCACAGGCCCACCGTGTGCTGGTGAAGGGTTAATCGAACTATATCCGTACTGCTCCGCAACACGTTACTGACCTGTCTAACACATTTTGCGACGTAATAGAGTGGGGCTCAAAGAACACGTATATTTCCGTCGGTCGCCTGTATCTTGTCACGTAAACTCATGCCTTTTCGGCACCTGTGGACACTCCCTTTTTACTACCCACCCTCGCCCTGAGCATCCTGGAAACTCGATACCTCGTGGCAAGCAATAGCGTGTTCGACTTGGGCACTTTGGGATCAGTTCTGAACTAGAAGTAGACCGAAGTCGCTCACGTCGACATCCACTTTCGCAACGGTTACCCTGTCCGCCTGTCCTGTTCCAATGTGTTACGCGCCCACCGTGTTCTCCACCGTGTTCTCCACCGTGTTCTCCACCGTGTTCTCCGCCGGCCCTTCTGGACGCTCAGTTTCACGGACAGTTCCTCGGCTTCCAGCCGGTGCTGTTTACGTCGGCATCCACGCCTTGCGTGCCTCGCCGGCACCTGTTCACCCTCGCTCCCGCAGCCGCACACAATAGCCTTTGATCAGCTTGCCTGGAGCCGCGTGGACGAGCATATTCATAAACTGACCTCGCCGCGCAACCTCGCCACAGCTCGCCACCCCACTCCCAGGCTTCAATGTGCCCGTGTCTTAGAACGCGCACAACGCAATAGAGTGCCCCTTGCACTCGGATTGTCCCCGAGAACGCCCTCCAACCACCCTCGCATAAAGCCGAGTCCAGCCCTTGCTGTGTTGCTTCATGCCAACCAATCACGCTTCGTGCCTTACGTTGCGGCTTGCCCTGACTTCCTATAACTATTCCCTTCCGTGGCACATGCAAAATGCGCCACTATATATATATATATATATATATATATATATATATATATATATATATATATATATATATGTATATGTATATTCGTGTAGATTTGAAGCAGATCGTTTAATATGCTTGCTGGTTGAAGGTCCCTGCGGCTTTGCTGTTGATTAATTTATTTGATGTCGCTTCGATTCTTCTTATGATGGTTTTGTGTTGGCATTCGTGCTGACTCAAAATTGTGCCGAAGCTCATCAGTCAAGATGTCTGGCTTAAGGAACGCATAGTTTATGTCCTTCATGTCGACGTTTCGTCATTTCACACATCGGCAGGAACAAGCGCAGATTGTTAACGAAATCACACAGGTAATTTGTTTAAGTTGCCCCAATCATAGTGAAGGTACAAGAGTCGAAGTCGGGTAGATAGAAATCGTATGCGGATGGCGTCTGGTATGCGTAAGTGTTCACTCGCAATAATTAGGTTACCAAAGTACACATCGGTCAGTTTGTTTTTCAACACACTGAGAAATGCGAGTGCGTAGCATATTTCGGTGGCATCACTCATCAGAAAAATAGCCACAATGTTGGTCGATGTTCACAAGGCCACGCCCCCAAAAGAAAGCCCTATTTTTGCTTTAAGGTCACAATCGATTATCTTGGCCCGAAGAGTGATCCGTCATACAGCAACAGAGTACCTCGCGCATTGGCCTCCCGGCTTATAGCCGGGTCTCTTTGGCGTATGTATATGACCTCTAGTACGTGAAGGCGTCTTTGGTCGTGTGATCTGGCGATGATAGTGGTAATGTCACCCACTTGTTGTCTCGTGATGCGTGTGTCGTTGTGTATGTTCGTATGCGTCTGTGGGCCGCCGCTCTGCAAGTGCATGGTGATACGCCTGCTGAGTGAAGTTGTTGTCATTCCAATGTAATTGCTATCTGAACGGAGCGCTGTCTCCAAAAGTGCATTTGTATTCATAAATTACATTGGACTGTTTTAGCGGTGATTTATCACCGGGTGGGTTGTTTTGCATAACGAGGGAACGAGTGGTGAGGTTTTTAAGGAAAATGACTAGTTTTAGTTCATCGTCGAGGACAATAGGCTGACAGTGACTTCACAATGTTTCGAAGCACCTTTCCATCGGTTAGGTATATTTTTGGGCGTACCATTTTTGTAGAACACCTTATATGGTGCCCTGTGTTGGGGGGAGGGGGACTGGATTGTGCCGTGTCCTGCCTGGTGGCGGCGTCTCTGATATGCTTGCCTCAAACGTCACGCCCACTTATCTGTGTGTCATGTCCTGCTTTTCTCCCTCGGCTATGGGGAGCGTAGAGGTCACTTTGGGCTTGTTGAGTCATTGTCGCTCAGTGAAGTTTTAGGCGACGACTCGGGTATTGTTCGATCGGGCCGACTTTTTGATTGCCTTGCTGAAGTATCCTTTTCAGAAATATATGTACCACGCTGAAAATGTTGAATGTTGCCATAATATATTGTATGTGTCGTTCGTTACTTTGACTAATATTCTGCAAGATTAGGTGCTAATATTCTGATTGTAACTAATAACTGCTAACAAGCTTAGCTGCTAATTGACTAATATTCTGCAAGCATGCTCAATATGTCGACGTGTACAAAACGTAGATTGTTATGGGCGCTGCATGACCAATGAAGTCGATGCGTCTTAAAGCCCTAATAACAAACTAACTAACTAGCCTGCATAAAAATGTGGGAACCAACCCGATATGAGTACGCATTAAACAGCATCGACCATATTGTCCAGCTCGCCAGCCGACTGCGTTCATAATATCACCAAAGGTAGAGGATGCTTGATGTTAAAAATGAACCCATACGGTGCTACATCAACGCATAGTTTTAGATGTAGTTAATATGTGTCAACTTTTGCCAATAGATGACAGCACCTCCGAACTCCCATGCTTATAAATGGGTCCGGAGTATCAGGTAGTCATGAGTTAATTCTCGTCTGATGCGGGCTTTCCTGGGTTTTCGAAATACTCCATTATAGTTTCACCCATCCTTCATCAATGTTGGACCATACAACCATGTGTGCAGTGTACAGCTTCACCTGGCTGCGTGTGGAGTGTACAGCTTCACCCGATGTGTGGTGTGTACAACTCCACCTGATGTGTGGAGTGTGTAACTCCACCTAATGGAGGCTGTGTAGTGTACAACTTTATCTGATGACGCCGTGGACACTCGTCGGACACGACAGCCACTCCACGCACACCAGATACGCTCAGGGGCACTTCTAATCCAATCATACACCTTCAATGACGCAGACATCTCGACACATCACTGACATCACCGGACTACCTGTCACCATGACACCGGCCGCACATCTCAGTAGTTCACAAGGCATGATATTCGCACTGGAGGTGGCCTATATGACGGGTAAAGAACTGGCTATCCGGTTTAGTAGCCGGGGAATCTTCTCCATCTACATGCTACCCGCCCCAGCACAAAAAAAAAACCCCAAACCCCCAAAAAACCCACAAAAAAAAACAACCAAAAAAAAAAAAAAAGGGAAAAAAAGAAAAAAAAAAACGCGCCGGGGCCGCCCCAGCACACAAGAAAGACAAACCAATTAATACACCTCCCGGGACAGGACCTGCCTCGGTGGGCGAGAGAGAAGGAGATTCTCCGTCTCGTCCACCTAGAGGGGTGGGCCCTGGCGCGGGCGAGGTCGTGGGTCAACGACCAGCAGCCGACGCAGCCCATACAACACCATAACGCATCCACACACTGGACACAGACACAAACATCACACACGACCCTACTACTAACCAAAGAAACTCAAACAGACCCAGCATACTCAGCCAGGCCACTCAGGGTCGTGGCCAGCATAATCAGGCCTTGCGACGCCATCCAGTGTTCACTTCTTTGTTCCTATGCTTTGATGTGACCAAAAATAACGAATGTAGGTCTATTACTTATGCATATTACGTAGGCCCTGACTATGTACATATTTGTTTCCCGTCGGTTGCCGGTAAATATATTCCATGCATAAAAAATGACTATGCAAATGTACTCCGGAAGAAGTTTGTTTGCACTCCTACCCTGAACTCCTACTCTGAAAGTAAGTTTCCCACTCTGATGTGGAGTGTACAGCTCCATCTGATGATGAGTGGAGTGTACAACTTTACCCGATGACGCCGTGGAGTGAAGAGCTCCACCTGATGACGTGTGGAGTGTGCAACTGCCCATGATGACCCTGTTCAGTGTATAGGAGCTACCTGATGACGCTGTGGAGTGTACAACTCGACGTAACGACGATGTGGAGTCTACGGCTCCACCACTGAGGGCGCCGGTCCGCCGTGTTCTGGCCACAGCCCGCGCGGCGGCGCTGCTGTATCGCACTACAGACGGCACGGGCCTGATGTGTGTCTGTGCGCGTTCCCAGTGTTCCTCGTGCTACCCTACTTCAACGAGCCGCCTCGTGAGGAGATCCCATCAAAAATAGGGGGGAGTAAAAAAAAAATCGGGTACGTCGCCGCCGCGCCGGCGGCTGTTGTCGACTGCCAGATCAGAGATGGGGTGTGTTACCCCCGGCCCCCCCCTAACCCAAATTAAAATATTTTTTTTTATTTTAATTTCAAAACTAAATTTAAAAAACAAAAAAATAACACAGGGGTCATTCCACGTCAAATCGCACAAGAAATTCCCCACCCCCCCCGATTTTGATGAAAATTGGAACACCTGTAGAACAAAAAAAAAAAAACAACACCAAAAAATTTAACCCAAAGGGAACTGGGTCAATTAGGAAAGTCATCCTAGGTCACGATTTTTTACCGACTTGACATCAATAAATTGCAAATATCTCATGTGTTACTTCATTACGAGACCGGAATTAAATTAAAAACCGTGACCTTTGACCTAACCAGGGTCAAATTATACAAATATATTTTTATATATGTTTGCCTGCCCCTAATTCGACGAAACGGTGCTATATTAATGGTCGTGATATTATCTAAGAACCTGCAAAAAGAAAGGCGGAGACTTGAAAACTTTTTGAGATATCGGCCTTTGAGTATTGTCATAGGACCAAATGCATGCATGCCCCGAGGCTATTTACCATATTATCGATGATAACTCTGGTTACCTTCGTCCGATTATCGTCAATTTGTTGCGCATGTCATCGGTGGCAAACTGAACTATTTTCCAGATTTTCAGGTTGACATGACCTCACATGAACTAACATGACCTTGGGAAGTTTGTATTGCCTAAATACATGCAATATTGCAACTTACGTGAATATTCATGGCCATGATATGATTCGTGATAACCGAGAAATCGATAACATTGAGTACCGAAAGTGGACTAATACTGATAGGTCCACCTTAGAGGTGGTTACGCAAACTTCTGAAGATTTTGTGCGATCATTTTGCGAGCAGCTGGAAATACTTGTAAAGCATGATTTTGTCGCCCGTGCCCAAGGCAATTATCTGAAAGGCCTAATGGAAACACTAGCTCCTGCAGAGGTAATTGTTATTGGAGATTTTTCCGAAAACTACGCTATGGCTACACAGGATGAGGTACAGTCCCATCACTGGAACAAACTGCAGGTGACAATCCATCCGTTTGTGGCTTATTGGCGAAACAACGCAGGGGACCTCAAACATTTTTCTTACTCTGCCATTTCCGACTGCCTGACGCATGATACTGTGGCTGCCCACCTGTTTCAAGGAAAACTCATTGAGCGCCTGGAAGCAGAATTAGGCCAGCGCCCCAAGAAGATATTTTATATTTCAGATGGGGCTGCCTCGCAATACAAAAATTGTAAGAATTTCCTAAATTTGGCAGAGCATTCCGTCGACTTTGGAATAGACGCCGAGTGGCATTTCTTCGCAACCGCTCACGGAAAGGGACCGTGTGATGGCATTGGTGGGACGTTGAAAAGGTTAGCTAAAAAGGGAAGTCTGCAAGGAACTCTGATTGAGATCCCGGACCAGTTTTATCAGTTTGTAAACAAACCATGCCACCGGCATGTGCGTGGAGTATTTTCCCAAAACCGAGTGGGTAAAAGAAACCAAAGCGTTGAATGACAGATTCGCAGCTGCTCGCACAATACCGGGAACAAGGAATGTCAATCGTGTTACTCCGTCTCCACGTAATGGTATGGTGGTTGTGAGATGGTTTTCCGGCAGCGAGACGGCCCGTGAGGTACGTGTGGCGAAAAAGGTTGGTAGTTCTTCGTGAATATACGGTACTGCTGTTCAACTTGTTTTATGGTCGCGGCTATTTGCATATCAGAAACATTTACTGGCCCTCCCGATAAAATGTTAGTACGAAACGCACGCGAGCTGAAACAATATATTCAGGCTATAAAAACCGAAGATACATATTTTTTTGCGAATAACTTTTGCCAAAATAAAGATAGAAATATATTTTTTTACAATTATATTTTCCTCGTCAGGCCGCGTTGATTGATGTATCACATGACTTAGCTAGCTGAACATTTGATCCTGACCCCAGTTTACCTCCAGGTCACCCTAAACCGAGGTCAAGTGATGACCTAGCTTGATCATATTATACATCATGATTAACCAGAGGATCTCGATGGCATTAAAATTATTTCTCTATCTTGATTCTATATAAAGTTATTGACGAAAGTGTGCCATGACCTCATAGTGACCTCACGTGACCTTGCAGAGGACACTTGTTCAAAATAAAACTTCGCTCGTTTGGAGTAGCCTAACCTAAAACTAGGTAATATAGCCTGTACAAAGCCAAATTCAGCGTTTTTTGTTCAGGAAAATATTTTGTTTCCCTGTTGGCTTGTAATGGAGAGGTCACTGCCAGGTCATGTGAGGTCAGGTCAACTTGAAAATCTGGAAAATAGTTCAGCTTGCCACCGATGATATGCCCACCAAATTTGACGATAATCGGACCAAGGAAACCAGAGTTATCATCGATGATATGGTAAATAGCATCGGGGCATGCTTCGATTTGGTCCTATGACAATACCTACTCAAAGGCCGATATCTCAAAAAGTTTTAGAGTCTCCGCCTTTCTTTTTTGCACGTTCTTAGATAATATCAGGACCATTAATTCAGCCACGTTTAGTCGAATTAGGGGTAGGCAAACATATATAAAAATGCATTTTTATATTTTGACCTCGTTAGGTCAAGGTTCACGGAGAGGTCACGTGCAACTTTTGCCATATTTCTGAATGGCCAAGGGTTTCTGCGCACTTTAACACCAATGTCGTTCCGCTAAGTTAATTAAGATCTAATATATATGCATTTGATTGTTGTCAAGTCGGTAAAAATAGGCGACCTAGGATGACCTCTAAATCTGGCCCTAGAGGTCACCCAGGGCTGAAAGTTGGCGTGTGAGGTTCGTTCACTTGGCACTACGGGTGTATGAATTTTTATAAAAATCGGAGGGGTCGGGTTCAAAATAGCCAATTCTTGTGCGATTTGACGTGGAATGCCCCACATGTAACAACTGAAATCGGCGCTGAGACGTCACGTTATTAGTGCGTGCTCCAACCATGAATTGTGTGAAGTGGCGGCGTGTTCAACTTGCGTATTTGTGACAGCGTTTGAGTTTTGTTGATTTATCTCTTGGATTGCGTAGTTAAACCGATTTACCCTGTTTCTTTGGTACAGTCTGGAACAAGGCCATCTGGAACAATGCACCATTGCATGGTCTGAAATATATACTATAGAACATTGTTTGGCTAACAAGCAATGCACCGTTTGATTCACGAAGAAGGGCTATGTTGTCATCGACAACGTGTCATCGGCTTTGTGAATCCTTCAAATTCACTGAATCCATGTATATCTGCCCAAAAACCTCAAACTATGTGGATCATTGATGATAAACTGTGCCTGTGTACGCCGTTGCTCGAAGCAGCTGCGTCAGAAGCGCAAAAATGCGCCAGGTATCCGGAACTTTTCACCACATTTCCTCAGCCGTCGAGTCGCAAAAATCCCATCAGGTAGCTGCTTTGCTCCTATAAACGGGCCGCACGATCGGAACTTTAGCGAATCGACCAGATCGGACATTTCTGTTTACGGCCGACCTACTCGTGTTAACGGGATAATGGACTAATAAATTCGACCTGAGAACCTGTCCGTTGTGGCGATAAACCGATATCGTGAAGTACACCACGAGTTGGGCCGGCTAGTGGTATCGATATGTTTGGCTAGCAACTCCAACTAGGTGGCAGATAGTCAATTGGAATAGCGACAAAAAAAGAAACGTTGTTACAACAAAGCATTGGTCCAATGAAGTGATGCTGCACTCGACGCTGTAATGAAGACCTTCTTCGGAACGTACCGTCTTGTTAGTGGGGACGTGTTGTCGCCTGAACTTGTCACACCCTCACTCTCGCTATCGGTTGGGAACCGGGCGGCCGTAGCCGTAGCTCATCCTATGTCTCATCCTCGTCTGGATGATTGAGCTCGACCTGTTCCTGCGTTCCCTTCGGTGCTGACTGGTGTGGTGTGTTGGCGTTTCCGCCGACGGTTCCGACTGGCTGGCTGCAGTCGCCTGAGGCCGGCTCAGGTGCGCCGGCCCATTGCTGCCGCCGGCCAACTCGGATGGAGTGTCGGTCTGCTTTTGCACGCAGGTCCGCCATCTTTAGTCCGGCGCGTAGATTCAGTGGAGGGGCGGGGGGAGGCTGTTATGCTTTTTCTTGATGCGCCATTGTTTGCCAGCTGAGACACCAAATGTGGTAGGAGCAGCCTTTGAATGACCACTATTACGGGCAATGGAATGTCTATTTGTCCCCGTATTGCGTGCCAATGAACTACGTGATGCGGGGTACCTCGTCCTTCAGATTGTCCTGTATGTATGTGAATACAGTGTAGTCGCCTCGCTCGATCAGTAGCTATGTCCTTTAACGGGTGGTATGGTTACCCGGCTGGGTTTTTGCAGGTGTGGCTTCATCGGCATTCTCCAATATCCACTGTGACAGGCACTAGGCGTAAATATCTGTCCCTGGAAAAGCATTTCTTCTTGCCCAGCTTCACCTCACTGTGGTACCAAAAATGTTTTCACGGTTTATTATCTTGGAAAAATGTTGCTTTTACACTGGATTTGTTTGAAATAGTTCAATAAGCCGTGTAGTGTTCTGAATGGCAGGATCGAGGCTGCCCTGTCCCCAGCGGGCTCATTTGCCAACCAACCTCGACCGATCTTGACCAGTCACGTAGCGATTTGCCGCCATCGATCCATAACAGCATCGATCCAAACCTGGCATGCAAATGCAGAATGCCATTTCCGAGGTCAGGGCCTTGCGGCGCTCGGGCAGCTGACCTGAAGCCGGCGACGGCCAGCTTTATCCAGATATTAGACGCCTTTTTGTCCATGCAGGTGTCAGGTGTTGATGTATACCGGGAAATCACCCTCCCTCCCCCGCCGCAGATTATGTAGTTAATAACTACATCATTGCACTTAGATACCAATTCGGAATATTAAAATGCTATGATGAACTGCGGGGAATAACTTACGTAATCGTACACACAATTACAGAAAATTGATGTTTAGAAGAAATGAACTTCTAGAGCAAACAGGGAATTCTTCATTTGATATTTTCAATATGCCCGTGTACATTTTGGACTTTTGTTGAGATTGGAGAATGTAGTTTGTCAAGGTAATCCGTTTGGGGGCGTGCGTGAATGCAGTTTGCCAGGGCGATTCGTTTGGGGACCTGCATGAATGTAGTTTCTCGAGACGATTCGATTAGGGACTTGGGTGAACGTAGTTAGTAAGGGTTATTCGTTTGTGGGCGTAGGTGAGTGCAGTTTATGAGGGTGATTCGTTTGTGGACGTGGATGAACTTAGTTTGTGAGGGTTATTCGTTTATGGACGTGGGTGAATGTAGTTTGTCAAGGTGATTCGTTTTTGACGTGGGTTAATATAGTTTGTTCACTTGGGCACGTAGGTGGATGTATTTTATAAGGGTGATTCGTTTGGGAACATGGGTGAATGTAGTTAAGGCGATTCCCTAGGAGACGTGGGTAAAATGCAGCTTGTCCGGGTGATTCGTTTCGAGACATAGGTGAACGTACGTAGCTTGTAAGGGCAATTCGTTTGGGGATGTGCGTGAATGTAGTTTGTCAGGGCAATTCGTTTAGGGACGTGTCCGAATGTAATTTGTCAGGGTGATTCGTTTGGGAACATGGGTGAATGTAGTTTGTCAAGACGATTCATTTGCGGTTTCTTCCGAGGAGACCGGTGGGTGAATTTCGGAGACCTCAGTGCCGGCACCCGTCCCGATCCACGCGGACAGAAACAGACTTTACCGACCTCAAACCGTGCGAGCCATGTGTGTCCCCAGTCCTCGGCGACAGGAGATGCTGTGTGACTGTTCGTCAGCCACTGGTGTATCCAGACTCCAGCGGCAGGAGACACTGCGCCCCTCTTCATCAGCCACTCCTGTCTCCAGACGCTGGCGGCGGGAGACATTGCGCTCCTGTTCACCATGCACTCATCTCCCCAGACGCCGGCGGCAGGAAGTACGGATCGCCGGTGCGCCTGTTCACCAGCCTGCGTGCCGACCTGGTGCGACTTCCCGAGCCGCACTACCGCCTCTGCCGACCGTGCGGCCGATGGGTGCACAGCGACAATGTGCACTGTGCACAGTGCGGCGCGTGCACCGCCAAGGTGGGTGTGCGCGCCTGTCCGGCTTCTATCGTGTTTTTTTTTTTAATATTTGCCTGTTTTATACTGTGTCTTGCTTAGTTTTGGAAGGATGAAGGCTCACGTAAACTTGGTCCGTTTTGGAAAGCGCAGAAAGTGTATGGGGTCGTGCTAAGCCAATGGCTAAATGAGCTATTTATTATCATGATACATGTATCTGTTTGCAATCACGCATTTATAATTAGCACGAATTTGTACTATTTCCTTGGTGGGCAAATTATGTTCGTTAATTTCATGTGGTCATTTGTTTATGCTCAGCAAGCTAGAGGTCACGGGAGTTCACTAAGTCGCGAGCTCACGAGTTCCTGAGGTCAAATGAATCAAATGTTGAAGCATTCTTTTGAAAGGCATTTTGTATCCTTAGTCATGTCCAAGCAGTATAATTTGTCAAGCGTGTGTTCTTATGACAATGATACATCTAGTCAAAATTGCCCATGTGGTTTTTCTTCGAAATGTTTCCGGGGCCTAAAACCCATACGCCGCTGATCGGGCTAGGCGTATAGCTTCCAGCTTCTGATATTATGTTGACACCCTTCGCAAATATATCCATTTTGTGTGTTGTGTCGTGTTGTGACAATTTGAAATGTATCGATTGCATGTTTCTGATGCATCCACTTGTGATAAAAGCCGATGAGAAAGCCATTCTCGCGGCCGCGTAATATCACCAAAAAGTAGGATCATTGAAAGCACTTCGTATGGTCTTGGAATCATTAAAGCTTCCACAAGTCGACGTGAAATCATATGTTGGCCGGTTGTCCACGGGGATGTCCTATTCTCGCCAAATTCGAATTGAGGCAACCAATCAGCCTATCTAAGGTGCAATGTGCTTGTGCTTGTGCTTCTGGGTGCGTGCATTTATGGCGTGTGTATTTGTATGTGTATGTGTATGTATTAGGTATGTGTGCGTGGTGTGTGTTATGTAGCCAACACAAAATCATTTGCCAGTGTTAACGTGGGCGGCACTGCTGCTGCCCTGGGCCCGAAGAGCGGCCGCCGACTGTGCATTACGTTTGTTATGGCGAATTACGTTCGCTTCCGCCGCCTGTGTTCTACGTATTGTATCGACTGGTTGCACTCCAGTGAGAACTAATCTAAGAAGCTCGCTCGAGTGTAAATCAGTGCGTTCTGCCGTCGAAAAGCCATATCCGTCTGGTCGAATCGCCAGTCCAATTCACCAATACCGGTCGAACTACCAGCAGCAATTGTATTCAGAGCATCTGTCCTGATATGCGTATTTCCCTTTGGTGTGCTTCGTGCATGCGATCACCATTAGCTTCTCTACGAGGTTCGGCTAGGCGGGACTAGATTGATTGTAGTTCGGTTATTTCCATGTGGGTCGGCAGGGATGATATTGAATTTCGTGAACCCTGAGCGAGACGCAAATTATCAATTCTGGTCGAAACGCCCTAAAGCCCTAAAAGCGAACCCTGGGCGACGCGTTTCTCCGATCCTGGCGGCAGCGCCGTCCGTCACAATCGCCTCGGATAGTGTGAAATGACCGGATTAAATAGCGCGCCACAAAGGCGTGATGGGAGCAGAAAAGAGGACACATGCCAATAAGCCCATCACACATCACCAAGCCCATATCACTCTCCCATCTGGAACCGGGAGCGTTACAAGTGATAGTCCGAAGAACAATAGGATGAGCATTCCTGACGGAAATCACTTCTCCAGCCCATTCTTCAGATGGAGATACCCTCCACTGCAGTTGATGCGCCCTAAAACCCAAATAACTAACTAAGATGGAGATACCCTGCAAACCCTTCCTGACGAACAGGCGAGCGCCAGCATATCGGCTAGGTTCAACTTCACCGCACTCTAATGCGTATTCTCTAATTCGTAATCTGCTCCCTAATGCGTATTCTGCGTTTTATCTAATGGCTACATTCATCTGGTTATTTATGACCTACATTTGAACATTTTCAACAACATAAATTCATCATCTAACGTCATTTTTCCGCTCGAAACCATGTCTTTATAACTTTGTATTTCCTTTTCCTAACATCTAGCGTTATTGGTTTTGTTTTTCACTCGTTTAATGTGGTCGGCATTTTACCTCGGCACCCAAACAGGTCATTTTAGCTGTCATGTTGATATTAAATGTATTTTCCACCCGCGTAAAATTACGTATATATGTCCCAATATCAATGTTCCTTAGCAGATGCAATGATTTTATGACATGGCTCCTGGCAGAGCCCGCTTCGTAGCACGGCTCGGAGTCGGAAGGGGGAGAAACCCTAAACGAGGTAATTTTGAATTTAAGCATGTGTCGCATTCCATACTACATAAATATTGTGTTTCCTGCTCGAACGTGACTTTCCTTGCGGCTCATCTTGTCATAATCGAACAGCTTCACAACGGGTCAAGAGAAATGTTCTGCGAATCAAGCGTGGGTATTAAAAGTTCCTTGGCGTTGTTGTATTCTATGCTGCATCTTAGGATGTGGATATGAGTCCCCGCATTAGAAGTACTGTCATTTTCGCAGACCTGTGGCACCTTTGGTAACCCCTTGGTCAGCAACATAACGTGCCCTCAATGGACTTTTGTGAGCTATCGGCTGCCGTTTGAATGAACAGGAAAAAGCTTCCTATATATACATATATATATATATATATATATATATATATATATATATATATATATATATATATATATATATATATATATATATATATATATATATATATATATATATATATATATATATATATATATATATATATATATATATATATATATATATATATATATTATTATATTGTATTTGTGTATGTATGTGTGTTGTGTGGTGTTGTTTTGTGTTGTGTCTGTGTTGCGGGTATATGTTTTATAGATATAATAATCTATATCTTTAAATTTGTAATGTCTAATGATACTATATGTTAATTTAATATGCAAATATATGTCATTATTTGCTGCGGATTGCTCCAATCATTTTCCGCCAGTGTATGTATGTGTGTTGTGTGCGTGTATGTTTTGATGTATGGATGTACACGATGTCGTTCTTCACGCTGCCCTCTGGGCATCCTGGCAACTCCACGGCAGCCGTCGTTTGACTGAGGACGGAGTCCACGGCTGACCTGTGGCCTCCGGTCGACAGGACGGCCGGCCGTACCGGCATTGTGACCTGTGCCGGCGCTGTGTCAAGGTCACCTGGCAGCACTGCGCCTCGTGCGACCGGTGTACGCTGCCGGACCACCCGTGTCGGCGCGAGGGCCGCCTGCTCCCTACCAAACGGCCGGCCGCAGGCAATGTGAGTGGCTGCTATCCCATGGGAGTGGCTCTCACTCCCGATAGTGCGTGGTACCTGTTTGTCTGCGTGTTTGTTATGTATTTGTATATTTATATATGCATTCGTTCGTGCATTTCGTTCATGCATAATTCATTTTATTCCCATTTTCTTGTGTATATTGCACTGCCGCTTTTATTTGCTCAGTTGTGTTTGTTCATATCAATCATATGCGTTGCGATTTGGAGACGTGTTGCTGGATAAGTCGGTGGTTGTGTTCTGCTAGATGTAGAGGTGCGCTATAAAATTCAAACACGTGTGAGCAAAGAATTTACACCTGCAATCGATTGATTAGAACAAAATATGTACAAATCAAACTAACAATTATGATTTTTCCTGGAACCCATCAGTAGCGCTCAATTTTTGTTTTTCCAGCCAATCACAATGGAGTATTTGTCCAATATTTGTAGATTGACCCCTAGATGAGCTAGAGCCGCGAGACAAAAACGAGCGTATTGCTCGTTATAAGAAAAAAACGAATGGTGCCATATTGTACAGTTTTTGGTCGACCAGTGACCTTGCAGGTCAGGCCAATGACATGAAATTGGCGAATATCGCGAAAAGTTTTGTTTGGGTGGGTCACATAACAAAGCGTTTTACAGTTAGAGACACCGGGAAATAAGAACAGGACTCATTGAAGCCCTGCGAATCTGATGATGCCCTTCGTCGTCACTCCCTGTCAATTACACAGGTCAGGTCAAGTCAAAGCTCGTGATCGGCCGTATCGGCATAGCATATAGAACCCCCGCCCATCATGAAATGAAACTGAATAATCGTAATGGTGCATGAAATATTAAATGTGTTTAAATAATAATGAATAATGTTTAGTTCAATAATATTGAAACACATTTAATATTTCATGCACCATTCCGACTAATTCAGGCTCATTTCATGATGGCCAGGGGGCTCTACATGCCATGCCGTTACGGCCGATCACGCGTTTTGGCTTGACCTTACCTGTGTAATTGAAAGGGAGTGACAACGAAGGGCATCATCAGATTCACAGGACTTCAATGAGTCCTGCTCTTATTTTCCGGTGTCTCTAACTGCAAAACTTTTTGTTATGCGGCCCTCCCAAACAAAAGGTTTCGCGATATTCGCCAATTTCGGATCATTGGCCTGGCCTGTAAGGTCACTAGTTTGCCGAGAACTGTAAAAAAAAGTATCATTCCTTTTATCTTATAACGAGCAATACGCTCGTTTTTATTTCGCGGCTCTAGCTCGTCTACGGGCCAACCTACAAATATTGGCAAAATACTCCATTTTGATTGGCTGGAAAAACAAAAATTGAGCGCTACTTATGGGTTCCAGGAAAAATCAAAATGTTTTGTTTGATTTGCGCATAGTTTGTTCCAATCAATCGATTGCAGGTGTAAGCTCTTTCCTCACACGTGTTCGAATTTTATGACGCACCTCTACTGGATGTGCGACGATAAGGTAGTGACGATCTGTTTGTGACTTTCAGCAAAAGCAGCGCAAGAAACGACAGAGGTGAGCTGAAGGATGCTACGAACACGCGCCAATCGTTGGATGAAGTGCTCGTGATGGTCTTTCAGGAAGTATTCGTCACCACTGATTCGTGTTTTTGAATTGTGTACCCCCGAGTCACAATACAGGCATTTCAGTGAGTTGTGTGTGGGTGATGCCGCCTCATCAGCATCAGTTGTCTTGTGGCAACAACAGCAATTTCTTCCCGGTGCCCACCTGTATCCAACCCTTTTTCTGAAGACATTTTTCTTTTTCTCGCCATTTCTTCAGTACTTCTGATGATTCAAAGGAATTTTCAGATAAGGAATCGTCAGATTGTTCGGGTGCACGGCATGGTTTCTACGCCATCACTACTTAATCCGGGTGACCTGAGCACAATGTAAGATTCAACGGCGCGTATGTCGACACGAAAATTATTGCAGCCATCTAAAAATGCCAAAAAGTGTTAGTATTAAATTCGTAAGTCCCGATCCAAATTTTATTTTCGGCATACTTTGTCATCGTCGTCTTCTCGGTTAAGATGTCCTAAAACATGCCGTGTTGTCCAGAGTGGACCACTAATGGTATGTCCCCAATAACGGCGTCCCCCAGGAATGATCGACTGCAGCCTCTTCTCGTCCTCTTTTCAGCCAAGGTCACCTTGCGTGAGAACTTGGGCCTCTTGGTGAAGTCTGTATTCGCCCAATTAATTTTCTCAATTGGTGGCGCTTGCCCGGTTGAGATGGTGCCAGGCCCACCAGACCAATGCTCCACATATAACTTCCTGCTCTGTGCCCTGCTTTTACTTCTGCCAGGTGGTTCTTTTTGCTAACATGCTTTGTAGTCATATACACTTAGCCGTTGCAGTCATAATTGGAAAATGACTGCTTTGATTTCGTTCGCGAATAATTTGATTGCATTAGGCATGCTCAATGATCGATGAATGGTGAATGACATTAGACAGGCGCAATAACATTGGGGACGGGGCGGGGATGGCCGAGTGGCTAAGGTGCTGGGCTCTGGGTGCCAAAGGTCCCAGGTTCGACACTAGCGCCGCTCTGGACATTTCCCAATCCCGCGGCCCACGGGCGAAACAGTGTGGGCGGCGCCAGCAGCCGTGGATGTGTATAAAGTGCGTCATGAACCACCCAATAAACAAACAATGATATTGAGGACTCACTTCATCTGAGCGTTGGGCGATCCTTAAATGTGGATGACTGTCATATGGCCGTGCGCCTCATGGACACCGCCAACGAAAGGACAGCTACAGCCAGCCGACAAGATGTTTGGAGAAGTGAGGCAGCACGAACGGATTCCGCTTCTCTACCGCGAAGTATGCTGCCGTGCACTTGTCGCCGCGCCGATGCCCCAGTATGACAACCCTATCGCACGGACAGTAGTCAGATTGCCGGGGGTAGAATTAGATACACGACTGGCATACCAACGTCTTAAAACGCTGCCAGATAGTTGTACGGACTATGAATATCCTAAAATGTGCGTCTCGTGCGATACATGGAGCACACCGGGCATCGCAGCTCCTATGTCGATCGCTAGTTCGATCAAAGCTCGACTACGTTTGTTTTATTTATGGCGGAGCTTGTTAACGAGCAAACGTACCCCGGAGACAGTCCACCACTCTGCACTTCATATCATCGCAGAGGCTTTTCGTGGGTCTCCAACAGCAAGTCTCCTCGCGTAAATTCACTAAATTCAACAGAGTTTCCACTCTACGATGTGAACAACTTGGTATGGCATATGATAACTTGGCCTGCAAACTACGGCAATATCCGGACCATCAACCCACCTTACGATCATTTATTTTCCAACCTCATTCTTACGCTGTTCTCAAACGAACGGCCTGAGAGCCACCCCGTATGGAATGATAATGCAACGCCTGTTTTATGAGAGCGGTCTCTGGCTTCGGGGTGTTCGGTGGATTGAGTATATTCCATCGCCTTCCTGGGAACTGATCGCGTCAAAAGTGGACAAAGAAAGCCAATATCACACCGCATGGATCCAAAGCATGGACACATTATTTTGACGGATTATTCAGGTAGCCTTTAAGCGATGAGAATATTTGACCCATCAAATCCCATTATACGGGACGTTTCGACTCGTCTTGCCGCTGTGCACCAGGCAGGTAATATAATGGTGCTGTGTTGGCTCCCCAGTCACGTGGACATCTCTGGGAATCATCAGCACCTTGCTGATGCTGCAAAACGTGCGTCGCAAGCTCCATGCTCGCGAACTCCACCACTCGCTGTCCGTGATCACTAACGAACCATTCCTGCGTTTGTGCTCGCAAAGTAGCCAGCTTCTTGGAACGCGCTACCTGATAAATTGGGAGCGACCAAGCGTAGTCTCGAAAAGAAATGGAGCTCGTACTCGCATATGAATGGGCGAGACGAAGTAGCATTGTGACGCTGGAGAATAGGGCATGCTTATACCACTTACTCTTATCAGCTGGTGATGATATACCGCGCTGCCAGAAATATCACGCCCGCCTATCCGTACGCCATGTCCTTCTCTCCTGCCCGGTTGTGGAGGAGAGCGTAGACGTCACCGGGTGTGTTCAGTCACTGTCACTCGGTGTAGTTGGAGGCGATGGCTCGGCGTTTGTTATCCATCTCAGACGTCAATTTATCCTAGCCGATGTACACCTCCAACCAGTATATATGCCACCATATTTATATTGTTCGTGCATGCTTGGACTGCCTCACCTACTCCTATGGAGTTATTTCCGTTCAATCCCTCTTGTCTCATGGGAAGCACTTATGAAAAGCAAATCCAATCAGCTAAGTTATTAATGGTGGTGAGCATTCTGTAGAAACCTAGTATTATGTTGGCCTCCATCGACAGGGAAAATTACATTAAGTAAAATAACATTTTATTAATGACTCAAGCTTTCGGTTCTAACCCATCGCACATCTACGCATGGTCAGGAGTGCCGGGGCGAAAGTGGAAAATGCAATCACTGAACTCAAAACAGCATGACAATACCACGCCGAAATGCGAATGCATCCTCATTTCCGCCGACGAATTCCACCCATGCATAAAACAGGCGAATTACCCAGGCAAATTGACAAATGTGTGACGCGTCATGTCGGAGCAATAGTGCAACGTTTATATTTCATCATTTATACCACTTCCAGATATGGATCCACCACTTTTATGGAGGCGAAAGTCATCAAGATTTAATGCTTAATTAGAGCCGCAGCTCCTGGGTTAAGCACACAAAGGGAAGCTTGACTAAGTCCCGTTAAATACGTGAATATAGACATTGAGGCCATCCAAAATATGCTCTCAGTTCCGACTTAGCCATCGACCACAACGTGGTGTCATGGCCAATCTCTTCAGCATTACATACCCGAAGGCCTCAGTCAATATATGCATATGGACGATTGTTACTAGCATAGCTCTTCATCGGTAAGCATTGGCTGTATGGGATGAAAGAACGAAAGTCCAATGAGAACCAAAGAGCCTATTATAAGGGAGTATACAATATGAAGCATATCATATTGCCTGCCGAATCAAATAGCATAGCCTGACCCATACTACGTAGAATATCAACGTTTGTTAGCACATGGGATGAAGTGCTCTCCATCCAATGTATCCCATGCAGCATGTAACATCGTTATTCATTTACATCAGATCATTACACTGGAATTGAATTCCCGCACGAAACTCCCGACAAATGTTCCACTTATCCAGCTTTTGCACAAGAAACGCAGAACACCAGGTTATCTGTTCCAGCAAACAAAGACCTCCTACTCTCTTTCTCATCGAAACTGGAATCGAATATTGAGAATATCAGGTGTCCCTCCACCAATATTTTTTTCAGTGATCGATCCCCTACCAAAGATGGTGCGTGAGGTGCGTTCTGCGGTGGGCCCAATGCTGCCCAAGTCGAATTAACAACACACTCGCTATTAACGACAGTCAGTTGGTTATTTGGGTTTAGGGCGCATCAACTGCGTTGGTCATACAGTGCCCATGCCCAGCAGAGTTCGTGACCATACCAACCTGTCTACATACTATCACACACCACATCTCCACACCCATCATAGTATGGATCGATCTTCCATTGGTGCCCTCTCTGCCTAGTACAACACTACTCGCTCCTCACTGTCCGGCACAACACCACCCACCCCTCACTGTCTGTCACAACACCACTCACCCCTCACTGTCCGACACAACACCACTCACCCCTCACTGCCCGGCACAACACTATTCACCCATCACTGTCCGACACAACACCACTCACCCCTCACTGTCCGGCACAACACCACTCACCCCTCACTGCCCGGCACAACACCACTCACCCCTCACTGCCCGGCACAACACTACTCACCCCTCACTGCCCGGCACAACACTACTCCCCCCTCACTGCCCGGCACAGCACCACTCACCCCTCACTGCCCGGAACAACACCACTCACCCCTCACTGCCCGGCACAACACTACTCACCCCTCACTGTCCGGCACAACACCACTCACGCCTCACTGCCCGGCACAACACCACTCACCCCTCACTGTCCGGCACAACACTACTCACCCCTCACTGCCCGGAACAACACCACCCACCCCTCATTGCCCGGCACAACACTACTCACCCATCACTGTCCGGCACAACACCACTCACCCCTCACTGTCCGGTACAACACTACTCACCCATCACTGTCCGGCACAACACTACTCACCCCTCACTGTCCGGCACAACACCACGCACCCCTCACTGTCCGGTACAACACCACGCACCCCTCACTGTCCGGTACAACACCACGCACCCCTCACTGTCCGGTACAACACCACGCACCCCTCACTGTCCGGTACAACACCACTCACCCCTCACTGTCCGGCACAACACCACTCACCCCTCACTGTCCGGTACAACACCACGCACCCCTCACTGTCCGGTACAACACCACGCACCCCTCACTGTCCGGTACAACACCACGCACCTCACTGTCCGGTACAACACCACTCACCCCTCACTGTCCGGCACAACACCACTCACCCCTCACTGTCCGGTACAACACCACTCACCCCTCACTGTCCGGTACAACACCACTCACCCCTCACTGTCCGGCACAACACCACTCACCCCTCACTGTCCGGCACAACACCACTCACCCCTCACTGTCCGGTACAACACCACGCACCCCTCACTGTCCGGTACAACACCACTCACCCCTCACTGTCCGGCACAACACCACTCACCCCTCACTGTCCGGCACAACACTACTCACCCCTCACTGTCGGACAAACCACTCACCCCTCACTGTCCGGCACAACACCACTCACCCCTCACTGTCCGGCACAACACCACGCACCCCTCACTGTCCGGTACAACACCACGCACCCCTCACTGTCCGGTACAACAACACCACCCCTCACTGTCCGGTACAACACCACGCACCCCTCACTGTCCGGTACAACACCACGCACCCCTCACTGTCCGGTACAACACCACCCACCCCTCACTGTCCGGCACAACACCACTCACCCCTCACTGTCCGGTACAACACCACGCACCCCTCACTGTCCGGTACAACACCACGCACCCCTCACTGTCCGGTACAACACCACTCACCCCTCACTGTCCGGCACAACACCACTCACCCCTCACTGTCCGGTACAACACCACGCACCCCTCACTGTCCGGTACAACACCACGCACCCCTCACTGTCCGGTACAACACCACGCACCCCTCACTGTCCGGTACAACACCACTCACCCCTCACTGTCCGGCACAACACCACTCACCCCTCACTGTCCGGTACAGCACCACGCACCCCTCACTGTCCGGTACAACACCACGCACCCCTCACTGATCGGCATACCATCACCCACCCCATACTGCCCTGCGCAAAGCCATTCACCCCTCACTGCCCGGCATAACACCACTGACCTCCGGCCATGATATACACTCTGATTTATCATCCAATCAAGTCATTCTCCCAAGTATCATTAATGAATCGCAACAACTCAGTATAACAGTGGCGCATGCTGGTGCACTTCCCCATCCGCAGAGCTCGCATGACACCAGCCGATGTTCAGTTTGACCCTCGAACGGCCGGACCAAAACCACCCCGCCAACACGAGCCGGAATTCCGTCAACCAGAGGATCGTCTTCTGCGCAGCGGATTTTCCAGCCGGCAGCTTTGGTAAGTAGGTATAAAGGGGCCTGTCCACAGCATCGCCAGTGGTCCTGGGAGAGTTGACCTGGACGGTCGGCAGCGGCGCCGCTACTCCACGGGCCATCGGCGGACAACAAACAGCCGGCGGGCAACAAACAGCCAGCGGACAACAAACAGCCGGCGGACAACAAACACCAGCTGGACAGGGCGCGCGTGCAGCACAGCAGAAGAACGCCGGCAAGGGAACAGCACTTGACACTGTTGAACAAGTACAGCGCACCGGGAGACAGACGCTGGGGAGAACGACACGTCAGAGTGGAGTCGTTGTCAGGGATACTAAGCAGGCCTGGACAAGCGTCGACTGGAAGGACACGAGAGCGGTCTTCGGCCGACGCAGCAGTCATGCAGCCAAGATTTGCCATTGTGTTGGCAGGAACTGTGCTCATGTTTTGCACCTTAATACTGGCCGTGAGTATCCGAGGGCGGTAAGAACTATCAGATGGTACTGTTTCCCCGGGAAACAAATCGTGAGCCCTAAAACTATCCATGTTTTGTCCAGTGAGCAGGGCTGGCACGTGGGTACGCTTGATAAACCAAATATATAGCATAGCCTCACTATCTACCAATTTCCCAAATTATGCATGTTCATCCTTTCCATAACACGTATTTCATGCCGATTCAAGTATCCCTGCAGTTCACATTGGACCCACTAGCATTCACGAAAACATCTGCAAAAGTGGGCTTTAATCGCAATTCACACCATCTTAGTTCCATCACATATCGCCGGTGACGAGCACCGCAAGAACGACCGCTGCTTATTTATATGACCGCTGCTTATTCCACGGCTCGTCCAAAGGAGCGCTGTCCACATGCGGTGCCGACACGCATGTTAGCAAACATGGAATAATGCAACCCACGTGACGAGGATGGAAATGAGATCTCGAAATGATTATGTAAGCGCCCCCGCCACTCAGACACACCGGACTCTGTCGCCGAGTATTTGATCTCGCGCGCGGCTGGTGGCTCCACCGTCAGTGGCAGCACTTAGGTCAGCGCTATTATCAATTGTCAAATTACGTGTTTGTTATCGCACAGTTTCCACCACAGCATGCATCCACAGTATCCAGACCTGTACCATTTCGTCCCAATCCCTTTTGTTAGGCGACCGTGTTTGGTGGAGCGATTAATGCTGACATTTTTACAATTTTTTATTTGGACAAAAAAAAATGATTGGGTGGGAAACAATTTGTTTTTCACGTTTTTCTCACAGGTTTTCATCCTATGTACATATTAGTGAGTACTTGTTCCCAACAATACTAGTGAAAATGTGCGGTAAACAATTTATATTTCATCCACATTTCAGCTTCCACTCCCTTTCGAAAAACAACCATGGATGCAGCTCTGTTCAGAACACAAATCGCTTCTACATAAATGTAGAAACATGTAGAAGGCTCTGTAAATGAATGATCTATCAATAGTTGCACAGATCCGTTTCCCATGCGTTAGGACTGATGTTCGCCTGTGAACAGGCGAATGGCTGTCGGCCACCCAAGTACCACCTACTGGCTGCCCTGCGTTGGGGCTGATGGTGTGATTCTGTCCACAGGTGAATGGCTATCGGCCAGCTAAGCACCGCCTGTCAGCTGGTTCCCCGTGTTATGCGGGTGGGAAACAGGGCTGGCAGCTGCCAGGACGTCCCTGCTCTCCCTTCGTCATGCAGCAGCCGTGTCCTCGCTGCTTTGCCCCGTGCGGCCCGAAGTACTGCTGCCGCATTTGGTTCTGTTGAAAGACGTCGGAACAGTGGTCTCAGCGCTGACCTGTTCCGGTTTTGTGAAGTCGCAGAGGTCATATATGTATGCACGTTGATCTTGCTCTGAAATAAACATTGCTACCAAGTACAAATGCCTCGTTCTCCTTGAAAAAGGGTGATTTGAGTAGCACGTTTTGATTTCTTAAGGACGTCCTTGGTATCACACAACGCATTTTATCTTTGAGGACATTTAGCTGAAGGCGAATTATGAGCCACAGCAGACGCGTATTAACAGAACGCACATGGCTCTCCAAATGTCAACCCATTACTATTCGAAGCACTGACAGGTACTTAACACGCGTACAGGTACTCTCTCCGGTCAGATCCTCACACCCCGTCTCGGAGGGGGGGGCCGATAGTAACCCCTCTAAAATCCAAACTAAGCGTTGCACGAAAACGAAAGGTGTCATCGAAAAGCGTTCGACGAGTAGGGTGGATCCGCCCCCAAAACAATTTCCCCCCAAAAGTCACGTCACTAGGGGGCTAGATTTTCACGATTTTCACGACTTACATTATCTTTTTGGCTCTAGGGAGTTCACTCTGGGGATATATGGAAAAGTATTTGGAATGAGAAAAGGACATGGACATCGACCGGGGCCATGCAATTTTTTGCCCCAAAAAACAAAAACTTTAAAATTTCAAAATTTTGAGTTTTCAGGTTTTCTTTCATTTTAACCTTTTAATGGGTAGAGCAGACCGAGAAACGTTGTTGGAAGTTAACTTTCCCCAATAGAAAATGCTTACTTTAGCCAGAATCTTCTAGTTGAACTGCAATTGGCGATTATGCAAAATTCATATGGAGTCAAAAACGGAAAAAAATAACTGGTACGTTTTGTTACATCCATAAAGATAAGCAAACGCTAAAAGTCTCATTAAAATATTTGTATCTGTTAAAGCGTGACGACTGGTTGAACTTTTTTGGAGGTGACATCGCTTGACCTTGACTAATTCGTTGACCCTAGAAGACCTGACTTCAAAACTTTGAAACAGCATGCCAAATTGATGTGAGAAAAGGTGTGTCAAATTTGGGCACGCTGCCCAGCGCCGTTCGTCCGCTGTCCGCGAAAAAGCCTGAGGGGGCGGTTGAAGACCCCCCCCCCCCCGAGACGGAGCGGGTTAAGTTACGGACGCGGCGTACACAGTGATGGGCATCTGCAAATTTATAATTCACCGCTCTTCCCATCTAGCGGAACAAATCGATGAAAAATCGCCATGTTCTTCACTAGACGCGCTCATCGATACCGAACGGCAGGTCTATCGTCGACAATACAAGCACCGTGCATTGTGCGTTCACAGTGCAGGACACTTTCATATCATCTTTCATATATCTACTAACACCGAAAGGCTCTTCATCTGAACAAAAATGAAAAGGCTTTATTTCCTCCTGGAGCTGTTTTCGCGGCATGATCTCCCTCTCCAGTTTGATACTCAGGCAACTAACATAGGCAAGACACATGACAGCAAACGATGTGCTAGCACCGAACTGTTCAGTAAACGACATGCTTACTGGATTTGTGGACATGAAGTACTCTAGTCGATCTTCGATTGGTTTGAGTTTGCTATATCATTTTCGACACTTGGAGCACTGACACGATCCTCTAAAAATGGTCTACATACACCATTGTCTTCACACTACGAGTAAGACATCGCGTGTTATAAATTAGGAGTATCTTCTAAATACTATTTATATTCTGCTGCTACTGCACAAATGGAGAAGTTGCTTGATACCTAAGGCCATGTTTTCTGGAAAGTCCCAATAGTTATTTTAAAGACGATGGCGAAGTTACTATACTATATCCAATGCTCGAAATTCCTCAATCAATTAAAGATTCCCACACAAACCTATCACGGTGTGATTGTTCGACAGATATGTGACGTTGCAGATGGGTTGAAACGCGCACCGGAGGCGGAGCGGAATCAGTCCATCCCTCCTGATTCCTGACGATATTCCATAAACCAAGGTATCTTCCAGCAAATGCTGCAGTGGCATGACGTGCAAATACGCGAGGTGGCTCCACAGCTGCCTCACTGACCGGTGGCAGGTGGTGAGGGGAAACTCTTTATCCCTTCCGCTATGCCATGGTGTCGCTCAGAGATCCCTGGTTGGTCCTTGCTTTTTAGCATCCTCACATATGACTTGTTAGCGTACTTTTCATGCGGACGTCTGTTGTCACATGCCTTTGACACCAAACTGCTACACTCTGCACATCATGATGACATTGTCGCTCTGAAATCCCGGCAGAGAAGACCATCCTTGCTATTCAGTCCTACTTCGCATCAAATCCTCTGAAGATGAACCCCACTAAAACTATCCTACTCCTTGTCGACACGGTAAAATCTCTCAAGTAAGCCAGATCCTACCAACTCAGCATAGGCAGTCACGTACAAACCCCTCGCCATTCGTGAAGACGCCGGGGATCACTTGGGAGGAGCACACATATACGACATTGTCAAAACGTACAACTCCATCTAGTTCTGTCTCCACACAATCCGTCACCATCTCACACCAGAAGCACGCAAACTCCCGATTCCGTCCCACGTCTTCCCACACATCACACACTGTCTCTATCTTGGGCGGGGCTGCACAATGTCACCTCGGAGAAGTGCAGAGGGCTATTAACTTCGAGGCTATGGTCGTCTCTGGAGCTCGCCGTCGTGATCACATTTTGCCACCAGAAGCAACGCCGGGCTGGCGTATTATCCGTGACCTCGTCACCCACCGCGATAGCATCGCCGTGTTCAGAGGCCCGAACGATCCGCCAGCCCCTGAGACGGTCCGTTGTCTGTTCAGCCGTCGGTCGGACGTCTCCCGGCGCTCCACCCGTGCGGCGGTGGCTGGGGAACTGGACCCACCGCCTTTCCGTCTCAGCATGTCTCGCAGCGCTTTTGCCTTTCGGGGAAGCTTCGGCCTGTGGGCGCTAAGCGACCTCGTAGTCGGCGCGCCATTAAGCCCAAATAATAAATCAATCCAGCTTCGTTCTGGAACATACTGTCGCCGGCCACTTGCTCTTGTCGGACGCTGGATGAGTTCTTTGCGATCCTCAGCGACTACGTCTTTTAAATTGACTGCACGTATTCGGTGTATTATATTTATGCTGCTATTTTACTGCTTCCATTTTGTCTTATGTCTGCGCAGTGTTATCTGCATCTGACTGTAGCCTGATTGCGATCTGATATTAATCCATTTGATAAAACTGATTGTTAAATTCGCATGTACAAAGTAAGTGGGTATATTGTAATGACATGTGATTATGTTCGAAACTTATAAGCACATCTGATGCTAAATTTCGATTCTTTTGCGCAGAAGGCTACCGAATCGTTTCATCGTTGGCTCGTGTCAGGTGCTCAAAGAAGGGTGCATTGTAGGAGGCGATGTTGTTATCCCACCCAGTTAGGGGGTTTTTCTATGCCCCCTGAGGTTTACCGTGCATGGGCAAAAATGGGGCGAGGCAGCACGCCGAAATTTTGCATACTTTTGCCCACATCAATTTGGCATAATGTGTGCAGATTATGAAGTCATGTCATCTACGCTCAACGAGTTATTTGAGGTCAAGTGAGGTCACCTCCAAAAATGTTTGACCAGTTGTCACGCTTTAACGGATGAAGATATTCGAATGCAACTTTCAGCGTTTGCTCATCTTTAGGGATGCAACTGAACGCACCAGACGAAGTTTTGCTCTTTTGTTTGTTTTTGATGACTTGCTAGTTTTGTATATTTGCCCATTATTGTTATAGCCGAGGATTCTGGCTAAAGTAGACATTTTGTATAAGTGAAAGTTGATTTCAAGCAACGTTTTGTGGTTCACTCTACCCACTACAAAAAGAAGTAGTAAAGCTCGTAAAGAAGTAAAAAAAAGTAACGAAAAGTGTAAGCTCAATATTTTGAAAATGTGCATATAAATGCCAGTTTCCATTTTTGGGTGCGCAAAAAAATTCGACTTTATCCTCCTTTCTGATTCCAAATAATTTTCGTTTTAAATCTCCACTCAAAATGAACTCCCCAATGCCAAACACTTGATGGCAGTCATGATCACATAAATCCCCTAGTGACTTCACTTTTTGGGAGGGATAATATTTTGGGTGTGGTTTCGGACCCTATTCGTCCAGCGCTTGACGATAACAACACATCCATTTTCGTTTTCTCAGTTTGGAAGCTAGAGGGGGCATAAAAGAACCCCCCGGGACGGGGTGCGAGTATCTGACCGGAAGGTTGTACTTTTGTTTCACACCATAGGAACACAACAATTAGTGCGCCAGGAGTCCAATTCCTAGGCCTCGCGAATCCCGAAAAGATCAGGATGCTCAAGGAAACTGCACTCTGAAACCCATTGCTCCTGCTCATTGCTCCTGGTTGTACATATCACCATGTGTGATGATCGAGTTCATGGGCATATACAGAGGGAGACGCTAGAGCTTGTGGCCCCTCCCCCGTGGAAAGGTGGCAGCAATGTGGCCGGGAAAAGGTGCCAGAGGACTCAAATGTGTCCCATCTTCCGCTCGCCAGTTACTTTAACAAAAAGCCATTTTCTCCCCTTGAGAAAAAGGGGGACGCATAGGATGCATCCATTCACCTATGTGAACAAGTGGCCACATCAAAGTTTTTTTTTATTCGACAGTCAAACGTACAATGCACACCAAACACTGCGAACCGGTCTCGATTGGGTTCAATAATTAACTGCCAAAGGAGCTCTAGAAATTATCCAGCAAATATGAAAATGAAGGACCGACATTACCCAGAATGCGACAGTGAGTCCATCCAATCAGGACAATCGACTCCAAACGAGCAGAGAACAATATTTCAGCATAGTGTAACGATAGCTGTCACCACATCATCGCCGCCACGATAGCTCAATTGGTTTGAGCGCTGGCCTGCACTGGTCTCCCCTGCCATGGGATGACAGGATTGGAATAGTTTTACGCACTCGCATTTAGGATTGGCAGGGTCAGTTGGCAATTGGCCCGAAACGGCCGGGGACGGGCTGCCGGGACGGGCTGCCGGGGCAGCAGTGCCGGTGCATTGACGGCACGTTAACCCGTCCCGTCTCGGTTCGGGGTCTTCAACCGCCCCCTCAGGTCTTTCGCGGATAGCGGACGAACGGCGCGAGGTAGCGCGCCAAAATTTGGCATACCTTTTTCAACGTCAATTTTACATACTGATTCAAAATTTATAGGTAAGATTACCTAAGGTCAACGAGTTATTCAAGGTCAACTGAGGTCACCTCCAAAAACGTTCAACCAGTCGTCACGCTTTAACGGATATAGGTATTTGAATGAAACTTTCCGCGTTTGCTTATCTTTGCGGATGCAACAAAACGTAGGAGTTGAATTTTTCTTCTTTTTTTCGTTTTTGTCTACATATAAATTTGGTGTATTTGCCATATTGCAGTTCAAACACAAGATTCTGGCTAAAGTAAGCATTTTGTATGAGGGCAAGTTGACTTCCAACAACGTTTCTCGGTCTGCTCTACTCATTGGAAAAGGAAAATTAAAGAAAACTTCAAAACTAAAAATTTTGACATTTCAAAAAAATATTTATTTTTTTATTTTGGGGGAACCAAAATAAATTATAGCACTGGTCGATTTCGCTGTCCTTTTTTCATACCAAATAAATTTTGTTTTTTTCATATATCCACAAAATGCACTCCCCAGAGTAAAAAACATAACTTTTTACTTTTTATTAGATCAATGCCTAAAAATGTTTTATGTGTCACGATGGACTCATCAGAGTTATTGCAGAACTTTGGATGAAGTTTCCCAGTCAGGAGAAATAGGGAACCTGTTTTATTCCATGTACCGTATGCACGTGTAGAAACCATTAGGTGTGGCTTGTTTAGCAGATTATTGAGAGTAGTGAACGCATTTTTAGCGATGACACCGAGTGCGGACATCTTCACAGACCCGCTGAATGTATTTAAGACACAGGTGGTAAGATACTGTGCTGCGTCATAAGCTCACATCTGAGACGCGGAGCCATCGGACATCGACGAGTCTGACAGCCATTTGCCTGTTTGAACTGAAAACTATTCACCTGTTCTGTGTACGTTTTTAGCTACTGACTTCTCCTGTAAAGGGCACAATATGCTGTTGGAGATTGTGGACAACAAACAAGTAAACAAAGAAACAATTTGGAAAGTGTGCCCAGCTACATATACATGGACAAGTTTCACGTAAGGGGTATTTTGTTGCAAAAAACGTGTGTAATATTTCGTATACAAAACTGATGTAGTTTGCTCATAGGATGTGTATTTCGGACCTAATTAAATGACTTCAGTTAAGTATTGTCTTCGATTAAAAAAGCCTACTAGTGGTGATGACGGCAGACATGTCGTGCATGGAAGCGGCCGAGCCAGAAACGTGCAGTGAAGTCTAGATCGGGTATTTCTACGAGAACTTGTTCAACCGAGTCTAGTCATGAAGAAAAAGGTGAGTGCTTGTGGCACTAAGCTGAACGATTTTCAAGAAAATATGAAGCTCAAAATGGTAAATAATTATTATAGTGGCAATGTAACAGCTTATCTTTCTCTTTCAAATCCAGGGCATGCTGGTGTCGTGTGAACAAACAGGAAACGCTTGTGCAATGTTTATGATTAAAATGTGTGAAACAATGGGAAGGGCCATGGCATAGATTATACATGCCTTAGCTGGACACCATAGCTTCCCTTCCAGTGAAAGAGAAGCTGTTTGTGCATTCAAATGTGTTTGTATTTCTACTTCACAGTGAGATAACTGACATTCCATAGTAGACAATGGTACACTGTAAGCTGTACCCCAATGTTGTAATAACTTGATATTTGATTGATGAATCATAACAAGCTTATATTATTTATTGAGCATTAATTTCTCATTACATGATAGTTCAAATACTTACATGAGGAAATATGAGAGGGGGGAATCTGAATATGTTCCGTTTCCACAACACCTACATTTGGACGTCTCGCATGTTCCGTTCAGTGCATAAATAACAAAAAGATGGACGAATGACCTTTCTCATTCATACACGATGGACCTTCTCTACCGAAATATGAAGCTCTGATTGCATTATCCTACCACTTCTTTGCGTACTGAGCTATTTATGTCTGTGGGTGTCATTTTTAGGCTTCCAAGAGCAATTAGCTTAGGAAAGCTATAAGCAGGTGACCTCCAAAATTTTATTTTGCAATTCCATTGGTAATTTTTAATGGCTACTAAGAACTTGCAGCACAGCTACAGTGAAGCAATCCTGCACAACATTTTCATGTTCAGGATATTACACGCTACTACAAAATAATGATTGTTTTAAAGTTCCTCTTTGCAAATATGTTGAGGATTTTTATCGAAAGGAACAACTGTTCGAATATGGATGGCTTTTTGTGTTCAGTAAGTAGCTTGTTTTAATTTTTGTGTGTTCAGTAAACAGTACAATTATTGGTTCGGCCATACAGAAGCAGCAGTAGAGCTATTTGTTCCATGTCATAAGTGAACCTCTCCCATATTCCCCTACATGGAGATGTTTGGCGAAATGCATGCATCCATCGATTATATTTTGGCGGACGTCAATAACTCTAGTCATCATTGAAATGAAACAGATTGAGTATGATGCCTCATGCAAATGCTGTCATGTTTTGCTGATGTCAATGGAGATAGTACGAGAAGGGACTGCTATCAAATGGCAAATTAAGTGTATGCATTAATTTGCCATGAATGCATACATTTCATTTGCATACACTTATTGGCCGTAACCTGGCTTTTAGATGTGGTACACATGTTCAGGTTCATTCTGTTGGTGCATGGAATGCCAGGCATGTTGTATAATTTTAATGGGCTTTCTGGCAAGATGTCAATTGTGCTCATGTAGCAGTTAATGCAATCAATTATAATCAATAGGTATAGGAAGTCGTGACCTTCTCCACAGGTGTAGGCTTGTGTGATCAATCATACCTGGGTATACGGCGATCCGAGGACCATCTCGGCGCGCAGCATCGCTCTACAGCTTCCTCATCTTGTCTGAACTGGGAAGGCCGATAAATATCGTGTCTGGCTTACTAAAAGTTGTATTTTTATAGCTTACCACAAAGGAAGTATAATGGGGGCGTTTTCTGCGATCCATCGTCACCTGACGGTGGGATGCCATTTGAGCTGACTTGCATCTAACAGAGTGTGAGAAAAGAGCACCTGAAACCCAGGACGTCCATTCTGCAGTCTAGTAGGAGCTGTGGAAACAAAACAGGACCTGCCTGAGAGTTGGAATGGGCTTTCTCGACTGGAAAGGGTCGCTGCAGCAACCTGGCATCAACCCGTTCTTCAACAATGATGGCGCGAAAATGAATCCAATGTTATCGTGGCGGCCAGAGACAAATATAATATAACTGGCGCACCGGGGAGGGAGAGGGAGAATCAAGTTAGAGGCGAGCCGGACCATAGAGGTAATTTACGCCGCCATTCAAGCGAGTGACTTTTTCAAGCGGGCGAAGATGGCCGAGTGGTTAGGGCGTGAAATCTGGATAGAAAGGTCCCGGGTTCAATGCTCGCACAGTTCGAACATTTCCCAACCCCGCGGCCCACCGGTGAAATGTGTGGACGGCGCTAATTAGCAGTGGCTGGATGAAGTGCGTAATGAACCACCCAATAAAGAATAGATTTGCACGCAAGCATTGGCGTCATTTGCACAACTTACATTCATAAATGAAAAGTCCGTGCAAGATTTGACGCATGCTTTCACCACGGCAGGCCGTGACGGCGTTCAAGTGCGTTCAGCTGCTGCTGATGTTTCGATGGTAGGCGGAGCCTATTTCGACCGCAGAGCTCTAGTGGCCGCATGCCCCGTGAACATGGCCCTGCAACTTCTATCGGACGTTGCAATGCCGTTAAAACGCCGTTTTTGTTCCGCTGGCAGCAGACTCAAATGGTTGCTGCCAGCAATCGAACCCTACTCATGTTGCACATGGTAAATGCTCTAACAAACCTTAGATGATGTTTAAAATCTACGAGATTGCTTTCGATGAAAAAAAAATCACGCAATTTCGCGCCAGGACCTGTCTCAATGCTCCTTTAGCAGACACCCAGGGTGTTGTTTTGTATACTTTTGGAGGGGCATGTGCCACCTCAATGTTCAATTTTGCCCCTCCAATGGTGAAAATGCCTCTCCAATATGAAGTGCAAATGGGAACTGCGGGATGCGTTCGGAGCGGGAGCGCTGATGCCCCCCCGATGGTCCCATTGGTGGCCCTGACAATGGTCTCGCCGATGGCCTCGTGGATGGTTCTATCGATGGTCCCGTCGATGGTCCCACCGATGGTCCCGCCGATGATCCCACCGATGGTCCCGCCGGTGGCCTGGCCTATGACCACGCCGATGGCCCTGGAACTGTTGACTTTCGCCCGTTCACTCTGGTGACCTGTCACTCAGAACGGTTTCCAGGCGACTGACGGCCAACATTAACGTCGCAACTACAACTTGTAGTGTGGCTGGCGTACTGGTGCTCGGAGACACTGCGCCGACTGGCACCGTCTGCGCTGCGGAACATCCCGCCGCCATTGCTGACACCTGGCCTAAAGCCAAGGCTTCCAAGAATCCCTCAGCTGCGGTAGCCAGTTGGTCCAAAGGAGCTTCATCTACGGGAGCCATGATGCTGTCCAAGCGTGCAACGGCCGTTGAAGAAATAGTCTTCAACAGTTCACGGACGTGTGGAGCATCCTCTGCTGTATCCAGTTCTGAGTGCATCCACCAGAGCAGCTTGAACGGCTTCTGGTCTCCGAGCTGCGGACGAGGAAGTAAGGCTTTCAGGAGGGCCGCTTGCGATTGCACCAACCTACGCTTCAGGGCGTCAATAAGGGGTACGGAAATGGGCGTCTTGGCTGTGATAATATTCTCACCTGCCTTGCGATCGATACAGAAATCATCCCACCAGTAGGTCTAACTTTTTAATGTTTTTAAAAAATATATCTTAAATGATTAGTATCTAAAGGATTATTATTACCACCTGTTTGGTATGATGCAATGAACGATCTCAATATGATTGAGTTCATTTGCCTATATACAATATTTGTATGCCCGTTTCCATTCCTTGCCGAATTACGTGTCATATTCTAGTGTCCAACATGCGACACCAGTATCATTTTGTTAAGGGACATCCCAGGTCTGGTAGATCAGATGATATCTCAGGACTATATTGCGGCCGAGCAATTTTTTTAAATCAGACATTTTCGTAGCTTTAAACACGTCAGGTACCACAGGGAGTGTTTGTTGATTATCGTGAGGTGGAAATGTTCGAATGACAGAAATGTTGTGACTAAAATTCCTGAGAACACCCATTTCCGACATTTGTTTGCGTGTTTTGTCCTGGCTTCGCCCAGGCGATCGAAACCAATATTTTTTAACAGATTCAAACTGCCTTTTGTGCAAACCCATCTGCACTACTATGTTCATGGTTGATATTCCTCATGCATGTTTTCACTAGGACGTATATCTTGCGTAGATATGATCGTTGATGTGAATGCTGTTTCCGGGATCCCTACGCCGGGAGCTGAACGTGTCAGGATCATAAACCCGCAGTGTCATCAGGGCCAAGTTGACTGATGAAAGTAATGTTCTCCGCCGCCGACAGCCCGCTGAACTACCGGCCCGTGAAATACAGGGCGTGGAGCAGTTGACCGCCAGTGAGCTTTCACAGCGACGGGTCATGCAAATAAACCCGTGTGCCGAATTCACTGTTTTCTTTTGTAAGTCGTGGTGCCGCGAACGACGAGACGGATGTCTTACCGTATTTGTTCGGTACACGGTCCCTTGCAAGTTGAGTTACATTCGTGCGGGTTGTAATTTCGCCGCCCGTGTAGGTTCTGTGCGGGAATCCGTGTTGGTTCCGTGCGGGAAACCATGTGCGTCCGTCCACCCCCTTCGTCAGTTCATGGTCATTCATATCTGTTTTGGCCCCTCTGATGACTCAGGATCCCTTTATCGAGGCTCGGGTCCACTTAGGTGGTTCTGCGTGATCTCTGATAGTTAGACCCATGTTTAAAAACGTCCTCCAGCCTGACAAAGAAACCTCGAAGGCTGGACAGCTAATGAGTGTATCTAAGCCTATTGCAATGCAAGGGTATGCGCAGGGTCGTCTATTTGGTGAAGGTGCTCATCTGGGCTTGGTGAATTCTGGTGCAGAACATCATCCTACATTGGTGCGTTTTGATGCAGAAGTTCGCACAGGATTCTCGTATATTGGTGCGGAAGATTGTCTGGTGTTGGTGCATGCTGGTGCGGAAAATACCAGGCGCTGGTGCATCTCGTCGATCCCTTTATCATGCGTTGACTGGGCTTCGCTTCGCTTCATTTCGCTTTGCTCAGAGTGAATTGCCACGCCAGTCACGGTCGTCGCTTACCGACGCCTCCGTCCGACTCTGGGCTTCAGTTTCAGGGACGAGGTACAATTTGAAGTGGTTGGAGAAACTTCGGATGCGAGTGATGAGATGAGATGAGATGTGGAATTACTACCGCTTCTCTCAGCGAGGAGAGGAGTATCAAGGTTCAGGAGATACAGAAACATCGGATGACCCTTGAGTTAAGTCTTCCCTGTGTCAATGGTAGCATACTAACAAAGGATTGAACCCCCGAAAGTGGTTTGGATTGATTGCAAAATATGCTCTGCAAATTGTTCATACGCCACAAAACTCATGAAGAACATCAGCTACGGCATGATGTTACGGGCCGTGCAGCACATACATTTTCTGAGCGTGCCCCCCCCCCCCACCATCAGTCAACAAAAGGTCAAGAAAAGGTTGACCTTTTGTTGACCTTTTGATAGGGGCGCCATAGTTGCAGGCAAAGGCCTGAATCCGTCGTTCCACGGACATCAATGAATATTCGCATTCTCTGCTACACTCTCGTCACATCTCACTGGAGTAATTCAGCGTATTCTTGAATCGCGCTGTTCATGAATCTCTTCATGCATAGGAATGTCACGGACTTGATTTCCCAGCCCCTATTTTTTGTGCTACAGGTACACCTGAAGTACAAAAATTGACTTGGAAATTAAAATGCGATGAAGCGGGTGATGCATGGGACTGCTAATGGTTTTCATCGGGTTTCCTGATGTAATTATTTTTCATTGACTACCTGATACGGCTATACCTTTTGTTGTATGGACTTCATGAATGTTGAGTCTCTTTGGTAGAAAATGAAACGAACAGGACATTCTTTTCCGTCTGCTTGGGCCAAGCAGCCGGGCTACTCAACTTACAAAACTAGCTGAATATTAATGTGTTTACCCTGAAGCAGGGTTATAGTACTAAGGCATGCCATTGGATCTGTAAGGTGGCCCAATTGGATATTCAGAAGAAGAAAAAAAAATTTGCCGCTGTGTGACTCAAGAAGTGCCTTTTCCTTCCACTTATTCAATCCCAGGTAGGAAAAGCATTGCAGCTTCTCAGACTCGCTTGTGTAAGGATCTACCTACGGAATTAACACCTGGCAGTTCCTTCCTCTCGCCAATGTCTATCGCACACACAACACATACACCCACACCCACACCCACACACGCACACGCAAACGCACACACACACGCACACGCACACGTACACGTACACGTACACGCACACGTGCACGTACACGTACACGTACATACGTACACGCACCAGCACCTCAGCCACCCAGCAGCCTGCTGCACACCTCTCCCTCTCCCGCCCGCCGGTCCGACGCGTTTCGATGCTTCCGCTGGACCCCGACTTCCTGTCGACCCGCCGCACCAGCCGCCCGGCGGCCCGCCACTGAGGCCACGCGCCGCGACCCGGGCCGCAGTCCAGGAGAGCGCGCTGTATAAAAGCGAGCGGCGGCGGCGGCGGCGAGCAGTGCGACCTGACCTGCGCCGCGGTCAGACAGCGGAGCCGTGGTGAGCCGGGTAGCGCGTCAGTCGCAGAAGCCGCGAGCCCGTCTCTGCAGCGGCCATGGCCCTCAGGTGGCCGCAGGCGGTGCTGCTGGTCACCATGGTGCTGGTCGCTGTCGCAGGTGAGCGCCGGCTCGCGACGATTAGGCGGGGTTTTGTGGCGGCTGTTGGCCGGTCACAGCTAATGCGCACTGTCCCCGGTCCGCCTGTGTTATTGTGTACAGTGGGAGTATCATGCAGATACCCCACTGCTCATATTCTCGACTTGTGTGCATACGCATTTTGTTGCATTTGTTGTGCGCTCTTATGATGCTGGGATCTGCCATGCTTTATACTGCTTAAGAGATATTGGAGGAAAAAATGACAGAAATACATTCCTATCAAATATAGATATTTTCCTTTATATATGTATCACACAGGCGACTACGTTTCCATTCCATATACTGGCAATACCGGATGTGCTTGATGCGGTGAAGAGGAAAATGTTAAGGAAATTTTGTTTGTGATGTTCCTTTAAAAATTGTCATCTTGCTCGAAGTATACGATTAGGTTCTGTCCTTAATAATTGCTTTTCCATGATATACCGAATTTGGAAACCATGAAATATATTGCGCCTTAACCACGGTACTTGACGTCGGAATGCCACAAAATCAAGGGCGAGGCTTTGTGTTGGGTTCTTTTGGCAAGGCACCTTTCTCAGGCTGAGTTGTGCCACCTACCACCCCTTATCCCACCCAAGTGCTGGATTACCCGCACCTGAAGCATAGTCTGAAAGATTCGGGGCGAAACTCCACCCTTCGCTTGACATACTTGTTCTTCAGGCAGCGCACTACTGGATACCCTGCTAATACCTGTTGCCCGATATGCTGATAATACATGTTGCCTGATACCCTGATAATACCTCAGTTGTTCAAGAATTAGACTGAAATACCCCTCAATCGTATTCAGAAAATTGTTGGTACCCAGCATAGGATTTTGTCAGGGGGCGCCAAGCAAGTTTGCAGGGGAGCACATCTACACCACTTTTTCAAAAGTCACTGGTTTCGACTATGCTTTTACCCCCCGAAAAAAACCCCTGGGGGGGGGCCCCCCCCCCCTGGGGGAAAGAAAAAAAGGGGGGAAAAAAAAAAAAAAAAAAAAAAAAAAAAACAAAACCCCCCCCCAAAAACGCCCCCCCCCCCCCGGGTGATACATATATTAATGAGCACATTTTTAGTTGTGTGAAGTAAAATAATTATTGACAAGAACTTGACCTGACTGACCTCGGCGACCTAACATAATTTTAAATTATATAAAAAAAAAATAAACAAAAAAAAAGTCTAGGTTTCATTTGGTATCGGCCGGTACAACATGGAGTTATGTGCGGAAAATGGGAAAATATTGGGGGTTTTCTCTTCCCCCCCCTGGGTGTGTTTTTTTTTGTTATGGCTTGACCTACTTGACCTCGCATGACTCTGGAAATAACAAGTACATCAAACAAGTCGCTAGTTTTGCAAGAACTCCTTTTGCTAATATACCGGAAGCGCATCAGCGACGACATTTGTGATCTGGCGCTGGGGACATTGTTTTTACTTTAGCGACCCTTAACTCGAGAAATTTTCGGTCGATTTTATTTTTTTGCTTCAAACAACGCATAGGTCATTTATTGGCAGGTAGACAAACAATGGCGCATATCGGCCGGTAAAATCTGCAGTTATCTACGAAAACCGGAGGGGTGGGCGGATTTCGCCCCCCTCCAGGGCGCGTGTTAATGAGCACATTTTTAGTTGTGTGAAGTAAAATAATTATTGACAAGTTATATTTCCTTTGGAAGGGCTCAACCTACGACCATCCTTAACCCGTTCCGTCTCGGGGTGGGGGGTCTTCAACCGCCCCCGTCAGGTTTTTCGCGGATAGTGGACGAACAACGCGGGGCAGCGCGCCCAAATTTGACATACATATATATTTCCCACATAAATTTGGCATGCTGATTCAAAATTTTGAAGTCAGGTCATCTAGCGTCAACGAGTTAGTCAAGGTCAAGTGAGGTCACCTCCAAAAAAGTTCGACCAGCCGTCTCGCCTTAACGAATGCAGATATTTTAATGAAACTTTCAGCGTTTGCTTATCTTTAGAGATGCAGCAAAACATATCAGTTGAAATTTATTTTTTCGTTTTTGACTACATTTAAAATTTGCATTGTTGTAAAATTGCAGTTGCAATAGAGGATGATTCTGGCTAAAGTAAACATTTTTTATTAGAGCAAGTTGACTTCCAGCAACGTCTCTCGGTCTTCTCTACCAATTGGAAAAGGCAAATTATAGAAAACTTGATTTTTTTTTGGGGGGGGGCAAACAAATTATAGCCCTGGTCAATTTCGCTGTCCTTTCCTCATTCCAAATAATTTTTTTTATATATCCCAAAATGAACTCCCAGAACCAAAAACATAATGTAAAGTCGTGAAAAGTCGTGAAAATCTATCCCCCTGGTGACGTCACTTTTCAGGGGAACTTGCTTTGGGGGAGACACGTACCCTACTCGTCGAGCGCTTTCCGATGACACCTCTTTCGTTTACGTGCGATGCTTAGTTTGAATTTTAGAGGGGGTTACTAACCGCACTCCCCGAGACGGGTGTGAGGATCCGACCGGAAAGACGGCGGGGGTAATTAATACGTCACAGGAATTCAACCCCCTTCCCGTGTTAAAATTATTTTGTTTTGGCATCCCTTGACTAACCAGCTCACAGTGCTCGAAATGCATTGGTATAAATTGCTTGACATTTTTCCAAGATCACGCATTTCAACCATACAGCGCACTGTGGTCACTACTCCAACGTTCGTCAAAATGCACAACTACCTTGTGCATTCGGAAATTCGCCACACTTGGTCAATCAATGCTTAGATGTGTCGCTCATGAAGCATCAGGGGCAAATTGTGTTGCATAAACGAGTACTGTGAGTAACTAATATTGTCCCTTTTTAACAGGAAATTCGTGTGATTTCGCAAGCTTCATAGTACTCCCATGGTCCGGCACCAAAAGATCGACCAACCGAATAACCGTCTGCCCCTCCCCCCCAGCATCCAGATCCACGGCTTCATTACGCCACTGGCCATCACAATTATATGTAACTGGCGATTTCTCGAGAATAAATATATTTATCGCCGAGTGACCGCGCCAGCAAATGTCCGCCAGCGCCAGCTATAGCATAGTATACTACGATGCCAAAGAAGGAAATCGACTTATGACAGTTCGTGAGATTCTGCTGGTTCTGCTGGACCCCTACGTTTTGCTAACTGCTGCCATAAAATGTGATTGTGCTATATTATACGTCATGGAATTCTTCGCATGTGCTTGGTGGTAAAATTCGACGAATTAAATCCGAAGGATATTTACTTCCAACATTTTTCGGTGGTCACGAAATCCGTGCGCCCGGCTGAGCTTTAAAGTTTTTTTATTTGTTGTTCATATATTTATAAAATATGCTCCTGCAGATTGGCTACGGAACGGATGTTTTTGGTCGTTCTTCTTATCAGTGACCTTGGTGTTTTTTTTTCGTCCATTAACCCGCGCAGTCCTTCCGGTCAGATCCTCACTTCCCGTCTCGGGGGGGGGGCGGTTAGTAACCCTTCTCTAAAATTAAAACTAAGCGTAGCACGAAAACAAAAGAGGTGTCATCGGAAAGCGCTCGACGAGTAGGGTCCTGGTCCACCCCCTAAAACACCTTCTCCCCAAAAGTGGCGTCACCAGCGGGCTACATTTTCACGACTTTTCAGTTCATTTTGGGGGATATGTGAGAGAAAAAAGTTATTTGGAATCAGAAAAGGATAGCGAAATCGACCAGTGCTATAATTGTGTTTAGCCCCCCAAAATATTTTTTTTAAAAATCATTTTTGAAATTTCAAAATTTTGAGTTTTCATGTTTTCTTTAATTTTCCTTTTCCAATGGGTAGAGGAGACCGTGAAACGTTGTTGGAAGTCAACTTGCTCTAATGCAAAACGCTTACTTTAGCCAGAATCCTCTATTTGAACTGCAATTTGGCAAATACGCAAAATTTATATTTAGTCAAAAATGATTTTTTTTTAAATACCACCCGTATGTTTCGTTGCACCCCTAAAGATAAGCAAACGCTGAAAGTTTCATTAAAATATCTGCATCCGTTAAAGCGTGACGACTAGCTGAACTTTTTTGTAGGTGACCTCACTTGACCTTGACTAACTCGTTGACCCTAGATGACCTGACTTCAAAATTTTGAATCAGCATGCCAAATTTATGTGGGAAAAGGCATGCCAAATTTGGGTGCGCTGCCTCGCGCCGTTCGTCCACAATTCGCGAAAAAAAAACCTGAGGGGGGCAGTTGAAGACCCCCCCCCCCCGAGACGCGGGTTAATATGCCTCAGGTCCCGGCGAACTTTACAGGGCGTCGGTGCGTGTTTGGGGCCCGGACACTGTATAGGGCTTTGCTGTTTTTTGTGTGAGTGTTTGTAAGGGACCGGCGCGTACGTTTTACAAGTTCCTTCAGTTTATTTTTGTTGGTTTGGGCATCATGTGGATAACGGGCATGGCACGCCTAGCAAAAGACATTGCGATGAGATGAAGAACGTTTACAGTAAGCAGACTTTAGTGTCAGAAGCATGGCACGACAGCATCACCAGTACCAAGGATAATCACTCGCACCTTATCGCTCCCACGCATGCGCGTGGCGACCGACGTATTGCGCTTCAAGCCGCCGCACCTGCAGCTGAAGCTGTTACAATTATCATCAAGACTGTGTCTCGCAGACTTGACGCTCTTCAAGCAGGTCTATGTATCGTTACTTTGGCGAGCGAAATGCATGCAGAACAGTTTTCAGCTGGGTGGAGGTAGAAATGATCAGCAAGGTCAGAATGTTGTGTGGCTGACACGAAGTGAATGCCATATTTTGACGAATACTTCGGTGGGACATGATACAGTGATTTCACACTGAGCTTTCAAGAACGTGTTAACTTAAAAGTTTGATTTAATACTGATGCTAGACATTCATCAGCATTCAATTTAAAACAGCAACTGGCGGCGCTGCAGACGACACCAGGACGCACTGACCCGAAGAAGTACATCATTCGCCGTTCCCGCTCGCGAAGCGGAAACTGACTCTTTCTCTCTACATGAGTGGTTCCGGAAGACTTCACAGTTGTGTCGCCCAGATACGACAGCCGACTGTAATGTCGCATTATCGTGGCGGCACACTTCCCGCGACGAGTTCACGACCCCGCGGCGAGGTCTCGCTCCCGGGCGCAATCACGCACCACGCCTGCCCCATGGTCCGTGAAGTGAGCCCAACACCAGAGCGTGAAATCGACCCGCCTCGATTTGCCAACGGCTTTGCAGTTTCATCACCTGACGCCAGCAGGCATTCACCGAGTGAACGCATTTTAATTTTGCCGAGCTCTCGTGACGAATTTCGTCGGCAGCCAACGTTGTCTTTCAAAAGCACTCGCAGCCGTTTTTCTGGTCAATGCTTCTTACTTCCGACCATTGCTTAATAGCATTCCACATCTCTTCTGTGCATCTCCAACTTTCTCTCCCTCTCTCCTGCTCTTGTCCTCACCCCCTCTCCTTCTCTTTTCCGCTCCCTTCTTCTTTAGGCGCAATATAGCCGAAGCAACTGACACGTCTGAAACTTCAAACTACAGACACACTCCCTTCTCATACTCTTCTCTCCTCCCTCCCCTCTCATGCTCTTCTCCCCTCCCCCTCCCGTCTCATGCTTTTTTCCTCTTTTTTCTTTATCTTCCCATCTCTCCTCTCTATCTCTCTTTCTCTCTTTCTCACTTCCTCTCCATCTCTCTCTCTCTCTCATTCTATCTCTCCCTCTATATCTATCTCCCCTATCTCTTTCCCCCATATCTCTCTCCCCATATCTCTTCCTCTCCCTATCTCTCTCTCTCCTCTCTCCCTCTCTCCCTATCTCCCTCTCTCTCTCCCTCTCTCCCTCTCTCTCTCTCTCTCTCTCTCTCTCTCTCTCTCTCTCTCTCTCTCTCTCTCTCTCGCTCTCTCTCTATTCATATGTATATATATGCATAAATAAATAGATGAATGTGTTCGTGTGCGCTTCTGTGTTACATCTGTGTGTTTGGGGTGTATATCAAGAACATCAATGTCGTTTTACGAATTATAACCTCCGCGATTCCGTATATAATTCTCCTCCGCGATTCCGTATTACCAAGACTGGTAAGGCGAGCGTCGGTTGCTCAGTTGCTAAGTTGAGCGTCTGGCACTCCAGAAGCATGAGGTATGACTCCCCGCGTACCCGCCGTTCTTGCCTAGTTTGACTCCCCGCGGTACTCGCCGTTCCTGCCAGGTCTCACTCCCCGCGGTACCCGCCGTTCCTGTCAGGTTTGACTCCCCGCGGTACCCGCAGTTCCTGCCAGGTCTCACTCCCCGCGGTACCCGCCGTTCCTGCCAGGTTTGACTCCCCGCGGTACCCGCAGTTCCTGCCAGGCTTGACTCCCCGCGGTACTCGCCGTTCCTGCCAGGTTTCACTCCCCGCGGTACTCGCCTGCCACAGCGGTACTCGGTGGCAGGCGAGCGACGCCATGTGCCTTCAGCTGCCAAGTGCGTTTCGTAAAATCACAACCAACCCACCTCGGTTGACACCGCCTCCCACTACGTCGCGCATCGTGACGTCAGTTGACGTCCCGTCCCTACATCACGCCTTGTCACGTCTGGTGACACCGCCTCCCCTACGTCATACCTCGTGACTCGGGTGACGCTACCTCTCACCCACCCCCACCCAACTACGTCACGCCTTTCCACGTCATGTGAAGTCCACCCACTACGTCACTCTTCCACGTCACGCTACGCCAGTGGACGTCAGAAGTACGTCAGTGTCTATTCGATCCCCCCCCCCCCACACTCCCGGTGACAATCCACCACATCCGGTGCAGCGGTAATTGCCGACTCGTAAGGTGTCCAGACGGTGGGCAATCGTTCAGAGTCGTGAAGCGGAGCGAGCCGCTTCAGCTCCAGCTTTCCGAATTGGCAGCGTGTCGCTTCGCCGTTCCCACCCACCAGATTATCGCCGGAATTGTGTGCACTGACGACTGCGCCAATTCCAGGAACGGTGGCGCCAGTGCGCCACAGGCGCCAGATCTCGGAGGAGCTGCGCCAGATGCTGAGCGTGCCGTACAGCGGCCGGCTGCCCAGCAGTCTCGACTCGCTGATGCGGGGCAACAGGCGACCTCAGCGGAACCCCGGCCAGTTCCTCGGAGTCAGTCCGGCCGCTCAGGACGTGCTGCGCGGACCGTCGCGGCCGACCGACGCCACTGGGTCGGCGCAGTCGCAGGAGAACTTCCAGCAGCAGTCCATCCGGCCGCAGCAGAGCTTCCAGCAGCAATCCTTCCGGCCACAGCAGGAACAGCAGAGCTTTCAGCAGCAATCCTTCCGGCCGCAGCAGAGCTCCCAGCAGCAATCCTTCCGGCGGCATCAAGAACAGCAGAGCTTTCAGCAGCAATCATTCCGGCCGCAACAGGAACAGCAGAGATTGCAGCAGCAATCATTCCGGCCGGAGCAGAGCTTCCAACAGCAATCTTTCCGGCCGCAGGAAGAACAGCAGGGCTTCCAGGATCAATCTTTCCGGCCGCAGCAGGAACAGCAGAGCTTCCAGCAAGATTTCTTCGGGTCGCAGCAGGAGCAGCCGAGCTTCCAGCAGGATTTCTTCGGGCCGCAGGAGGAGCAGCAGAGCTTCCAGCAGGATTTCTTCGGGCCGCAGGAGGAGCAGCAGAGCTTCCAGCAGGATTTCTTCGGGCCGCAGCGGCCGCAGCAGCGCCGACGGCCGTCTCGCCAGTCGGCGCCGCAGAGTGGCGGCTTTGGGGTCCTGCAGGACGCCTTCTTCAGAGGCGTCACGTCCGGCGGCGGCGGCTCGCGGAGGCAGCGCAGACAGGCCGGTGAGAGGACGCCAGACGGTCACACCACGTGTCACGTGCAACGTCGCTGGCGATCATCTGGTGTGCTCTTTACTCACAACTGCCAGACTGCATGTTCAGGAGCAGGCACGATTAACTCGGCCAGTGTTTGTTGAGTAGAACGAAGGCTTCTTCAGTGGAGCTGCTATGTCTGCCGGAAATTTGCCTGGACTCTTTATTCCAGCAGCTACTTTGTTTCACGCTGGTACCTGACCATGCAGTATGATTTGTTTTCATTCATCGTCGCGGATGCGACTCCTATTCGTGATCACCCACGTGGCATGCATTATCTGTTCATTAATAGCTATATGTACGGTCGATATGCTGCGTTCGAAGCCTCGCGTATTTCCCATACCCTACTATTAAATCCATTGTGAATATTAAATTAGGTTGTACCCTGGACCTGGATTTCTTTAAACCCTTTGATAGAGTCAGAATCAGCATTTTGTTTTAAACGTTTTCATTTTCTGACTTTAGGTGCAGTATATATGAACTTCTAAACACTTACCTCTGAAATAGATCTCAAAGAACCAAGATATATTACACCGTCTTCCAACTATCAATGTCCCAACAGGTGTTCCTCAGGGTTCCATACTTGGAGCTCTCCTATTTCTTCTATGCATTACCGGTCTCTGCAATGTTTCCAAATTTGGAACGTTTTTGCCCATTTGAAGACGGTACTGCCATAACTATTACAGCGAATGATCATTTTCAATTACAAAGTAAAGTAGAAGAGTTAATACTCAAAATCGCAACATGGTTTCAAACCAACAGTTTAACTATCAATGCTGAAAAGGCTGGCTGTCAAATATTTCCTGAGGAAGCCCCATGAGAACCTTCTTGTGAAAATACGTTTTATTATTTTGTAAGGCATAGCTGTATAATATATGTTGGTGTGTACATTGATGAAGACATGATGTGTAAATATCACAGCAACGCCATTTCTTTTGGCATTGCTATCATGCTAGGCTTTCTAAACCAATCATCACCAGCATCTCTTTTTGATATGTTTCAACATTATGAACAAGGTGTCTTCGGGGTTAGACAGCACTTTCAAATACCTTTTTTTTCGAGATCAATTATAATGCGTTTTCATTACGCTTTGTTGCCCGAAAAGCCTGGAATAAAATAATCTGCTCCCAATTCCATACAATTGAAGATGTACCTATAAATGGAATAATTTTGAAAAACACGTCAAGCAATACATGAACGCAAAATATAAACTTTTCCAATGCATGTTATAATGATATGCTATGCATGATGATCTGTTCGTCTTGTTCTGATATCTTCATTCATGTATCGTGTATTCTCTTCCTCCTTTTTTCTTTGTTCTTGGTTCGTCTCTCCTCCTTAGTGTAGTAATAGTTTATGAGATGCATATGCAGGGTTATGGATTCATATTAGTACCCCATTAGCACTTATATCGCAATCTTTTCTGGAGCATCTAACAACGTTCCTAACTTCGTTACTTGTCTGAGAGGGCTTCGTGAAAATCTTTGACTAATATCTGGTGGCGGGATCTGCCCAGCAAGAAACACAAGTGGTGTGGCCTACCCTGACTTGCTTGCCGTGACCTTCTTCTCATCCCTGGAATTTAACGTGATTAGAACACACGGGTACGGAAGGGCACTCCTGCCTACGTATTAATAGGTGTAATGGGTAGAGAAATTAATTTTTAAATTGGAGTAAGATGTCCTGTCGCCACAATTCTGTCAAGAAAACACCTCACCTTTGCAACGCAGACGAGTCGCTCGCATACTGATGCTCCCTTATTCCAAAAATGGACGGAGGCCTGTCATTAGTTGAATAGGCACCGTTGGCCAACGTAACGTATCAAATGCCGGTGACGGCAACACCGCATCACAACAACCGATTGCGATAATCAGACGAGCAAAATAGCAGCATCCCTCGGCCAGAGCATAATTACCACTCGCTTTCCCTTTCGCGCGGTGGCAGCTGCGTGGCGGTTGCCACAGCGCACTCCGCCGTCACGGGTACGTGACGTTGTGCACGTGGCCGCGCGTCACGCGTGACGTAACGACCGTCGTGTTCCAGCGAGCGGTGGCGCAGTGACGCGGCAGCTGCTGGCGCAGCCGATCACCGAAGGCCGACACCGACACCGCCGAGCCGCTCCAGTGAGTCGCGCGATCTGCCCAAATCCGCCCAGATTCGCCCAGATCCGCGCAGATCCGCACGATCCGCGCAGATCCCAGCCACCCTCGACACGGATCTCTGGAGATTTGCACCGCCACTGACCCCACATGTGTGCAGTAATGGAGCCAGAATTGATGGATCCAGTAATTGGAAGATGCTTAGATCTGTGGGTTCCAAGGTGCGGAGAGCATGATATTCGCAATGCTAGACAACCACAGATTCAGCAATCTGCAGATCCAGGGATCACAGCTATAGAGAAACGCACATCTGGGGATTTCTAGATATTGCAATCGACTAGTGTCGAGATCCAAAAGTTCAGAAGCCTGCTAAACCTGATATCCGAAGATCCAGACACTCATATTTAGAAGCGCGAAAGCCGAATAGCCGCGGCCTGTAGCACCAGCAAACCAGTAGCCCGCAGATGCTGACATTTCCAGATCCAGATGTCTGCATGCCGCTCACATGATCCAGTAATGTGTGAGCGTAGCACCTCCGCTGGTGACCGGCGGTGAGTGTTTGGTGTCTGGTGAGTCCGGCGGTGAGTGTCTGGTGTCTGGTGAGTCCGGCGGTGAGTGTCTGGTGTCTGGTGAGTCCGGCGGTGAGTGTCTGGTGTCTGGTGAGTCCGGCGGTGAGTGTCTGGTGTCTGGTGAGTCCGGCGGTGAGTGTCTGGTGTCTGGTGAGTCCGGCGGTGAGTGTCTGGTGTCTGGTGAGTCCGGCGGTGAGTGTCTGGTGTCTGGTGAGTCCGGCGTCCGAGGCGGCCCATCGGTCTGTTGGTCGCTCACACAACCATCACCGAGATACCGGAGTGGTTTCTCAGCGACGAGCACCGGATAGACACGGAGCACGGCGACAGAGTGGACCAGTCGCCAGGACGCACCAGTCGCCAGGGCGGATCAGTCGCCAGGGCGGGCCAGTCGCCAGGGCGGACCAGTCGCCAGGGCGGACCAGTCGCCACCGTCGGCACATTGTTGCACCCGGCCCAATCTGAGTTGGTATCTTGGACAATCAGTGGTGTAGGCTATGGCTTACTCCGAATACTGGCTTCAGCAGCCTCAACGCACCGGATTCTCCACAGTTTGCAAGATTCGTGTGGTCGTGATAAGACATTTTGAAGGTTATTTGCCCTCAAGATTGCCTTGTCAATTTCCACCCCTATATCTTCCATATAGCGTATATATTGCATACGCATGTTACGAAAATTGACTTAATGTGGTGGAGTAGGGTGTTGCATACTCAACTTTTGCGAGTGTCCAGTGCATGTGGATATGGTGCCCCAATCATTTCCAAGAAACCAGCAGCCGCATAATATCCATGGCTACCTCAAGCTTGGATAACCACATAGTCACACCTGACAAACTCGATCAATGGCCACCTGTAAAAGCCCACAGTGCGGCTTGCCTGGTGCCAGCGGTATGCGCAGCACGCGCCTCCTCACCAACCCACTGACGTGTGTCGGCCGTGGAGGATTTCGACAGCCGATCGGCACATCTCGACTATCCCGCCCCACCCTCCTGCAGCCGCGCGCCTGCATGGCGAACGAGCCAGCGTTGAGCAAGCGACCAGCGCGCGCCGCGACTGCCGCATTCCTGTCGCCGGCCGGCGCGCGCCGACCGCGCGCCAGGCTCGTCGACGGATCGGCGCGCCATGCGCCGCGCTCGCGCGCCGACGCCAGCTGCCGAGTGGCGGCGGTAGTGCCGGTTCGCCGCCCAGCTGTTGGGCGTGAGCCGCGGCGGCGCAGCGAGGGTCGGTCGACGTGGCGGCAGTGCGCCGCGCCCGTGCCGTGATCCGTGACAAGCCGAGACTGTGGCCGGCCGCTGTCGGTGCGTCAGGTGTTGACTGTCGACGATGTCGGCACATCAGGTGCTGACTACTGACGTTGTCGGTACGTCAGGTGTTGATTGCTGACGATGTCGGTACGTCAGGTGTTGACTGCTGACAGTGTCGGTGTGTCAGGTGCTGACTGCTGACGATGTCGGTACGTCAGGTGCTGACTGCTGACGATGTCGTTGCGTTAGGTGTAGACTGCTGACGATGGCGGTACGTCATGTGTTGACTGCTGATGACGGCGGCACGTTATGTTGTGACTGCTGATGACGGCGGCACGTTATGTTGTGACTGCTGATGACGGCGGCACGTTATGTTGTGACTGCTGATGACGGCGGCACGTTATGCTGTGACTGCTGATGACGGCGGCACGTTATGCTGTGACTGCTGATGACGGCGGCACGTTATGTTGTGACTGCTGCTGTAACCGCAGCGGCCGGCCACAGAGCACGGGACGGTAGTGCTAGAGACTGTGCTGTGGTCTGGGAGCTGTGTGATGAAGTCTGTAGACTGTGTGCTGTGTGATGCAGTCTGTAGACTGTGTACTGTGTAATGCAGTCTGTAGACTGTGTGCTGTGTGATGCAGTCTGTAGACTGTGTGCTGTGTGATGCAGTCTGTAGACTGTGTACTGTGTAATGCAGTCTGTAGACTGTGTGCTGTGTGATGCAGTCTGTAGACTGTGTGCTGTGTGATGCAGTCTGTAGACTGTGTGCTGTGTGATGCAGTCTGTAGACTGTGTGCTGTGTGATGCAGTCTGTAGACTGTGTACTGTGTAATGCAGTCTGTAGACTGTGTGCTGTGTGATGCAGTCTGTAGACTGTGTGCTGTGTGATGCAGTCTGTAGACTGTGTGCTGTGTGATGCAGTCTGCAGACTGTGTGCTGTGTGATGCAGTCTGTAGACTGTGTGCTGTGTGATGGAGTCTGTAGACTGTGTGCTGTGTGATGCAGTCTGTAGACTGTGTGCTGTGTGATGCAGTCTGTAGACTGTGTGCTGTGTGATGCAGTCTGTAGACTGTGTGCTGTGTGATGCAGTCTGTAGACTGTGTACTGTGTAATGCAGTCTGTAGACTGTGTGCTGTGTGATGCAGTCTGTAGACTGTGTGCTGTGTGATGCAGTCTGTAGAATGTGTGCTGTGTGATGCAGTCTGTAGACTGTGTGCTGTGTGATGCAGTCTGTAGACTGTGTGCTGTGTGATGGAGTCTGTAGACTGTGTGCTGTGTGATGCAGTCTGTAGACTGTGTGCTGTGTGATGCAGTCTGTAGACTGTGTGCTGTGTGATGCAGTCTGTAGACTGTGTGCTGTGTGATGCAGTCTGTAGACTGTGTGCTGTGTGATGCAGTCTGTAGACTGTGTACTGTGTAATGCAGTCTGTAGACTGTGTGCTGTGTGATGCAGTCTGTAGACTGTGTGCTGTGTGATGCAGTCTGTAGACTGTGTGCTGTGTGATGCAGTCTGCAGACTGTGTGCTGTGTGATGCAGTCTGTAGACTGTGTGCTGTGTGATGCAGTCTGTAGACTGTGAGCTGTGTGATGCAGTCCGTAGACTGTGAGCTGTGTGATGCAGTCTGTAGACTGTGTGCTGTGTAATGCAGTCTGTAGACTGTGTACTGTGTAATGCAGTCTGTAGAATGTGTGCTGTGTGATGCAGTCTGTAGACTGCGTGCTGTGTGATGCAGTCTGTAGACTGTGTGCTGTGTGATGCAGTCTGTAGACTATGTGCTGTCTGATGCAGTCTGTAGACTGTGTGCTGTGTGATGCGGTCTCTAGACTGTGTGCTGTGTGATGCAGTCTGTAGACTGTGTGCTGTCTGATGCAGTCTGTAGACTGTGTGCTGTGTGATGCAGTCTGTAGACTGTGTGCTGTGTGATGCAGTCTGTAGACTGTGCGCTGTGTGATGCAGTCTGTAGACTGTGTGCTGTGTAATGCAGTCTGTAGACTGTGTGCTGTGTAATGCAGTCTGTAGACTGTGTACTGTGTAATGCAGTCTGTAGACTGTGTGCTGTGTGATGCAGTCTGTAGACTGTGTGCTGTGTGATGCAGTCTGTAGACTATGTGCTGTCTGATGCAGTCTGTAGACTGTGTGCTGTGTGATGCAGTCTGTAGACTGTGTGCTGTGTGATGCAGTGTGTAGACTGTGTGCTGTGTGATGCAGTCTGTAGACTGTGTGCTGTGTGATGCAGTCTGTAGACTGTGTGCTGTGTGATGCAGTCTGTAGACTGTGTGCTGTGCCTATATTCTGGCGACTGTGTGCGGACCGGCATCCATGTGACCTTCTGGCTGCATACTATGCACTAGTGTGATACTACTCTGTAGTACTAATACTATATATGTACGCTGATGTACTAATAGTATTACTCAGGAAGGTGGTCACCACGGCGATTGCGATACGTTTGTAAAGACATCATTCCGCCATACCATGGCATGTCCCATCATATCACACCTTACTACGATATACTATAAGAACAAAATGCACATCTCTGGTATTATTTAGCATGTAGTTGATCGCCCAGTCGGTACCGACCCTCTATGGTAGCCGACGATATAGCTAAAGCCACAAAATGCCTCACAGTTTATGAATTCTGTAATATGCTGAAGCCACCTTACAAGGGAATTATTTGCATTGAAGAGGCAGGCAATTAAGTCATTGGGAACCAGTACAACTTTGTCTCTACCTAGACAGCTCCGGAAATAACCTTGGACGCTTGAGTGTTACCTGATAAGCTTTAAAATTATATTGGAATTACCGACAACAAACTACATGGCTGCATGAAGCACGCTAAATTTCTGAGCAAATAAAAAATAACTATGCCAATTGTTTTAACATTGCAACATGGGAATTCCTTATATTGCGTGAGCAAATATGTGTATGTATATGAATGCGGCAAGTTACCCTTAGCTTAAAACACATCCTTCGTTGTCATGATTGCAAACGTCTATTTACTTGCATCGTCGTTGATCAACCACATTTTATATTCCGTTAAATCGTGTAGTTGACTGTAGCTTGACTGCATTTTAGCTGACCTCATTTTGTTGCACTAGACTAAATGCTGCCCCACAATTTTTGTGTTCAAACGTCTGTTGTTGGCTGCATGCCAGGGGCACCCGAAATGCCGTCTGTCCAGAGTAATTCGTCTTTGTGTTCCAGAGTCAGAACTAACCAGCGTGGGCGCGTTATTATCCTACTCGTCTTATTCAGGTGAGCACATCACACAACGTTTCAAAATATCGCAATCACGGGTCAAGAATTGTATGCTTGTTGGGAGTGCTTGGCGACTCTAAAAATTGCACAGCCACACTGAAGATTGTAGAGCACATCCAAGGTAAGCATGATATTATATGACTTTATATTCCTAATTTCCCAGCCACTCCATATGAAATACGCACGTCCTCTCCGAACGCATTTTCTAATGTTTATGTGATTACCTAGCCCTATAGTATCTAGACCACCGTGTTGGTATGTTTCCCCGTGCTCGCCTTCCAGTCGTCTGGTTCTTGCTTGTTTTATTCCTCGTCTTTCAGTCGTTTTTATCCCTCGTCTTCCAGTCGTCTGGTTCTTCCTTGTTTTGTTAATTTGCCATATACAGTTGCTAAGCAACTGATTAAACAGACTGCGTCTTCCCACAAAAAGAAATGTTGGTTTCTATATGGTTTGATCAACATTCAATTATTTTTGGAACGTGTACACTGAGCAAATGGAGACACCCAGAGACCTGCCCACCTGAGGTGCCGCCTCCCTCCCACTCGAGATCTGCCCAACCAAGCTGCCGTTTGGCCTCCGGCCGGCAATTCCATTCCCATTTCCAGCCGTGTTCAGTCACGGTTAGCCCGTCTATCACTGCACGCCTGGCCGCCCGCGCCGGTGCCTCTCGCTCCGGTCAGGGGTCGCTGCCTCTGTCGCTCATCGTCTCCCATGGCCGGACGACTTTCTTCAGCCGTCGGCGGCACCACGGAAGTCAGCGCCGTTGCGCACTGCCGCACGCCGGCTGGGGAATGCGCCCGTGCACTCCCCCCCCCCACCTCACCCCTCCGAGCTGCATCGCACCGGCGGCGATTGCGCAATGGGTGTCGGCGTTGGATCACGGGCGGTGATCACGGGACGGCCGACGTCAGCTGGGGTTGCCAGACGGGCGAGCCGAACTCGGCCGTGTTTCCCAGTGTGACTCGTAGTTGGCGCTCTGTAGGCAGTAGGCGAGGATGTGAGAAGGCTGGCGAAATTGAGTCTTGGGGCAGCTGGTTCTATATGCGGCAATCGTTTCTAAAGATTGCTTTTAATCACTGGCGCGAAGTGTTGTCTTGAACATTTGGTTGTGGGTTAATAAGCAGTTGTGTCAGGAAGTGTTGAATCCGAACGCGACGAGATCCGTACAGGATCTCGTACATATTGATATTTAATTTCCAATTGTTCTGGGTCTCAGAAGTGAACAACGGGTTGCAACCGAATTGTCGATTGTCTGGTCTGGTGTAAAAATATACTCCAACTGTCAACTGTTCATCACTAACTTGCAAGGAGTGGTCAACGTATCACATTGGTCACCTCGTGACACAATGCATTTTATGGATCCCTTTCTTCGACGCTTCAATCTTCCATGTAGCTTTCACCGGCCGCTCAGCGCAACAGCTCAGCTGCAACATCATTGCATCATCCGCGACCTACCCCAGCATTCTTGGCATTTCACGTTTTCCGCAGTCCAGCATAGTTTCATCACCGCCATCGCCGTCCACGGCACGGCGGTGCGGTCTCGTATCTAGGCGGAAATTCCGCCAACATGTCGCGCCGAAGCGGCGCTCCGTGAAACGGTTTAGCCAAATTGGCGGCGGCAATATCTGCGTCCGGCCGGATGGTGTGACACGCTTCCATAGAGCGGTGCCGACAGACGGTTACAGTGGTCGAGTCGCCGGCCGTCTCGGCGACGGCACAATGGGGAGAAACCGCCGGTGAAATCGCCCCCGGGCACGCGGCGCGACCCCCGCCACTCCGACCCGAATGTTCTCGACCCCGGCACAGAACTCGGCCCCGACAAACACGTGCAAACGAGCACAATGGAGGCGCGCGAGTTTCTAACTTTCGCGCTGCGTCAGCTCGCCGACCGAGATGAAAAGCTGCCAAACTTTTTCTGGGCACTTGGTGTTGAAGGGAATGGAAAGGAAGGGAAGGCAGGGGAAATGGGCATTACAATTTTCATTGTGTCCAGGATGAGCAGTGGTATCATTTTTTCTTTGACCGCTGCATTGTGCTCACGACATGATCTACATCCCAGTTGGATACGAGCTCGAGAGTCCTGGATTCCATCGATCCACGGTGTGTGAATGGAGACCGGTTGGTGGAGTTGTTTTATGCCCATGCTGGAAGTGAAATTAGCATTTGGCCTATGACATACAGTACATATCCTGCATCCAGAATGTATTGGAAAACACTACCTTCCGAACCTGAGGCGACGCTTTCGCTCGAGTCCAGCCGCGAATGTTGTGTGAATGATGGTCACCTGCGCCGCGTTTGTTTTCAGGTGATGCAGCAGACGTGGCCGCCGTCCGGCCCTGAGGCCACCTCGGCCGGCCATCCTCCGGTCAGAGCCGGAGCCCGTCGACGCCGTGAGATCGCGTCGTCCGGCTTCGTGCCGTCGTCGTGGGCTCTGAGATTCGCGCGACCCCACGGCCGGCGCTCGTCGCCGCCGTCCGGGCACCCTCTGTCGCCCCACGAGGGTCCTATGTCGGTCGGTCCTCAGCCGATCCACGTCGGTCGGCCGGTACACCGTGCTGGGGACATGGTACGGGGAGAGCGCCGAGACTCGGCGCCGCGCGAGAGGAGTCGACCGGCTTCCGATTCGCCGAATCACGCGGATGGCCGACAGCGGCCGAACCATGGCGCCCGGTCCGGCCAGGTCGACCGTCCCGGGACTGCTGAGCACCCGCACCGCACGATATATGGGGAACATATGGAGCACAGGGACCACATTGAGTACAGGGACCAGATGGAGCACAGGGACCACATTGAGCACAGGGACCATACGGAGCACAGGGACCACCTAAAGCTTAGAAACAACCTGGAGCATAAGGACCACACGGGCCATAGGGAGCACACGGACCATCGGGGCCGCACGGACCATCAAACTCATAGGGACCATCACGACAACACGGAACACAGGGAGTTCGTGGACTATCGAGAGCATGTGGACAGTCACCCAAGTCGACGTGACCACAAGGGCAACGGCGACCATGCGAACCAACAAAACAACTCAGGTCAGAGGGACCAGACCAGCCATCATAGCCATAGCCAACACCAAAGCATCAATGATCATCGAAACCGTGAAGATCATGAGGATGACGATGATGACCATGACCATGATGGGCGGGCGGTCTATCAGGATCGCACAGCGTTTCCGGATCCACGGGAGCACCAGAGGCACCCGAACAACCACCACGTGTTCCACTCGGACGCGAAAAATCGCGGCGACATCCGGGCTCGATCCCACGGCAGTCCGCCGCGACACTCGAACCACGTGCTGCGGCCGTCGCAGCGCGACCCGCTGCGCCACGAGCCGACCACGCCGCCACCGCCGGGCCGAGGTCAGGACGCGCCACACCGACTGCCGCTGGCGCCAGCGCCGGGCCCGCTGGCGCTCGACGTCCCGCCGCCGTTCGCGCCGCCAGTAGGTCCGCGACGACCGCTGCTGGCGGCGGTGCAGACCGTGCGTCGGCCATCCGAGCAGGACACCAGCGGCAGCATACTCGGCTCCGGCAACTACGTCATCCTGCGCGGCGGCTCCTTCTCAGACCAGCACTCACGCGAGGGCGGAGACTACGCCGGCGGCGACTACGGCGGCGGCGACTACGGCGGCGGAGACTACGGCGACGGAGACTACGTCGGCGGAGAATACGTCGGCGGCGACTACGGCAGTGGGCTGATATCTGGCCACAGGACGCCCGAGAACCTCCTGGCGAACTTCCGCGACTTCGCCGAGTTTGCCAACGGCTCCGAGCGCTCCTACCGCGTGACTCGGCCAGATGGTCGGAGCCACGCCCACAGAGCCGACAACATCCGGGACCTCCTAGCGCAGGTCTCGCCCGCGGGCGAGGTCGCCAGCGGCTTCGAGGACAGGGGACCCGGACAGGTCGCGGAAGACGACCCGATGGTCGCCATATTCTGAACGGTTCTGCGAGACGGTGGCTGGTTTTGTTATGGTGGTTCGGCCGCTGGCGAAAATGCCAAAAGTGTTCGTCTGACCTGTGACGCAAACGTTGATTGTTGTCCTTGTTTGGTGCTGTTGTGTGCGGTCTGGTTAGTTGGGTAAGGGGCCTCGCAGCGCACACTCGCCACGCTCTGTGTAACACGAAACCGTATAATCACGTCTGCCGCTGTGCACCACCTCAGCTTGAGCGCCAACTCATGCCGATCACGTGCGCACGTGCTGCGGTCCAGCTCCCTGTGTCTCACCGGTCGGATCTGTCCTGCCTACCTGCCGTCTGACCTCATCGGCATGCCGCCTGCCTCCCGTCTGGCACGCCAGAGCCGGGGAGTCCCCGTGCGCTCCCCGACAGACGACAGCCGTCTGCGGTCGGTGACAAGCTTCCGTCTGGAATTGCCCGGTGTTGTTGCTAGCCGGGCGATCGGCTGCGACGGCGGTCGCGCCAAATCGGGCAGGCGCCGCGCGCCGCCCGCGTGCCGACCGGACGGCGCTCGGGCGTACGTGCGGCCGAGCTGGGACACTTCGGCACAGCACAGAGCCCTTCACTGAACGGGTCCAACCCAGCACTGCACTGGGCTCGCAATACGTCTGGTGATACGTCCATGGTCACGCACGAGGCGAGTGGGAATCCAGCGCAGTGCCGAGTTGGGATGTGTGGGTGGCTGTCACAAAGCTCGTAGAATGTGCACGGCTCTGGGATGTATTAGAGGCAAGGACAGTGCTCGCACTGTCTAGGATCGGATAGGGCCGCTTAAGGTCGGGACTTCATGTTGCCTTGATATAGCTGAGCTTGCGGATAGTGTTCGTGGCATGGTCTGGTCGCATGTCAGTGAGACCTGCGTCACTCGTCTCGCTACGTCTGTGTTGAATAGTTTGTGTTGAGCATGCGTCGATGAACGGTAGTGCGGCTCGGTGTCTTTCAGTTGTTATCAGGTGTCGTAGTATGTTGGTTAAGCGTGCTCTTTCAGCGTGTGAAACTCACAAACTTCACAAACTTGGATGCCAGTACTCAGGCAGTTAGGGCGCTGGCTGCTTCATGATGTTGTACCTGATAAATTCAACTCCGCTCGGTATGCGCGGGAGAAATGCCTGTTGGAATATTGATCTGTCGGTGTTCTACACACTACCGAATATAGACGACACAATGCTACTGCGAGTTTTACCCTATCATATCGGAGTAAGCGCGACGATCCGCTTTGAGCGAGGAGCTGTTTTGCGAGTCGTTGTGGTGAGCTTGTGCTGTGAGCCGTCGCCTCGCTGAGTTACTACATCCGGGATTACGGAGCTCCTTTCCCAATGCGACACCGGTAGGCACACTATATACGAGATGTGACTTTGCCAGACTACACCACTGATTTATGGTTTAGAAAGTTTAGAAAGGCGCCTACTTCTCATATCGTCGTTTGCTGAATCTCAATAGACAGAATACCGAATCCAATTAACACCTAATTATTTTGGGCTCCTTCTTATAAGGCATAAATTAAGCAAATAGCATGCAGGAATGAATTAGATGCCGCGAAATATAAATAAATACACTGCACAATTGAACTACCTTACTGGAGGATACCAAGCGCGAGTGCAGAATCATATTTTTTCTTCACATTCTTATTCCGCATCCTAGAACAGGCATCACTTCAGTGTGCAGCATATTGCCGCCTTCGCCAGTCGAGTGGGTTGGTGCAATCCTCTTCACGTTTTCAAACGAAACGTGCTAGAGATACGAAACACAAACGGGCGTGTGGGGTGGGACGAAATCTCTAGATTAACACGCCGAGGTTTAAATTTACGCAACAATTCATAAGTTGAACACAAACTCCTCTTAAAATGCAACATCTATGCAAAGTGATGCAGAAAGGATTTTCAAAAGGGGACGGACGAAAAGAAAAGTGGTGAAATAGAGTGTTTTATGGTTTTAATATTTTGGGTATTGAATGGTGAAAATCTCTGGATACATCCAACATTAGCATTGTGCAAGATATCATGACAGGCCTGTGACCCTGAATCAGGAGATACCCTGAGTTCAAGAGATCCACATTGTGGTTTGCTTGAGGGCTAGCAGCTTTTGCCAGCAGATGTTTTTTTTTTTAACCGGCGAACACCACTTCCATCGCCAATACTAGTTTGTGCCAGCATTTTTCCAAATCAAACTTAAACCCGTCATGAAAGTACTGAAATGTAATAAATGCTGCCCAAAAGTTTGCAGAAAAATCTGCACGACATTTCGCCAGTGATTTATTCAGACTTCCACGATTGACAATCATTGCTGCCGCTCCAGTGACGAGTCGCCAGCCTCACACTTGTGCTCACACCAGGCCGCGGAGTCATGCCGAGCCATGTCTCACACAGCGCCAAGACTCAGGACACCTGCCAGGTAACGGACCGCATCGGGCTGTTCGCGTCTGCACCGATCGCACCTCCGCGCCCACTCGACTATCGACGCCGGCACAGACTCCGCGCCCACACGACTCTCAATACCGGTAGAGACTCCGTATGGACGTGGATCTCGGTACCAGTGCAGACTCCGTGTCGACGTGCATATAGTCCCGGCACAGACTCCGTATCGACGCGTCTCTCAGTGCCGGTACAGACTGCGCACCGACGTGGATCTCTGTACCCGGTACAGATTCCGCGTTGAACAAGCGCGCAACACGTGCGCCCGCTCATACCACGGGTTCGTGGACAGCTAGGAGCATGTTCAGACAACTAGCGGTTTGATCAAGCACTTTTCCGAAGTCAGGCGCCCCCCCCATGATGCGGGCGGAGCCGAGTTGAAATGTCCGCACAAAGCACACGCTCAACCTGCAAACATACATACACACATGCACATTACCCTCCATAGACGGGTGTCACCGTAATAGTCGGCATCGTTCATCAATTGTATGATAGCATGAGCCATGGCTGGAGATCCCGGGTGGATCCGAGGGGCTTAGACCCCTGGTTTGATACCCAGCTGATGTTAATTTGTCATTATCCCAATTCAATATGAAAGCATGTCTTGAATATAAGGACTTGGACCCCTGGCTTCGTGAGACCTCTCCAGCCCCGGTATGAGTCATGGATGTCGTTGATGTACTTTTCGCAAGCAATGCTCATCAATGTTAACTCCTCCAATGCCTTACAGATTAAATATGGAGCCTTACGGAGGTCTCCTCGAAGCCTCATATTGAATGCATACATTGGCTCCATGAATTTGATAAAACGCCATGCATGTATAAGCCTGCGCGGCGGTTACGACAAGAAATATTGACGGTGGGGAGTGATGGAATAATCCTACGCCATTTATCAAGTCACATCAGCAGGATTGATAGCGTTCCCAACCATAGGAGAGCATGTTGCATAGTTTTCGGAGGTCATACCCATGTGCAGTGTCCGGGTTATCACGGATAAGGCGTGCATGCGACATGGAATTCGGATTTGTTCCATTCGATCGCGTCATCGTGTGACCTGTGTCTCGTGTTGTAAACTAATCTGCTAGATTTATAATCATCAAATTGAATAATTAAATAATCTCAGAGTCGATTCTTTATATGTCACGCCGATAGGATTAGTGGAGTCTCCGCCCAGTGGATGACGTGCCAACAAGACCCGCTGGCTATGCCCATGTACAGTAGTCTTGTTAGGAAGAGGACGGCGTGCCAGCGACATGGAATTGGCTCCAGTCTCATCGCGCTACCACCGTATTAGTGTGCCGACACGTGCCTATCTTGTCGAAAAACGCCTTCGTTCAGAGATAGCCGCAGATCGCGTGCTTGTGTTTAACACGTGCATCGGAGGGAGGGAGTGGAATCCGCCCGCCCCTGCTCTTTTTGATGACGGCTAAAAAGGAGCAGGAATATGGTAGCGAAATATCAGCAATGCATGTTGTGCAAGTGTGGAGAATCCAGGGTGGTGGTCGTGACCGCTTGAAGCAAGCTATTCAATATTAAGCTCATGATATACTCAAGATATCTTGAATCCCAATCGTGCCGTGGATTCCGAACCGTTTGGGGAGAGGTCTCAGAAGTGATGTTCTTCACCCAAAGTGTGCAAGCATAGCACGGTAAAATAGTTTGTTCACTTTAAAATATTGACGAATTACAAAACTGCACGAAAAGTAGCAGCGGTAGGAAGAGGCTATGTTGCCATCCAAGATATATGCTCAATATCGCTATTCTCATAAATAAATAATTTCTGAACAGCAACACCACGCCTCAATTTGTCACATCGATTGCGAAATAAGTAGCTACATGTCATTAAAGAACCCCGTGGAGACCCAGTCACCGTGGAGTTCATAATCTAACGAAATCTCATTCCTCCGTACAAATCCGTATCACAAAAATAATCACCATCCCCATAGCATTCGTATTTCTCTGGTCTGGCAACCGCAAATCGATCTCATATCACCAGACAGCTCGCTCATATCATGACATATTCAAGCCCAGACATCTGCTGGCGAAATACCAGTGCTTCTAGTCGCACACTTTTCCGACAGGTGGCAGGCCTAATAGAGTTGGGCTGTCGTGCTGGGGCGATAGTCGTATCTGGTCATGGATCGCGGGTCGGCGACACTGTAGCGCGATCGACTCCTCACTTGGTAGCCGGGAGCCGTCAGCGCCACACACGGCTGGTCGGGCGTGCGACTGCCCGCCCGCGGCACTCGCAGCCGGCCCTCGCACAGACGCACGTCGCGATCCAGGTCTCGACTGAGATCCCAGTCGGAGCGGCGATCCGGCCGGGCGTGCCGCTGCTCGCCGGCGTCGCAGCTCAGGTCGCGGCGGCGCGTCGGCCGCTGCGCCGCCTCGCGCTGCGACGCGCCCCAGCGGCGGCCGGCCTCCTCCTGCAGCGGCCGCGTCGGCTCGCGTTCGGCCGGCCGCCGCCAGCCGATCAGCTCCTGGCGGCGGCCGCGCCGCTCCGACGTCAGCTCCGACGTCAGCTCTGACGTCAGCAGGCTGCCGCTGGAGCTGCAGCGCAGCATCGCCGGCCGCTGCGGCGAGCCGTCGCGCGCCGCGAACCGCCGGCGCGCCGACTCGTCGCCTAGCTGCGCCGACGAGCGCGGCCGCTGCGGCGGCGCGTCGAGCGCCAGCGACCGGCGCCGCAGCTGGTCGGCGACGCGCGTCGGCGGCCGGGCACGACGGGTCGCCAGTCGCGGCTCGTCGCGGCCGCCAACCGACTGGCGCCGCATCTCCTCGGCGACGGGCGCCGACGGCCGCCGCCACGGCTCCCGGTCGCCAGACGGCACGTCGTGCTCCAGGAAGGTGTCCGTGGAGCGCGACTTGACCAGTCGCGGGGCGGCCAGCTCCTCCTCCGCCAGCGGCGGCGGCTGGGCCTGGGTGTCGGCGCTCTGCCGGCCGCTGTGGCGCCGACGCACGCCGACAGGCGGCGCTGCCTCTGCCGCCAGCGAGCTGGCCACCCAGCGGTCGACGCGGGACAGCACCTCGTCCGGCCGGGGGTCGCCGCCGGCGGGGGGCGCCGGCCGGTCGTCGGCTCGCGGTCGGACCGGAGTCGGAGCCGGAGCCGGAGCCAGCGGCCACTCGTCGGCGGCGGCGCGACAGACGGCGCGCGACCGCGCCGCGCGTGGGTCGTCGCCGCCACGTGGTCTGACGTCACCCGAGCGGTGGCGGGCGCGCTCGGTGGCGGGGTCGTGGCCCGTCCTGACGGCGACCCTGCTGCCCTCTGACGGCCGGTAGTGTCGCCAGTCGCGCGCCGCCGCTGGCCGACCCCTCGTCTCGGCAGTGCCCAGCGCCGACAAGTCTGCCAGGGACACAAAACGGAGGTCAGATGCCAGCCTGCGGTGGCGCACAGATCTGAGAAGCACTTCACGCAGAGGTCACTCGCCAAACGAACGCTACACACCAAACCGAGGCCACAAAACGAAACGAAGCCAACACCAAATCCAGGTCACAAACCGAAGTCGCCCATCAGACGGAGGTCACACTCCGGCTGAAGTTCACACCGGTGTCACGCGTCGACTAGGCCACGACCTAAGCCACACAAGCGAGCAGCCCATTCGAGGTGGACGCGGACCGAGCGATGCTGTCGCCGGCCGGCGGCGGTCGACGAGCAAGACCAGCGACCTGACACCGGCTGGCGTCGTCGGCCGCTCCGACAGGTGGGGTGGGGCGCCGGCCGCACGGGTCGGCCAGATCAGGACGACACGGCTCCACGTACCCGTGTCGGGCGGCGGCCGGTCCGGCAGCGGGGGAGGCTCGAGCGGGACGTCACCGTGGCCGCCTGGCGGCGGGAGCCACAGTCCGCAGCGGTCGGGTCTGTCCGTGTCGCCGGCCGCCGGTGACCTGAAACGCCGCGGGCAACAGCATGACGTCGCGACGTCGAACACAAGTGGCGACCTGAAGCGTGGCCGGTCCTGAACCTGAAGCGCAGCCGGTCGTGAATCTGAACTACGGTCTAGCCTGAACCTGAAGTATGGCCGGACTTGGACCTGGAGTACGGCTTTGCCTGGACATGAAGTACGGCAGGGTCTGAACCTGAATTACGGCCGGGTCTGAACGCCGGACTTAAAGTATAGCAAGGTCGAATTGGGTTAGGATGCCCGGTATCGAGAAAACCTTAGCCAAATATGTTTTAGAATAGGCACACACATTCACACACACACACACACACATTATATATATATATATATATATATATATATATATATATATATATATATATATATATATATATATATTTATATATAACATTGTGCACGGAGCGGTAGCTAGTGCTTTTTGCTCTGTTTTACTACGCACGGACATGACCCATTGGGTCTGATCTCGCGCCCTCATCCGGAATAGGTTGAGCTTCGGCCTGTGGAAGTCTTCCAGGTCGAGGCACAGGAACGACCGGTAGAGTTTTGTCTTTCAATCAACTGTTGGCGGTGGTATGGTTGTAGTGCTATTCGGTGCATATGTGCAAATCTGTGGCATTTTCGGGTGCTTGCTCCGATCTTGCACGTAGGAGTGCCGATATTAAAAAAAAATTAATTCATATATTTACTGTCTGTTGCGAAAGCCCAATGAATCCTATTGTTCAGCAGCTATTGAAGGATGAATAAAACACGTTGCAAACTATGTTTTCTGATACCGACTCCGACCGGGAAGCTGACGCACAGTGCATGGCGATGGTTTGTGCTGCTTCAGGAGCTCAAAAAGCATTTATTTCAGTGGTGGAACCAGACATTTTCAAGGGTGGGGAGGCAGGTACTCGTCTGGAGGGGAGCGATTTCCTTGGAGGGGCGCTGTTGCAGAAGTCCATTGACGCTCTCGTTCAGAAGAATATTCATTAATGGGGAAGGTGACTGCACTGGAGCACCCTGGCAAGTGCCACTTAATATTGGCTTGCCCTCAACCAATCATTTTGACTGCTAACATTGGACACTTGGGAGTGTGCCCTCCAATCCATTCGGACCTGGACATTGCCCTCATATATTTTTTCCCCAATAATACGCCCGTGCGTCAGAGGGAAATCACCTTCCCATGTGGAGGGCACACGGAGCTAAAGCATGGAAGGAAACAGTTCACACAAGGAGGTAAGATCTGACGAAGACTTGCCAAAAAATGGAAGAGAATTGCGTATAATGACGAGAAAATTGACCGGACTATTTCCAACATATTTAAATTGAATGATGGAATAAAGTTGATAATGCATGTCTCAGAGGGAAATAGTGGCAATTGCTATCCGAATAATGCCACTGAATCCCTTAAAGATGATATCGGCGTGTAATATTGCATTCAGCTTCGCTTCAAGCACCATAGCAAACCTCAGTCATCTTTGAGGAATTCAATGACATTAACGAGGGCATCATTTGTCGCCGTTGCCCTCCAAGGCGCACATCATCTACATATTGTTGAGCTCTGAAGACATACTCGCACATTCGTTTCGATATTGGCTCCGAGCTAGATATTCAGATGTACCTTCCGCTGTGAATTATCTACCGCAATGTCTCTGGCTGGGTCCGAGTCCGAGATTCCCCTCTCGGCGCCCCGGTTGATCGATGCTGTCCCAACGGGCCGGGCCAAGTCTCCAGCGGTTTCGCCGTGTGACCATCGCTCGGGATACCCCAACCGACTCAGCTGCAATCGTGACGTTACACATGCGATCGTGACGCCGCGCACACCGTCGTGACATATAGCACAGATGTTGTCGTAGCGCATTGCGGTGGTGACGGCGTAATTCAAAGCTTAACAATGACTCATATCCGTGAGTAAAACCGCTTACAAAAACTCGCCGGCGCAGGGCGGTCACGCTTTGATACGGTTGCAGGCTGGCTCTCTGTGAAAGTTGACGTTCTAGCGGGACTGGAGCATTTGATATGGGCACGAGGCTCTTTTACTGGCATGCTTGTCGCTTGATGAAGCTCAGTGTCTAAATGGTGTACGCCTATGTGTAACACCAAGAGGCAGATTTCAAGGGTCGGCAAAGTGTTCAAGGCTTTCCTGCCTGTGGAAACTGTGCGATGTTACACAGACATTTGTGCAGTGAAAATGAGCTCAAATGTATCCCAAAGACATAAATACCTCAAGCAAGGGTTCTCATCTTTTACCGACCCATTTTTTCTCCGCAAACTAAATCCAAGGTGAAGAAAAAACTTGTTGCAGCTTGTTTTCCTCACCACATATAAAAACAGCTAGTGTCAACTTTTCCATGCTATGCACAGAGCTATTGGAGGACATGTGCTTGGAATGCAACTTGTGGCATACTGGAATGTAAAATGAATGCAATGAATGTAGTGATAAAGAACGTGCAATTGCACTGATTTTTCATTCTTATCGACATGTGTAGCAGATACACACGGAGAAGCACATAGGTTTGCCGTATGTCACAAATATCGTATGTGAAAGAACACGATTAATAAGAATAGTTTAATAATACAAGCATACTACCATCAAAATCCAACTGAATCATACGCGGATTCGTGCCAAACCAACCGGAACCTGTATCAGATTTAGTGTCCAACAAAAAGCAACAGCTAGCTAGTGGGACTGCCTGAGTGGAAACGTGGCCTCAAACAGGCATCGCTCTTTGGGAACATTTGTGTACGCACAGATGGGGGCGGAGAAGGGAGGAGGGGGGATGTCAAGCTCAGTTATGAAAGCATGACGCCATCAGATTGCTGGTAGCTCTCGCTGCGTTGCTCGAGGAAATATCTGACCAGCGAGGAGGCCGGAAGGATGGGATCAAATTTGTCAACGTCAGCAATGCAGCCAGCTGACTGCAACTAGCGTCAGCCGTGTGCACTGAAGCAAAGGGTAGAGGCACATAATCAGCGGCGCAGGCACAGAATCAGCGGCGCAGGCACATACTCAGCGGCGCAGGCACAGAATCAGCGGCGCAGGCACAGAATCAGCGGCGCCGCCGCAAATTTGTTGTCGGTGTGGGTGGGTGTGATGGAGATGCCAATTAAGGACAAATTCATTGGCATCACCAGGGATCTGTCTCGGCAGTCTGATAGAGGTGCCAATTCAAGGCTGCTTCCAACATTTTGTGTCTGGAAGGATTTGGTGCTAATTCATAGGTGTTAGCATGGAGCATTGTGTGTGATGAAAGTGCTGCTTCATGGGTTTCACCAGGAAATTGTGATAATTGGAAGGAACGAGGGGTGGAAGTGGTGGACGCAATGCAACTATCGATAGCCCAGGGGCATACGGAATGTTTGGTTGATGGACATGAGGGACAAACTTAGAGGCGCTGCCGGGAATTTGCTTAGAGATAGTGCTGGCAACGCCGATCCAGAGCCTTTTTCAAGGTTTTGTGGAATATGAGTTGTCTAGAGTTCTGATGAAGGTCTTTCCATGCACTACATTACAGCAATGTGAGGTGTCAAGTTGGGTAGTCTATATCATCTAGTTTACCCCCGATAAATATACAAATTAGCTGAGTTGTAAGACGCATTCATTATTGAAGTGGAACTACTCATGCTGTGTTGATTATCCATGTTTGCCTACCCTTCGCCGCCCCTGATAGCACCCACAGGCAGAATAAGTGTTCAATTGCATGATCACTTGTGGGTGCAAGAGCATCCAACACTTCATATTGTGCCGATGAAGCATGCTGTATCCATAAGTGAGCACATCACTAAATTCGACTACCCTGGATAGTACAAGAAATGTCACAATTCCTATCTCGTAGCCGTGCATTGACTTTTTGCAGCCGGCAGAAACAATTGAAGGGGCTGGGCGGCGGTATCCACATCTGTCTCCAGCTGGCCGGGCGGCTGCACCCCGATCTCTGACTGGCCGGGAGGCTGCACCCAGATCTCTGATTGGCCAGGCGGCGGTACCCACTCCGATCTCTGACTGGCCGGGCGGCGGTACCCACCCCGATCTCTGACTGGCCGGGCGGCTGCACCCCGATCTCTGACTGGCCGGGAGGCGGTACCACGATCTCTGACTGGCCGGGCGGCGGTACCCACTCCGATCTCTGATTGGCCGGGCGGCGGTACCCACTCCGATCTCTGACTGGCCGGGCGGCGGTACCCACCCCGATCTCTGATTGGCCGGGAGGCTGCACCCCGATCTCTGATTGGCCAGGCGACGGTACCCACCCCGATCTCTGACTGGCCGGGCGGCGGTACCCACCCCGATCTCTGATTGGCCGGGAGGCTGCACCCCGATCTCTGATTGGCCAGGCGACGGTACCCACCCCGATCTCTGACTGGCCGGGCGGCTGCACCCCGATCTCTGATTGGCCGGGAGGCGGTACCACGATCTCTGACTGGCCGGGCGGCTGCACCCCGATCTCCGATTGGCCAGGCGACGGCACCCACCCCGATCTCTGACTGGTCAAGCGGCGGTACCCACCTCTGTCTTTGGCTGGTCGGACGGTGGTTGGATGGCAGACCTGAAGTGACCTGATCTTCTGTGTCTGCGCTTTGACGTTCCGGTGACCTGCGGCCGTCTAGCGGCCGACCTGACCTGCCGCTGGCAACAAACACACGCGAAACGGTCAAACGCTCCGGAATCGAGACTGGCCAGTCCTCCGGCTGGCTCCAAGCTGCAGTACCTACGTGTCAGATGAACTGATGGTCAGTGGATTGTTAAGCTTGCATCCAATGCGTGCACTCCGAAATCACTATCATTGTAAGCGTTGTGGAGCCTCTAAACAGATCGAAGTCCAGTGCGGTCTCTCAGCTGTAGCGTGGAATGTCATCTTATCATCTTAGTATCTAGCGCCCACAGGTATGCAATTCTGTCACGCCGACGTTTCCAACAGGCTGGCACAACTTGCACAAATAAGCTGCATGCTCAATGTAGTTCATCTTTTCGACATGGTGGCCACAGTATTGTGCTGCTGTATACACATACACCAATCAAAGCTACATTCGACGTGAGTGGTGTAATTATTAAGTAGCGTTGAAAACACAGTTTACACACAACGAACAGTACCACTTGTTATCCAAGATGCCTCTGTAGCTTAAGAAAACATTTCGAAGCCTAATCGCAGGCTCTGGCATGTTGTTGGAATGCTCCGGCTCAGGAAATCCACAAGTCACGACAGAATGCACTAAGAGATTATGAAAGCTCTCGACCTCGACGAGGGCTCCACAATATTTTCCTCAGACCCAGGCTACTAGCCCTGTTAGAATCATCAGAAGGCCCCCAGCACTCACAAAGCTTCCCCAACACCCACCGGGAGGAGCAATCACGCTGTCTTGAAGCTCCACGCCATGAGGTCCAAGCTCGTGTGAGATCCCACATTGTTGTCGGAAGGCCCACAGACATGGTCAATTAGCCGATAGACATGAAAAACTCAACTTCTGGCGAGGACCCATCGTGTTCTCTGAATAGACCAGGAGGCCTTTTGGTCCCAACAGGAGGCCCAGGTGGCTCATCAAGGGTCTTGAACGCCAAGCGGGAGACCCTCTTGTAGCTCGAAGGTGTCAGATCAGAAGCTACAACAGAATGGGCAGCCGAAAGATCCCTACATACAAAAACGAAAGGAGACCCTCCAACATCGAGGAGATCCTCAAAGATTCAGGATGCTCCCATGCAGAATCGCTTGCTCCTACTCAGAAGCTATTGGTGGTTCCACCCTTCCTTGTTATCCGACCCCGAATACTGACCTCTGATGCCCTCCGGCCGTGGTTGCTGACTTGTGGCGCCATCTGAAGCCGGGACTGCGCAGCAGATCCTCTGAGCTTGTACCGGCCGCTGCCCACTCCTCGTCTGTGAGCATGGCGCATTGTGGTCAGCACTCGACGCATCTCATGACACACTCAGAGCTACGCCAGCACATCCCACTCGACGCATCTCATGACACACTCAGAGCTACGCCAGCACATCCCACTCGACGCATCTCATGACACACTCAGAGCTACGCCAGCACATCCCACTCGACGCATCTCATGACACACTCAGAACAACACCAGCACATCCCACTCGACGCATCTCATGACACACTCAGAGCTACGCCAGCACATCCCACTCGACGCATCTCATGACACACTCAGAGCTACGCCAGCACATCCCACTCGACGCATCTCATGACACACTCAGAACAACACCAGCACATCCCACTCGACGCATCTCATGACACACTCAGAGCTACGCCAGCACATCCCACTCGACGCATCTCATGACACACTCAGAGCTACGCCAGCACATCCCACTCGACGCATCTCATGACACACTCAGAGCTACGCCAGCACATCCCACTCGACGCATCTGATGACACACTCAGAACAACACCAGCGCATCCCACTCGACGCATCTGATGACACACTCAGAGCTACGCCAGCACATCCCACTCGACGCATCTCATGACACACTCAGAACAACACCAGCATATCCCACTCGACGCATCTCATGACACACTCAGAGCTACGCCAGCACATCCCACTCGACGCATCTCATGACACACTCAGAACAACACCAGCACATCCCATTCGACGCATCTCATGACACACTCAGAACAACACCAGCACATTCCACTCGACGTGTCTCGTGACACATTCAGAGCGACAACAGCATAGCCCAGTCGTGTGAGCTGGATCCAGGACCAATACACGTCGCACAGTAAGTAACTGTCTGCTTTCGGTGTGTTCAATTGTTTTCGGTCGTCACAAAATTGTGGGCTGTCATTCCGCGAAACGCGAACCTGTGCACGGAGTAACACGCGAAAAATGACCATTTTGTACCGTTATTCTGTAATAAATTCTCAAACTGCTTACAGTCCATGCGAAAAAAAAGTAGGAAATGCAAGATGTTGCGGTCACCAGAAAAGAACAACAATGTTTCGGCTCTACGCCTTCGTCAGGGTGACAAGTCCCCAAATGTTCAGAAGTGTTGAGGTGCAATGCTGTCGACAGTGTAGTGCTGCACTGAATGTCCAGAAGTGTCGATGTGTAATGCTGTCGACGGTATAATCCTGCACTAGATGTCCAGACGTGTCGATTTGCATTGCTATCGACAGTGTAATGCTGCACTAAATATCCAGACTTATCGACTGTGCATTCGCTACATTCGTAGTGAATATAGAGCACATCCCTTCATCATGTCGAAAATGGTGACGACACTAAATCTTTTTCGATTTAGGTGAAAGCCGTGTGTCGTTTCTTTAGCCCTCACTCATACTCCATTGCCAGGGGGTAGTTGGACTGACACGTTTTGCCGCATTCAGTGATTTTAGTCGGCGTTCATTTTCCACCAACATGCGTCGACATCTGCCCCTGAAAGGACCGAGCGCGTCGAAGCAATTTCCGTGCGCCTGTCATTTATCATCGGAGCCGACGCCAAGGCGTGTCAGCGCCACCCGCTGAGCGCCGCCATCTGCCTGTGCCGCGGGCGGCGGGCAGATCGGACCACCGCCCGCGGCGATGCCTATCGCTACGACCAATCACGGCCCTCGCTCGGCTGCCGGCCCCCAGCCGACATTTGGTTACAGCGGAGCAGCGCGGCGGCGGCCGGCGACGGTAGCGGCCGCTGGAGCGGCCGGAAGCCCGCTCTTGAGCCGGCGAGGTCAAGCCGCGAGGTCAAGAGTCAATGCCGCGGAATGAGGGGTCGAGATGGCTTATCAGTGGGCTGAGAAAGCCAGCAGGGTCAGGGGTCGACGCGACGCGGCAATTGACGTGCGGGATAGACAACAGGCGGATCGGTTTTTGCACGTCGCCGACAGTGAAGTGCTCCGCATTGGGATAATCACGAGTGCGAGGTGTGGCTTTCCGTCTCTCCTAGGATTGAAGGGGTGTTGGAATAAAGTGCACACACGTAGGCGGAGTTCCGCAGCCACGCTCGCCGTGATGCTATTCAGAACTGCGGATGTATTCTGGCACTGACCATTGCCGATCTGGCTATTTTTTTATTTCAGAACCGACACTGTACTCGGGCCAACGGCCGAGACTGTCCTGACGTTGACACTACATTATCATAGGCCACCCCAAGCGACTCAGGTGTGGCTCGCATGGGTGTTGTAGCGCTGCGGATTGGTGGCCCTGTGAGTCCCTGGATTGTAGCCGGGCATGGCGAAAGATGAAAGGGACCAGCGTCAGGAACCACCGACCGCTGGCCGAAGGCGACGGCGGAACGCAGAGGTGGTGGTGGGGGCGCTCGCGAGCCTGGACACCGCGGTACCCGACGGTGTTGGTCTCGTCTCTTCGTTGCATCACCATGCGTGCGATGGGAACTTGTGAAGTGATCGGTGTTGTGTTCTGAACGCGATCACAACCCGTTCACGATCGCCAGTCGTCCTGCGCATTGCATACATACCAGAACCATACGCTCGCCAGCGCGGCGGCACGAACACCTGGCACTGCGTCCAACCCTCGCTGAGGTCTGAAACGGCTGCAACTGGATATGCCAGAAGTGGTGAAAGCATGAAAAAAAATGATAGTGGCAAAAGCACACACTTTCTACTCCCGCTGTTTTGTTGGATGTTTCATTTTTATTGCTCATTTTTGCATTAGTCTATGTTCGTATTCAATATGCCATTAATCATCTTTTTTGTAGGTGGAATTTTCCCCGCTCTCTTACTTCCAGTCGGCAACAACAGGTGAACGTCCGCAGAGATTGGACATTTTGAAGGACTTTTCAGTCTGCCGGAATGGCTGCACAAGTTGAGGTGGAGATTAACCAGTCCGCTCCGAGTGCCACTGCATCATCCACTCGGAAGGGAAATCCAACTCAATAGAAACATTCTAGGTGACAGCTGAACGCGTCCCAAATGTACCAAAATGGCCGTCTCACTGTCAGTATTCCGACCTGATCGAGCCAACTATCAGCTGACCACGACTGCAAAGGGTCAGAGGTCTCCCGCGTCACGTGCTCGTCAGAAACATTATGTCCGCGTGCCGTGTACTCACCAGAAGTTAGTTCCAACCCATTTAGTTGTTCACATTGTCAAGTATCTGCAATCAATTCTCGCCGGGTGCCAGTACCCATATCCAGAGTCCATCAGAATGGGCACAGGGGTCGGATAGTTCAGGGAGGCCACCTTCTCGTGGCAAATGTTCGCCATCGGTCAGTTATCGTCGCCAACTGTTGATCAAAAGCCTCTTCCCGGCGCCAGGCGCCCGTCAAAGGTCAGCTGATGTCACCAAGCGCGCACTGAAGGTCGGCTCGCGCTGTCAAGCGTTCGTCAGAGAATGCACGTGCGGCGTCAGTTCTCCACGGCCGCGGGCGGTGTGCGCATGCGCCCGACGGCGGAGAAAGTGGCGGCGGCCGGGTGATAGTGATGACGTCACCGCAGTTGTTGTTTACACGCGCGTCGGTCAGCCGCGGACGGCGCTGTCGAAGCGGCCGCTGCAGTCTCGTCTCGAGGGCGCCTGACTCCGGCCGCGGGCTGGGACAAGTGCGGCACGTACCGCCACCGTGGTGCCGGGCGAATACCGGCCCGAGAATATATATATACATATACATATACTCATGCGTGTGTGTCTGTGTGGGTGTGTGTGTGCGCTCGCCCGCGCATGAAGACTATGAAAAATGCATGAAGCTAACATTGTGGCACAATCGTTCGATTCGATATATCCATTTCTCTTCATCAAAGAGCTTCACTCTCATGTTCATTTCACAGTTGGTGCATTGACAATCGTAAGACACCTAAGTAATTTACAGTTTCCAAGCTTTCGTCACAAATAGTGACGCGCAACGGGGCATCAGAGCTGCTGTGTCCTCACGGGAGCACAAAACGAGCCGATTATAAAAAGCTGCAGAGTTACAAGGCCATCCCCTTCCCTCCCACATTGTTTACGTGCGACTGGCAGACACAGCGCCCCGGCGGGGGAAGAGTATGCGACAATGTCAGCCTGCGACTGACAGGCGAGGGAGCACCGTCTGGCGACACCGTCAGCCTGTGACTGACAGGTGCGGGGGAGCACCGTCTGGCGACACTGTCAGCCTGTGACTATCAGGCGAGAGAGCGCCGTCTGACGACACTGTCAGCCTGTGACTGACAGGTGTGGGGGAGAATCGTCTGGCGACACTGTCAGCCTGTGACTGACAGGTGTGGGGGAGCACCGTCTGGCGACACTGTCAGCCTGTGACTCAGGCGAGGGAGCACCGTCTGACGACAATGTCAGCCTGTGACTCAGGCGAGGGAGCACCGTCTGACGACAATGTCAGCCTGTGACTATCAGGTGAGGGAGCACCGTCTGGCGACACTGTCAGCCTGTGACTATCAGGCGTGGGAGCACCGTCTGGCGACACCGTCAGCCTGTGACTGACAGGTGTGGGGGAGCACCGTCTGGCGACACTGTCAGCCTGTGACTCAGTCGAGGGAGCACCGTCTGACGACAATGTCAGCCTGTGACTCAGGCGAGGGAGCACCGTCTGACGACAATGTCAGCCTGTGACTATCAGGTGAGGGAGCACCGTCTGGCGACACTGTCAGCCTGTGACTATCAGGCGTGGGAGCACCGTCTGGCGACACCGTCAGCCTGTGACTGGCAGGTGTGGGGGAGAATCGTTTGACAACACTGTCAGCCTGTGACTGACAGACGTGGGGGCGATTTGTCTGCGTCACTGTCAGCCTGTGACTGACAGGTGTGGGGGAGCACCGTCTGACGACACCGTCAGCCTGTGACTGTCAGCCTGGGACTGACCGGTGGTGAACACCGTCTGACAACAGTCGGCGCAGAGCGTGCCTCCGTAGCACAATTCATTCCTTTCCAGTCTCACCATCCACTTTCCCGTGTTCGTGCACTATTCTGCACGTCCACACACGAGGCTGCTCGTCCACACACGAGGCTGCTCATCCACACACGAGGCTGCTCATCCACACACGAGGCTGCTCATCCACACACGAGGCTGATCGTCCACACACGAGGCTCGTCCACGAACGAGGCTGCTCAAGTCCACCGCGACGTCCGATTTCTACACTGCAGCATGGTGGGGTGTGACGTCGCGTGCGCATTGCCGCCAGCGGTGCCAGTGCAACGAGAGCCAATTTATCAGGCCCACAGCACGCGGGTACCGCTCACAAAGGCCGGCAGCTCGGAGTACGTGGTATGAGGCGACGTGCAGTAATAACGTGGTGACCACGCCGGCGGCTCGGAGTATGTGGTATCAGGCGACGTGCAGTAATAACGTGGTGACCAAGCGGTTCCTCGGTACATGCCTGACATGTCGGGTTTCATTGTGTGCGCGGTAGCATTCCCTACCGCTGTGATTGATCACACACATACGCGATGTCGAAGGTGCTGCAGGTTTTCGATTGACTTGTATGCTGATCGTCAATCGTCTCTTGGGAAGACTGTCATAGGAAGCACAATGATCACAGCCTTGTCATCACATGCTTTGTGTTGTGACCCTTTGGCTTCAGGCTGAAACTGGGCGTTGTGTTTGGGGATGCATTACTAGAGTAGGCCATTCACAAGGTTGGATGACGTCGACTATTGCAGAATCTATTTGCGGTAGGAAGGTATGGAATTGGAGTGCAAAGTGCGATAATGATTTGCCGGTAAGGAGAACAAATAATCGTTCACCTGTCAGTAGCAGGTGCCCAATGGACTGATACTCGTTCCATTTTCAGGGATCACGGACTCCGTCAGAACTTTCAAAACCTTTAATGTTGACTCTGTGCTGTTACTGATGCTGATGACAACAAGAAGTTTTCTTGCTCCACGAAACTTTCCGGTATTATTGAAGGCTACTTCGTGGAACATCCCTTCCAATATTGGATCAGCATAAGCTGTTGCCACATGGTAGCATGGTGCAGGACAGCATGTACCACTGCATCGTGCCGTGGCGTGTGACACTGATGGTAGCACACGTCTTCACGTGATACTCTGATGACGGTGGCACATGTCTTCAGATGACACTGGCGGTGGCACATGTCTTCCCGTGATACTCTGACGGTGGCACATGTCTCCACGTGATACTCTGACGGTGGCACATGTCTTCAGATGACACTGGCGGTGGCACATGTCTTCCCGTGATACTCTGACGGTGGCACATGTCTCCACGTGCCACTTTAACGTTGGCACATGCATTCACGTGACACTGCTGGTGACACATGTCTTCACGTGACACTGCTGGTGGCACATGTCTTCACGTGACACTGACGGTGGCACATGTCTTCACGTGCCACTGACGGTGGCACATGTCTTCACGTGACACTGACGGTGGCACATGTCTCCACGTGCCACTTTAACGTTGGCACATGCATTCACGTGACACTGCTGGTAGGGATGATAATCCCGGGATCGGGATCCCGGGATCCCGGGATTACGTCAATCCCGAATCCCGGGATTGGAGGCTCTCGGGATTTCGGGATCCCGATGAGTGTTTTTCTTCATACAAAACTATTGTTAAAAACGTCAATGTGGAAAACCATTATGGATTGATAACATGATAGATGGATACGTAAAATTTGACGAATTTGAGTGGTTTTGTGTCCAAATTTCTGAACTGTACTGTGTTCTTCTCATATTAGCCAGCTGCGTCCTGCAATTCAGCGATCGTATTCGACAGCGTTTCACACGGTGTCAGGCTCCGAGACCCCGCGTGGCTCCCGGGCCGCCTCTCCACGGCAGGTCATATTACTCGAGGACATGCTACACCCGATGTGAGTCAGCGGCCGTCGCGGGCTGTGCCCTGTCCTGCGCCTCAGTGACTGACTCCCAGTGCTTTGAGGCGGAGTGGCGCTGGCAGGGCACCGTGTTGTTGTTGTTGATGGTGGTGGTATCCTCCAATCTCCGAATTTTATCTAGTCTGAGCATTTTCAACGAAGCCGACGAAGCTAAGCTTAAGGGCTGATATAAAGATGCCGGATTTTGTGGAATTAAAAGGAAGCGTAGTGTGGGAACACTTTCTGAGAGGTGAGACTGGAAACACAGCGAAGTGTCGTATCTGTAAAAAAGTATTGAAAATATCCGGAGGTTCCACGAAAGGACTTCATGTTCACCTCAAGAGTAAGCATGGTGGAATGGGTGTTGCTGGACCATCCCAATCCAAGGACATGTCTGAAGGTCAAGTCGAGTCGGGTCAAGGTGAGAGCCACAGGCATACGGCGCCCACTCCAAAAGGAATGAGGACCTTGGATAGCTATTACTTATCGAAAACGGACGACGACCTGGATGCCGTTCTTGCCAGAATGTGCGCAAGAGATGGGCTTCCATTTACAGTTTTTTGTACCTCGCCAGACCTACGCGGATTAATGGCTGCCAAAGGATATAAGAACCTTCCAACACATCACAATACGATCCGCCGGCGGGTCCTCAGACATTGCGCTCGCCTGAAGTGTAACGGTTTGATACCCTCAAAATAGCTGTCCACAAGGCTCTCATCGACATAGGAGACAAGCATATGAAAATGATTGATGATTATGAATACGCCATTGTGCCGGAGACCATTCGCTGCCTTCAGATCATGAAACTGGGAGCAGAAGCCCTATGCCGCAGAGAGAGTGGCATCTTGGAGGCTCAAGCTGCCTTAACATTTATGTTAGGTGCGCTTGATAAGGAACGTGGTGTGGTTGCAAACAAACTGAGTGATGCCCTGAGTCAGCGAATCAGGCAGCGATGGTCAAAAACGGCGAAAGTTCTGCAGCTACTCCACAACAACCTGTCAGCAGATAGTGAGTGGAATTACATTTTCCCCAGTGCCTCCCGCAGGGACACGCAAGACTTAGTCTTGCGCATGATGGAAAGGATGGGAGAAAGGATGGATACAGCTGAAGTAGGTGTAGAGACAGAAGTAATGGACGTTGATGATCCTGCACCAACGCAGTCACTTCAGTCGATGCTACAACATGCTCTAGACCAGGTCAGAGTTCCAGATGCCCCAGGGCAGTCATGTGCATCCGGAATCAAGTTCTCTGATTCTTTCCTTATGGCCAAGGCTATCAGAAAAGAATTAGAGAACTTATCAGTCTCAGGAAAGACGGGCATGGTGGCGGTGGCCTACAGCTGGCTCAAGGGAATTGTGCCCACGAGTGTTGAGTCTGAGCGTGTGTTTTCAACCGTTGGAAATATTGTTACAAAGGTGCGGTCGCGTCTTGGTGACGACACTGTTGATGCTCTCTGCTTCTTGAAATGCCACTACCGTAACACTTAGTGACCGGCTGGAACCTGCAATTGACCGGCTTTCAAGACGCAGGGAAAACAATTGCATGCTGGCTAGATAGAAGGAAGACATGTAACCGGGAAATGCATAAACAGTATAATTCGTGTACGCTTTGTGTAGGTAGCACGAAGAACCCAGGAATATATTTTTAGTGTGGTATTTAACTTTTCTGTCTCATGCGGCTATAATGCACTTAAATATAAATTACTTTCAACGGGGAACCCTTGAAATGGTTGTAGGTATGGCCCACATACGATATTTAAGGGAAAAAAACAAATTATCGACATATTCCTAGAAAACAGCTCAATCCCGGGATCCCGGGATTGACCCACTTAAAATCCCGGGACCCCGGGATTGAGAAAAAGTCCCGGGATTATCATCCCTAACTGCTGGTGACACATGTCTTCACGTGACACTGCTGGTGGCACATGTCTTCACGTGACACTGACGGTGGCACATGTCTTCACGTGATACTGACGGTGGCACATGTCTCCACGTGCCACTGACGGTGGCACATGTCTTCACGAGCTGTCGCGAAGTAGTGAACACATCATCTGTCCGCCATTGATGTCCGCCAGTTTGTGCTTGCAACCAGGGAGCCAGACCTCGAGCTGACCACGGTCCAGTCGGCCGTGGAATAGAAACGCTGCACATGCCGCACGCGTTGGCATATTCTGGCCGCATTTTGTCACATTTGGTCACCTTTTCATCCGCCGCCACTGCTCGTCATTTGCAACGCGCGTCACGTCACGTCACGTCACGTCACGTCACGTCACGTCACGTCACGTCACGTCACGTCACGTCACGTCACGTCACGTCACGTCACGTCACGTCACGTCACGTCACGTCACGTCACGTCACGTCACGTCACGTCACGTCACAGGTGGCTGCCGCACAGCTGACGCTGCCTCAGGCTCAGGCAGCAGAGCCGTGCTGCTAACCTTCCCACACCCGCATCTACTGACGGGCCAGAATGGACATGCGATAGTGCGAATAGCTGCCACTTAAAACCAAAACACGCAACTGGTTGGGCGGAATTCCCGCGCCGGCACCTCTGATTTCAAAGCTGGTCCTTCTGCCATGCCCGCCACCGAGCTTAATCCCCTTCTCCACACCCGGGAGTAGGACCATTAGGCTGCATCTCCTCCTCCCACTCCTTGAAATATGGTCAGTAAACTTCTCTCCTGTCCCAGACATGGGAGAATGCCATTAAGTTTCCTCCTCTGCCCCACACCTGGGAGTATAGACATTCAGTTTCCTCCCCTGCCACACACATGGGAAAATGGTCATTAAGCTGCCTCCCTTGCCCCCACCTGGGAGGATGGCCATTAAGATTCCTCCCTTGTCACACACTTGCGAGAATGGCCATTAAGCTTCCTCTCCTGCCCCCACCTGTGAGCATGGCAACACATTGTATGTAAGGTTTGCCACTTAGTTTGACGTCAATCACGTGCTGTCCCACCAGCACAGAACCTTGAAGTTGAAATAGGGCAGAATTACCATTCAAACGCATTCTGCCTTACAAAGTGATTACACATGCTCAGCAGCTTTGGTGTCATTTCCCATGTGCAATATTCCCGACATCGGGTGAATGTACTGACCCTGACATTGAATAAGATTGGACAGGACAATAGGTTGTTACAATGGTTGTCTCTAAATGCAGCATAACATTCTATTTATGAGAATTTCCCCTCTTATGAATGTATTCACTTTTGTTGGGTAACGATTTCGAAGCGTGATTAAACCTTATGAATGAAGCATACACGACGTGCTAACCAATTCAATTTTGAACTGTGTGTAGAAAATTACCTCTCGTTCCCATTCTTTCTCTCTCTCTCTCACTCTACCTCCCTCTCTCTCTCTCTCTCTCTTTCTCTCTCGCTCTCCCTCTCTCTCTCCCTCGCTCTCTCTTCCTCTCTCTCTCTCTCTCTCTCTCTATCTCTCTCTATAGCTCTTTCACTATCTTCTTCTCTTTCCTTCTTTCTCTCCTTCCTGTCCCGCTCTCACCTTCTATGTACTTTCCTCTGTACCTCTCCATTTCACCTTCTCTTCTTCCCCTTCTCCCTGCACCTGCGTCTCCCCTCTGGCCTCCCTGGGGCGCGCCCCTGGCTGCCGGCCGACAGTGAGAAAGTCGGCGCTGATAGCGGCTGGAACCATCGCCTGTGGCGGTTGTTCTGCTGCTCTGCAGCTCCTGTTGACTGGACGTCAAGTCATTGCTCCGAGCCGGCACACCGACCAACACTCACGTCTTGTCCCGACGGCACAGAGACGGAGACCGAGAGAGACAGAGAGACCGATAGCAACAGAGAGGGAGATAGGGAGAGAGAGAGAGAGAGAGAGAGAGAGAGAGAGAGAGAGAGAGAGAGAGAGAGAGAGAGAGAGAGAGAGAGAGAGAGAGAGAGAGAGAGAGAGAGAGAGAGAGAGAGAGAGAGAGAGATGTAGAAATATGCAGATAGGGATATAGGGAGAAAGAGAGATAAGGAGAGCGAGAGATAGAGAGACAGAGAGACAGAGAGATAGGGAGGGAAAGAGGGAGAGAGAGAGTGTGAGAGATGGAGAGAGGGAAGAGAGAGATAGAGGGGGGAGAGTGAGAGAGACAGAGACAGAGATAGAGACAGATACAGAGACAGATACAGAGACAGATACAGAGAGAGAGACAGAGACAGGAGCAGAGACAGAGATGGAGACAGAGACAGAGAAAGAGAGAGAAAGAGAGAGAGACATACAGACAGAGACAGGGACAGTGAGGAAAGCGATCTGTTAAACCTGGATAATGGACGTTCACGTTGTTAAGAGGTTCCACAGTTGCACTGAGGTATGCATCGCCACAAGCAGCGGTTTTGCTTCGCGTCCATAAAACCACCGGCGGGTCGTAGCCATAGCTGCTCCCGGATGCAAAGGCATCCGTGCATCCCTCCATACAGTTCACTTGCGGACGCTGCGCACTCGCCAGGTCTTTGTCAGAACACGCACAAGACTATTGCTGACGGTGTGGCGAGGATCTGTGACGGTCGCACCACCACGGACAAGTCAGCTGCCCGGAGGACGGGCAACCCGGACGTGGTTGGCCACGAGTTGCGGCGCAACAGCACCCTCCGATCGGCGGCAATGCCGAGTGTGGTCCGCGGCGGCCGCGAACCCAGGGACAGCGCCCGCATCAACCACGCACAAAATGTCAGGGGTCGAGGGTCACGGGGGTCAGGTACGTGGCAACTCTCGCCGCACGTGCCGAGCCGAACAGCACGCCTTGGGACGCGACGGTGTCTTACGGTAGAGCAGAGGTCCGCCTGTCGGTGACTTGAGGTAGTGCCTTTTGGTGTGGACGCACTGGCGTTTTGCATGCCTTTGGGTAGGCACGAGCACGCACTGCCGTATTGTGTCCCCAATGCTAAATTATGCCTCCTCCCCTACCCCGAAACATTGGTCGCTGGCGTTCAGAGCGCACTCCTCTCCACTGATGGTCTTCCTCGCCCAGGGCAGACATTCCAGTTCGATGAGTCAGGCTGCATTTTATCATGGACGCTTGTGCTATCGATTGTTGTCATAAAACGACACCCATGTGTGTGAGTGACATCACACATGTGTTTGGCAGGCCCTGCGACAGACAGTCAACCAGTCGACCTGCTGATCAAGCAGCAGACCAAACCAGGCTGGAGTCGCTTTGTAGGGCAGGATTCTATGTGACGTGAAGGTTGTTGCGTGGGCCTGGTCCTACACACCCTTCGCTCTAGGAGTTCCTGCGGTAGAACTCGAACGGAGAGCTTGACGTGCTGACAACGCACCGACGTGGCCACCGAGTTGCTGCTTCTTCAGCTCCATCAGGTCAGTTTCACCTGGTAGGGAGCTGAATGGGATCACGTTCAGCGACTTTAATCCTGTCTTGTCTGGACAGGGAGCCAATGTCAGTGGTTGACACAGCCAGGTGAACTATCGTAGGATCTTCAAGCCTGCTGACATCAGTCCAGTATCGAAAGCGGATTAAGGATAATTTTTCATCTGAAGTGCCCTTTGCAACGTCACAAAATACTTTTAATCTAATGATAGGTATTCTCATTTCAAGTGCCTTAATTAATTGTATGGTGTTTTAAACACAAATTTAATCCGAATTTTTGCTGGGGTGGCGTTATGAACAAGGGTCACATTGCTAAGCGGAGCTTGCTGCGTTATTTCGGTTTGGTTCAATTTCTTTTATCCTGGATATGGATGTTATTTTCTTAGATACTTGAACTTCACTCATAATTGATAATTGATAATTGGTCATAATTGAAATCACTGCTAATTTAAAGTCCAGCTGCTAATTTAAGCAGCAATTGCACCCGAATATAAGGATAGGCACAAGAGCTATAGAAAAGCAAAAATCGGCATTATTTCTTCCTTTTGTGCCTTCTGCATCCATTGTATTCCAAAGTTTTGGATTGTGTCGGTGTACAAATGCAGTTACCGATGTAGCTTTCCAACGATGCTGTTTTCAGAGAACATTGGTATGTTGGTTAGCGAGATCTGCAGCGGCGCTGAATAAGCCTCCGCAGAAATTAAATGACTTTGCATATCATAACAGCAGGAGCCCCGAGATCCGGCAATACTTAGTGGGAATCTGGAGGGTACACAAGACTAGCTTTCGACTGTGAATTTCATACTGTAGGGAATTGGAAAACAAATTATGGCACAGCCCATGCGATGGATTGATCAGCTTTAACACCTCGTGGATGAGACTGAGCCACACAATGAAACAAATATGGGCGCTGAACATTTATTCACGTGTTAAAGTTTGCGCGCTTCATCACCATGCGGGAAGGAATAAGTTGGAACATGCTGAACATTTCAGTTCACAGCTCAAGTCGGCAAACATTACTGCTGGGAGCTGCCAGGCTATGTGTCGCTCGGCGCTCTACACACCAGCGAAGCTATTAACCTCGCGCAGAGCACACGAACCGCGCGCAACACTCCAAGGCAGTGTCGCGCGTTGAGCTCCGTTTCCATTCGTACCGCTGCAGTGACCCCAAATACTCCACCATGTGCAGTGATCCATCACACACAGCATTACCATGTCCACACAGGCAGGTCAAACCTCATGAATACGGATCGAGCTCGACAGACAACGCGGGTCGCTTGCCATCCATTCAGCGCCCGTTTCGGGCCGGCCAGCGTCCATTGACCGCCGTCGCCGGCGCCGGCGATTTCTGGGCCGGCGGCCGTCTCGCCAGCGCCGCGACCGCCTCGTGTTTCGTCACCTGGCGGTCCCCGTCGCCGGCGGCGGCGGCCGGTCGTCACGGCCGCGGTGACCCAATCTGCGCCGCAATTGGCACAAGGCCCGGCCGCCATTTCCATAAGCCGTGATAGATGCGTGTCGGACGTCGTGCCGGGCGGCGGGGCGGCCGGCGGCGCCGTCCGGTCGCCGCCGCGCCGCCCCGACGGCAACAGCGATCGCCGGCGGCGGCCGGGAGACTTCAATGCCGAGTGTCGCCATATCTGCGGAGACTGTCACGCCGCAGCGGGCGTAGCTGTGCCGGCGCGGCGGTGACTGTCACAGTCGCGTGACAGCCTGACTCGGCGGTGACTGGTCACAGTCGCGTGACAGCCTGACTCGGCGGTGACTGGTCACAGTCGCGTGACAGCCTGACGCGGCGGTGACTGGTCACAGTCGCGTGACAGCCTGACTCGGCGGTGACTGGTCACAGTCGCGTGACAGCCTGACTCGGCGGTGACTGGTCACAGTCGCGTGACAGCCTGACTCGGCGGTGACTGGTCACAGTCGCGTGACAGCCTGACTCGGCGGTGACTGGTCACAGTCGCGTGATAACCTGACTCGGCGATGACTGGTCACAGTCGCGTGATAACCTGACTCGGCGGTGACTGGTCACTGTCGCGTGACAGCCTGACTCGGCGATGACTGGTGGTCACAGCCGCGTGATAACCTGACTCGGCGGTGACTGGTCACAGTCTCGTGATAACCTGACTCGGCGGTGACTGGTCACAGTCGCGTGACAGCCTGACTCGGCGATGACTGGTGGTCACAGCCGCGTGATAACCTGACTCGGCGGTGAGCTACGGGTACTGGTTGTGATAACCTGACTCGGCGGTGACTGGTCACAGTCGCGTGACAGCCTGACTCGGCGATGACTGGTGGTCACAGCCGCGTGATAACCTGACTCGGCGGTGACTGTCACAGTCGCGTGACAGCCTGACTTGGTGGTGACTGGTCACAGTCGCGTGACAGCCTGACTCGGCGGTGACTGGTCACAGTCGCGTGATAACCTGACTCGGCGGTGACTGGTCACAGTCGCGTGACAGCCTGACTCGGCGATGACTGGTGGTCACAGCCGCGTGATAACCTGACTCGGCGGTGACTGTCACAGTCGCGTGACAGCCTGACTCGGTGGTGACTGGTCACAGTCGCGTGACAGCCTGACTCGGTGGTGACTGGTCACAGTCGCGTGACAGCCTGACTCGGTGGTGACTGGTCACAGTCGCGTGACAGCCTGACTCGGCGGTGACTGGTCACAGTCGCGTGACAGCCTGACTCGGCGGTGACTGGTCACAGTCGCGTGACAGCCTGACTCGGCGGTGACTGGTCACAGTCGCGTGACAGCCTGACTCGGCGGTGACTGGTCACAGTCGCGTGACAGCCTGACTCGGCGGTGACTGGTCACAGTCGTGTGACAGCCTGACTCGGCGGTGACTGGTCATAGTCGCGTGACAGCCTGACTCGGCGGTGACTGGTCACAGTCGTGTGACAGCCTGGCTCGGCGGTGACTGGTGGTCACAGCCGCGTGATAACCTGACTCGGCGGTGACTGGTGGTCACAGCCGCGTGATAACCTGACTCGGCGGTGACTGGTCACAGTCGCGTGACAGCCTGACTCGGCGGTGACTGGTGGTCACAGCCGCGTGATAACCTGACTCGGCGGTGACTGGTGGTCACAGCCGCGTGATAACCTGACTCGGCCGACGTGCCCCCGACAGCGGTGCTGGTCACCGCTTGCACACAGCCGCGCGGGCGGCGACTCACGTCGACTGTGCAGAAACAGGATCTGGCCTCGAGATGTAGAGAACACACAAGATCATGCCTCTTGAAATGTAGAGGAAAACAGAATCTGACCCCTGGAAATGTAGGAAAATAAACAGAATCTGACCCCTGGAGATGTGGGGAGAAACATAATATTGGCTCCGGAGATGTTGGGAAAAACATAATCTGAACTCTGGAGGTCCATGGAGAAGCAGAACCTGGACTCTGAAGATGTGAGGAGAAAAAGAATCTGTGTTCTGGGGTGAGGACAAAAACAGAGTCTAGGCTGCGGAGAACAGATGGAGATACATTTAACGGTTGTACACAAACAGCGTTCGGACGTGTTGACGGGCAGGGTTTTCAGGTGAGTGCATACGCATCGGAATATGCGGGTGATCCAAGTACCCACTGCCTCACTATCGCGATCTGAAACATGTGCACAGTGGAAAAAATTCATGTTGCCCCTTCACTCTTCATCAGCACTCCCTTGGTCTAGGCGCGCCACGACAACAGCATGGCAGCGCCAAGGCAAGGGCGTCTGCGTGATATCGCCGCAGAAACAACAACGTAGAAGCGCCAAGACAGGGACCTCGACATCAAAACAACAACGTGGAAGCGCCAAGACAGGGACGACAGTGCGGGCTCGGCGCCAAGACAACAACGTGGAAGCGCCAAGGCAGGGGCGTCTGCGTAATCTCGGTGCCAAGAGAACAACGTGGATGAGCCAAGACAGGGACGACAGTGTGACCTCGGCATCAAGACAACTACGTAAAAGCGGGCGGGGATGACCCAGTGATTAAGGTGATGGGCTCTGGGTATCAAAGGTCCCGGGCTCGATACTAGCACTGCTCGGGACATTTCCCAATCCCGCGGCCCACCGGCGAAACAGTGTGGGCGGCGCCATTAGCCGTAAATGTGCAGAAAGTGCGTCGTGAACCAACCAATAAACAACGTGGAAGCGTCAAGACAGGGACGACAGAGTGACCTCGGCACCAAGACAACAGCATGGCAGCGCCAATGCAGGGGCGTCTGCGTGACCTCGGCACCAAAACAACACAGTGTAAGCGCCAAGACAGGGACGTTTGCGTGACATCGGCGCCGAAACAACACAGTGTAAGCGCCAAGACAGGGACGTTTGCGTGACATCGGCGCCAAGACAACAACGCGAAAGCGCCAAGGCAGGGACGACACAGGGTGACCTCGACGTCAAGACAGGGACGACACGGGTGACCTCGGCGCGCTCAGCGGTTGACGGCCGCCATGGGAAAGACAATTGGCTTTTGTGGTCATGCGAGGTGCAGACTGGACGCACGGGTGGGCACCCTGTGAGGCAATGGGCGTGGCGCTGTGCCCAGTGCACACTGCAGCGGCGGAGCTACGCGAACGGCTCTGTACGTGCAGGGTTGAACTCGAAAAGAAAGTTTTCGGAGATTGAGGCGCGGGAAGACGACCAATATCTGAGAACGGCTACGTAACACTGTAGCTGGTTGAGCATGAATATGTGGTATTAAACTCAAAGTTGCCTGTGCTTGCCATATTATCCACCCAATGTCGGACATCATCACACCTCACGTTAAACGCCCTAGTCCGGAGAGTCACACGACAATGTTCTGTAGTTGACATGCTGTTTTAAGACCATGTGTCATGCGTGCGGCTGTAGCGCTTAGAAACCCAGAGCAGGCAACTTTCGACTATTCTACTATTTTATAACATTATACATTATATTGAACATTATACTAAACATTCTACTATTCCTCAAGCCTGCATTGCTTAGTGCAATGAATAAACCAATGAGCTCCTACCACAAGCCTGTGTGCACTACACTACATGGGCGGTTCGTATCATTCGCGAGTGGGTATGCTAATTTTCCCGGTCAATCCTACCCTGTCCCTAACAAAATGCAGATGTCGGCCACATTATTTTGTGAACACTAGTGCGAGCAAATTCTGGGACTCGTAAATGCTACAACACCATGGAAGCAATAGCAGATAGAGTTCAATATTTGAAGAACATGGCTAACGTGTCATTGCATAACATGAGTCACTCTATAGCAAGTAATTTGTCTTATTATCGACTACTGCGACCTAGCTCATTAACCGAAAAGCATATATATATATATGTGCTATTCGGTTAATATGCTATTCGCGCTAAAATAGCGATGGTGATACTGTCGAATTAACTTATTTTCACAAAGAAATTGCGAAGCTAATTTCCCTAAAGCCGAAGTATCGCTCCAACAGTATCGTATAACTTTCGTTATTGAACAATCACAGTATTAAACGAATTATATCTGTCGTATTTCCAGCAATTAATTAGTTCAAAGAGGCAAATGTGATTCAAATAACTCCCTCAGCATATTTCTTCTTCATTATCATGTCAATGCGAATCATCATTGTGAATTCTTTCTGTGATGTTAAGGGCTGTCATTTCCGAAGTTCGTGCCAGTTCTTCCCTTGCGCTTACCTTTTCCACCCACAATATGTCAATACTGAGATTCTGGTTTGCCACCAAAAAGGTTTTGTGGTTGGTGGCAATCGCAAGCACACAGGCATACCAGCACGGAAATCCAGCTGATCAATTGCATACCAACACGGATTTTCAGGCATACGAATGCGGAGATTTAGGCTTTCCGCCACAGACGTTTGGTGGCTGTCTGGTAATGACAAGCACAAAGGCATACCAACGCGGAGATTCAGCTGCTCAATGACATACCAACACAGAGATTCAGCTGACAAATGATTTCAATGATACAAGAAGTTACGTCCGCTCCTTAAACTCTCTTTGATTATTCTCCACATGTGGAGCTCACTACTGAGGTGCACATGAACCAAATATCGCGACTGGCTATTTGTAGACAATGGAAGTAAGCGACAACAACTTTCTGACAGCGTCCAATTGTTCTATGCCACCTCGACTTGCATTCCTTCGGCCCAGGGCGATGTTAAAGGTTTCAACCAAAGATGTTTGGGCTCGAAATTGAGTCGTTGCCAAGTTTCCAGATAATTTCCGTAGAAACAGCATCGCGAGGCTTATGCTTTTCTCGGCTGTAGAACGCGTGGCAATGAAATGCTGCTGTGCTACTGCACTGTGGTGCTGTGATCTTACCGCGCAAAACGAGCAGACCTGTTGGGAAACTCCCGCCTTTATGAGCTCGCAGGCCACAGACGCAGTACGGAAGTCACGACCATCACACGCACTGAGCCTTAGCCTTAGCCGCCACCGGTGCGGCTGTCGACCTTAACCTGCGCCTGCCCACCGCTCGGGACCCATTCCACTCCCGCCCTCTGACGAGGTCGGTCGCCGGTGGAAGTGCGGCGCGGCTTCGGGTGGGCCGGATCGACGAACGCGTCACGGGGTCGAGGCTGTACCAGACGAGCTCGTCACCAGGCTGGTGCTGGCGCAGACGAGTTGTCGCCAGGCTGGTGCTGGGTCAGACGAGATCGGCAACGGGTTAAGCGTGGGTCGGGTGAACGACGAACAATGGGCTGAAGTGAGATCAGAACAGAAATACGGCAGCGTCTTGTTCCGACCTGCCAGTTGGGTTCGGGACTAAGTTCGGGCTCGTTGACATGCAAGCGATATGCAGCATAGTATTTGGTGGTACATGCCTCTATATTTGACAGGCCATGACACTCAAATAACAACATTTGCGTCTTTTTAATACATCCCATCGGAATGCTTATTCGGGTGATGTTACGGAGCAAGGTGCAGTGTTACAAGCCGAGCCTGGGTTTTGGATTTTGACACTGCCATCTGACCTAGAACTTCCACGGAGAGAAGTTCCACGGAGGGAGTTGGACTGGAGGATCGCCGTGCGTCGCCGTTGCCTCATCGACGGCGCTGCCACGCCAACTGTCAGCTGATCCCCCAGCCGGCAGCTAAATGCGGCTCGAGAGCCCTGTTTTAAGGACAGGGGAGTGTTGTTTTGACTCCGATCGGGGGCCCGTGCCAGCCGGCGCACCACCGACTGTGCTGAGAAGCAGCCACGGATGGGTACCTTGAAGTACATGCTCTTGGTGTCGTGGTCTGAGCATTGAGTTAGAACGAAACTGACCCATGGCCGTTGTCGCTAAGTTAGGTTAAGTTGTTGTTTTTCAATTGTTGAATTAGATACGAGATCTGCGTTCTCCTCACGACATGTGCAAATGCATGTGCCCACTGCTAAGTACATGCACAATTAGTAGTCTCTGGTGCGGATTTCTAGTGATCAGGCATTGTCAAAAGTTAACAAAGTGACATCCATGCTCGTGACTATCACTATCCAAGGGCATCAGTCTCCGACCCGTACGAAGTGAGTCCGTTCAAAACAGGATCTGTTTTCCCGATAAGCCGTAACTGACAACCAAAACTGGAATATCGTGTCTCCGATAAGCTGAAAACTCGCTACCCAGCATGTCAGCGGTGTCATGGCAATGTTTCAGCTCTCTGAAGCAAGGGTTAGTGCAACAAGAGTTTGAGGGGTAAGCTACAGAGGTCACATGAGACTTAAGCTCCTGAAGTCAGGGTAAGTGTAACAGGCGTAGGAAGGATAAGGTGCAACAGTCGCATGAGACTGGCTGCCAAGCTTCTAAACATTACCTATTAACTGTCATGCAATATTCGTACGTTGATTGATACATTGTTGTACATTATAGAGATATGCGCACAAAATGTTGCATTGTAGCTTGCTCTTTTCTGCACTTCAACGCTCACCAAAAAAGATGCCCTCAACGATCTCCATGGTATTGCCATTGTGTTGTATGGTATATTATGGATGCCGTTGTTCTTTTCGGTTGGAATGGCTTCCACGACATTCTCTGTACAAGCGATACAAGCAGCATCATGGCTTCGACAGTATTTGATGCCAGCAGCCTGAAACTAAGCTACTCGCTCAGCCATGGACACGAAGCGGGAATAGGTAGCGAACCCGACGGTTCTAATAACTTCTCAAATTAAAAGTTGTCATCACTCGTCTCTCGCTACTATCAATGTGCATGATGCACCCATATACCTAGTTCTCTCTCCCTCTCCCTCCCCTCTCTCTCTCTCTTTCTATATCGAACTGTTTACTTGGCTGGGCCGCTGTCGGCTGAGTCCAGTTTCCCGTTCTGCATGGATTCGAACGTGCTGGAAACTGACACACAAACAGTATAATGTTCGTACCCCAATAGCGAAGTTGCTCGACAGGCTACGAGCGGGGTACAAGTATGCGAAGCTGCTCACTAGTGCGTGCTGATCTTTAGACAAGGACGACTGACAACACTCCGAAGTGCTGCCCAGAAACTGGAATCCGATAGCGAGCAGGTTGCTCAGCTGAGCGAAAGTGTGTGGCCTTGAATGCGGTGTTCATTTTTTCCAGGCTAAATGTCGACCACATGCAATACCAGTCACCAAATGTAAATGAATAATTCAGAGAGCGAGCGTTGGAAAAAACAAAGTTTTGTTGAGGAAGTTGAAAACCTTCAGATACAATAAGAATAACAATATCATGCTTACCTAAGGGTAGGTCAATGCAGGAAATAGAAAATGAAGGAAGGGTATAGGAATGTGCATGTCAGTGTATCAGGTATCGATATACAGTATTGTCTAGATTCTTCACAAAGTCTGCTGCATATTTATATTCTTCACAAAGTCCATGTACCGTGCATCAAGCCATAACTCATTATCGCACAGTTTTGTGTATATTTTGGTATTCGCTATATATATATATATATATATATATATATATATATATATATATATATATATATATATATATATTCGCGTATATTTACCCGCCTATATACAACATCTTACGTATATTTATTCGCGACAACTCTATTTTAAAGCATGCATCAACGGTGTCTGCAAGTATCGGTACCGTAAACGATCTGGTTCGTGGTTGCGTCGCTTACAGATGCTCCTCGAACTCCGGCACCAATATCTGATCCATCCGTGAAGGGTTTGGTAGCTGTTGTAAAATCTTAATATTGTGCCACGAAGACCGTGCTCGAAACTCGTCAGGGAGACTATCCCTTTACAGATGTCACCCAATACGAGGTCTATTCTTGGTTTCGGTTAAAGAAGTCTGCAATGGAATGTTGAGACCTGCGTGGTGCGCTTGACCTTACGTATTTTTTATCGAATCTCACCAAATATGTCACGAATTCTAGTCCACAGAGGTCGAAATTTACGAACGCCACTGTGATTAAAAAATGACGAGGTGTAACGCGAAAGCACTGCTTGGTGAGCTGGATGCTACGGGAAATTTCGCAATTTACATGGTTAGAGCATCACGAGCATCTGTCCCCTCAGGGAAAGATTAAAACGAGTGGTGGCTCGTTCACGTCCGCCGGAAGGGTAGGGGTTGGCGATATCTGGAGAGCACCAATCACAATCATCAGAGGTGCGTGGCGAACTACCTCCAGAGCACGCATTCCGGATGTACAGGCGCCGTCATAGACAAAGCAAGTACGATTCATGTTTGAGCGGATGAGGGATCCACAGAGAAGTAGCAGTGCTTGACTGTTACCTCTGTGCGATGTTCGCGCTACACATGTTATAATATTCAGATATGTAATGTATTTGTCACGAGGTATTCTAAGATGTTGCCGGCAGAGCAAACAACCGTCAAAATACATTCATACAAACTTAAATACAGGGTGCGATTGAACGGGCTCACAGTACAATTTCAGAATCTAATCGCGACAGCATCGACGGTGGCATAAGTGCACTGCTACTGTTTGTGGTGGATAACATAAAACCATTCACGGTGTTCCATTTCTGGAGACGGAGAAGGGGACCAAGTGGCTATGTCAACGAAAAGAGGCCAGCCAATGTTTGAAGGAAGCCCAGCAACAATGTTGGGCGATCACACAAGGATCAAATATCATAGTGATGGCGTAGATGGAAGCACTCAACATACTTCCCTACTGTGACAATGCAAGGGGAAATATTTAATAAACATGGAATGTCCGTGAGCTCAGGTAGCGAACTGCTCTTCAGCTGTCAACACACTTGAAATGTGTTCAGCTCATGTGTCAAACGTTCATCATAGTGCCATGCAGCTGTGTAGGCCGCTTTACGGGCCTGCAGCCCCTCAGGTTCTCGGTGGAATCCTTCTGTATGAGTATTGGGCCTCCCTGCCGGGCAGTCGTTGGCGTTGAGCTTCTGAACTGGTCCCGGCGATCAGTCCGACTGAGCAACCAGCTTCGTCCATGGCGCCAACATCTCTCGCAGAGGGTGCCGAGGAGCACTGGACGGGAGAGCTGAGGAGCACTGGACGGGAGAGCTGAGGAGCACCTGGCGACTGTGCTGGGGAGCACCGGGGACTGTGCTTGGGAGCACCTGGCGACTGTGCTGATGAGCACCCGGCGACTGCCGAGGAGCACCGGAGAATGCGCTGAGGAGTACATGGAAAATGTGCTGGGGAGCACCTGGCGACTGTGCTGATAAACTTCTGGCGACAGTGCTAAAGAGCACCTGGCGGCCATCCTAAGGAGCACCTGGCAACCTTGTCAAACAGTGGTCAGAAGTCGTTGCGAGCTACTCGGCGCTCAGGATATTGATTGCATTTTTAATGCACATTTGCTCGTCTGGAGATGAGGCGTTCCCGGCGCATGCAGATGCCCCCAGATAGAAGTGCAAGTATTACCAGTCAGCTGTGTTCAAGCGCAACGTGAAGCAATATATAATGCGCTTCAGCTCGATGCTTACCACGCGATGATTGTGTCCCCTCAAAAACTGTGCCTTAGCACGCGCCCGGAGGGGCTCGTACATTGCACGTTCCGGAGGAGGGGGGCTTCGGATTCTGCTCCCTAAGACTGTGAAAACTACCGAAGCTAGGAGCACACAATTATGATGGTCAATTATTACTAAGACACAATATAATCATCACATAATCACAATTACTGCTGTAGCGAACTCACTTCAGCATAAGCATAACGACCTTAAATCGATGCCTTCAGTGTCAAATGCGCTTACCAATTTTTAACCATATCACAGGATTTCATTACAATGTCGCCGCCCGTTTGTGAGATGATCATTGAAAACAGGAGGCGTGAGTGGAGGTCTGCCTCCCACGGTGCTCTTGTTAAAACAAGAATATCGGCGTTCCAGTATTATTAACTAGATAATAATTGAAGTTCAATACTTATTCCCGGGTTCACGACTGCTTACGGACATTGGCAGGGGAGATGATCCCATGACATGCGGAGATGGTCCTCTGGTGGGGCGGAGATGGTCCTCTGGCGGACGGAGATGGTCCTCTGGCGGGATGAGATGGTCCCTTGCCATGCTGAGATGGTCCCCTGTCATGCTGAGATGGTCCTCTGGCGGGCGGAGACGGTCCCCTGGCGGGCGGCAGCGGGTCGGAGTCGGCGTTCTCCAGGTGTGGTGTGAGCAGCACGGCGCAGCGCCCGCTATCAATCGCAGCTCACCCCGCCGCCCCGGAGCGCTCCGTCACGGCCCGTCACGGTGACGGCTGTGACGGCGCCGTGACGGGGGTGCCGAGGGGCTCTGTGGGAGGAGTCGGCCGGCACTGTGTCGCCGGCGCGGCCCGTGGCTGGCTGTCAGTCGTCGGCTGTCTCATGCCAGATCTACGACGGTGTCTCTGACGGTGCCGGGTGGCTTGAGCATGGCTACACTCTCACCACATGAAACGAAGACAGTTTTGGTATTACCGATATTACCCATGATCTTAGCATATATACGCATATATATATATATATATATATATGTAGATGTATATATGTATATACATATATCTATAAATAAAAAATAAAATTAAAATGTATACATATACATGTGTATATATATATATATATATATATATATATATATATATATATATATATATATATATATATATATATATATATATATATATATATATATATATATATATATATATATATATATATATATATATATATATATATATATGTATATATATACATATATATATATATATATAGATAGATATATATATATATATATATATATATATATATATATATATATATATATATATATATATATATACATGTATATATATACATATACATATATATGTATATATATACATATATATAGGTACGTTGTGAATGCAGCCGGCTATGATGGGTGTCATTGCAGTTACTTATCAATTGGCAGAACGGATCGCTGGAATAAGGTTTGGTGAGATTGCTTTGTCCACGCATCTGTTGTGACACCGATTTGGCCATTCGATTTCGCGAAGTGTTCCTAAACGTGCTGACAACAGAAACAGTAGTGGAATTGATAGGACAAGTCCATGGTGGCATGCAGCCTCAGAATGCAAGAACAAGACTAATCGAATGGTCCCGCTCTTCGTCTGAGAAGCGACGTATATAGGAAATTGAAGCTCATGCAGACAAGGGTCGGCACCCAGGGGACTCATACATCGGGTTTGTTATTTGGGCTTTAGGGCCATTCGACCAGAATTGATCATTGGCGATACATCGGGTCTCGTGAGGTCACTGGCCCTCCCGGATACGCACCACATGTGGCCAATTTTCTGCTCCACTCAAGAGCGCACGTCATGGGAATCTTGGCCGCCCTCGCCGTAGAACCTTCGCCACAGTTGCGGTTCGACACCGCCTTACTTTCATTCTGTCGACGGAATCGTGAAAGCTGCCCTGCCCGAAGCATCCGATCCCTCGGCACCGGGGAGACCAACTAGTGGTGAAACCTGCAGTTCGAGGGTTCGAGTTTGCCGCCGCCCAAAGAAATATTTACACACTTTTGAGGATCCTTCAAGTTGTTGATGCCATAGTAAGTGGTGCATGGTACAATTCGGTGAACAGTGAAAATGTCTTCGCAGCTGGGTCATCGTGCAGGATTTGCATATCATGTCACGTCATGGCATTCTGAATGTTGGACAGCAACTGAATCAAACCACTGTCCCGAACAAAGTGGGTTGCAAAGAAAGAGACTTAACAAAGAGGAATTCAACTGAAAGTGGGAGGTATTTAGGATGGCGGTAGATTGTTCCAGTCTTTCTCCTTGCTTCGATAAGACGGTTTGAGTTCCATTCTGAATTATTCAGTTATTTCCAATTATAGCAACAGGCAATCGGAAGCGTTGAATTCCGTGCCGCTAGTTTTCGCCGAACTTGCCCAAAATGCCACGGTAGTAGGCCATTGCCCACCAAAGACACATAGCGATACGAAACTCCGAGTCTGCCTGGGCCCAAAGGACCGGCGTGCCATAGTTCCAGAAAACATCGACCAAAACCGGCCAACATGAAAATCACACGGTCGTGTGGCAGCTGGCACGGGTGACTCAAATGATCCAGATGGCCTGCGGCCCAACCTGGCGGCCCAAAAAGGAGTCGGTCGCGTCGGCGGTTGGTTGGCGCGATCGGCGCGATATCCGGCGGCTTGGCCGGCAACCGGGCGGTGGCCACTCCTTGTAACGGACCGTCGGCCGCTCGGCGCACGCGAGCGCTCCTGCTTTCGAACCAGGAGCCACTCGCACGGCGCTGTGGCCGAAGCTGGCAAGAGCAGGGGCGACAAGACGCCAACCGCAAAGATGCTGGTGCGGCGCTTGGCCAAAAGGATTTTCCAGATGGATATAGTTTTCAACGAATGTCCATTATGAACTTAGTTAGCGGATGACTATTAGACTTACCGTTGTAAGTGTAAGAACACATAGTACGTAGACCGGCATTGCTCGGTATTTTATTGCAAGGAAAGGCGAGACCCGAACAACTATACCGCTGTGTACCTCCTCACGGAAGGTCTTCATGTCAGCTGCCAGACCCACCCCCACCATTGTGCGACCCGTCCCCACCATATCGAGATCCGGCCCAACCATAATACACGCACAATTGTGATCCGTTTCCCTGTCGTTCGAGCGCTTCAAGTTCTACTTTCGCTGATTTAACTCAGACCTACTTTTTAAACGTCCTTTTCACTAGCTTTCATAATGTAGTAATTCATCTAAAATACCGGCAACCTTACGTGGACGGAAGCTTCTGTGGCGGCAGTTCCGGAGGCAGCACAGCCGCACACAGCGGCGGTGTCAGCTGCTGACCCGTCACCACTAGCTGCCGAGAGCGGTACGTGGGGGTGTGGGGACCGGCAGAACAGACGTGGGTACCGGCAGAACAGACATGAGACGGTGCTACCCAGAGCGGTACGTGGGGGCGTGGGTACCGGCAGAACAGACATGATACTGTGCTATCCAGAGCGGTACGTGGGGATGTGGGGACCGGCAGAACAGCCATGAGACTGTGCTACCCAGAGCGGTATGTGGGGGTGTGGGGACCGGCAGAACAGCCATGAGACTGTGCTACCCAGAGCGGTATGTGGGGGTGTGGAGACCGGCAGGACAGACAGGAGACTGTGCTACCCAGAGCGGTACGTGGGGGTGTGGGGACCGGCAGAACAGCCATGAGACTGTGCTACCCAGAGCGGTACGTGGGGCCGTGGGTAACGGCAGAACAGACATGAGACTGTGCTACCCAGAGCGGTACGTGGGGGCGTGGGTAACGGCAGAACAGCCATGAGACTGTGCTACCCAGAGCGGTACGTGGGGCCGTGGGTAACGGCAGAACAGACATGAGACTGTGCTACCCAGAGCGGTACGTGGGGCCGTGGGTAACGGCAGAACAGACATGAAACTGTGCTACCCAGAGCGGTACGTGGGGGCGTGGGTACCGACAGAACAACCATGAGACTGTGCTACCCAGAGCGGTACGTGGGGCCGTGGGTAACGGCAGAACAGACATGAGACTGTGCTACCCAGAGCGGTACGTGGGGGTGTGGGGACCGGCAGAACAGCCATGAGACTGTGCTACGAAGAGCAGTACGTGGGAGCGTAGGTGCCGGTACTTGTATTCAACAGCTAGCAGACCATCCATGCAACCGGCCAGCTCCTGAATCCCCACCCCTCCCCCAAAAGAAAATCCATATCGTCCCCCTCGCCCGCCTCCAACAAAATTCACCCAATCCCCTTCGTGACGTGCCTATTTTAAGTTATTTAGACAGAGCTGCCGTGACGAAATCTAGCGCACAACACCAATCATGACCGTAATGATGTGAATGTGCAGCAACTTCGCAATTCTCTAAAGCAACTGGATACTAGCAATTATTTCCGTAATGGTGCGAATGTGCAGCGTTCGGCATCATTTGCTGGCGCAACGTGGGAATACATATCCTGGCACATCACATCCAAGCTATGCGTCACCATTTACCCCATGAATTATCTACCACAAAAGTGGTCTCGGATATCGTGTAAACAACCAATGACGTGGCTAACATCCCAAATACCTAATGAGATGCCTGTGGGTGTAAACGTATGGTGTTACATATTAACCGCAGGTGTTGATAAATGCCTCTACACATTGCTGCTTTGGCCAAGAGCATCAATAGGGGCCGCCAAAATTCCAGGAATCACTGGTGAAATCATTCGGTGACGTCATTCACAGCTCCTAGTGTACACTTTTGGACTGCTGAGAATGGACGTGGAACGAGGACTTTCGGGAGTTGTAATCTTCATAGAGACGAGTAGGTACTGGATGTGTGGATAAGGAGCACGAGACCTCACCACTGTTCCGGTACCTCACGTCAAAATATGGGCGGTCAATCGATTGTACCGGTACCTCACGTCCAAATCTGGACAGTCAATCGATTGTACCGGTACCTCACGTCCAAATCTGGACAGTCAATCCACTGGACAGTGCCCAGTGGTCACTGCCCACTGAAAGTTGGCGTTAATCGACCCCGACTGTGCATAGCACATACACCAACACAGCAAGGTCATAGAGAGCTTTACTAAGAACTATCTCCGAACAAGTGGTCCCCCCCCTCCCGAGCAATGTTCAGTCAGCCAAGCCACCACTCAATGACAAGGGCGTGTCACACGATAACACCCACGGGCCACTGCAGTTGAGTCCCTGAGAGTGTGTGTGAGGACGTGTCTCACACTGCCACGCCCACGGTCATACCGCAGCTGAGTCACTGAGAGTGTGTGTATGGGGGGGGGGGAGATAATGGTAGTGTGGTGCGAACATGGCTACAACCGGCGTACATGATCAGATTCATAAATATTAACGGTGGTTTCCTCAGAGGCGCACTTTCGGCGCCACCCTGGGAAAATTTCGTTATGGAGAGGATGGGGATTCACTCGAGCATACTGAAGTTGGTCCTGTTTGTCTCAAGGGGAGCCTTTTGCTTTGAAAATACTCTTGCGGATGAAATATCCATTGGGCGGGGAAGGGGATTGAGCGGGTTGGCGAACCTTTTCCTGTCAAAGGCACGCCAACTTTCAATGGGGGTGGGTGCGGCACATGCCGCCAGTGCCCCCTGTATCCGCCCCCGCGGCGTATCGGCGGGGAGCGGTGCGTCCCGTTCGGCCACCAAGGCCGTGTACCCCGGAGCCAGGCACACGGCACACCAACACCGGCTGGCCCGCCGGGCGCCGCCCTCCTGCCCGAAGCCGGCCGCCAGCACCGCCGCCGTGCGCCGTCGAAAGCCGAAGCCAGTCCGAAGCCGAAGCCAGTCCGAAGCCAAAGCCAGTCCGAAGCCGAAGCCATCCGAAGTCGGCCGCTAACACCGGCGCCGTGCACTGTCGAGCCGATACAAAGAACAGCGGCGCCGTGAAATCGCAGCAGACTCGCTGAAATCTGAGCACCAGCGCGCTGGTGCACAGTTGTTCGCCTATGACGTCACTATGATGTCATCATGCAATTCCGGACGTCGAACTATTAAAGCAATGTGTACACTAGACACAATAGGTGTGTGTGTACAATTTGAGCTCTGTGCCACAGTTGGTTTCTGAGATATTTCGCGGAAGCAAAGTGAGGAGAGCGGAATGCTCCCTTCCCTCTAACTGGTATGACATCTGACATTCCTGAGTCAAGCAAACAGTGGAACAACGGAGCTTCTCCGTATGTTCCGAATTTGAAGATATTTAGATCGAGACGAAAATCGTCCTGTAACTAGTGCACTTTGTCCGCAATAATGTACGGCCAGTTCTCCCTCGAGTTATCACAGTATGCAGCGGCGCGGAGACAGCGGCCGACTGTGCGCTGACTTGGAAGCCAGCTTCCCTGCAGGAGGCAGTACCATGGCCACCCCTGGTGGCCGACCACTCCCCGGGGATCTGTGCATGCTCGGACCAGCCGAGACTGACGGGCACAGGTGCGCGACATTGTGCCGCGTGATACAGCAGATAAGCATCTCATCTCATCAGCTTGTCCGTCCACCGAAACGGTAATTATCCATCAGGTAATTATTAATTATCCACCAGGCATCCATAATTATCCATCAGGTACCTACCTAGTATCATTACAACACATGTATGATACTAACTGCAAGTGTCATTCATAGTGCTGACAGAAGTGACAACTCAGACAGGTAGAGGTGGGTGAAAGAGGAAATAGTGTCAGTATGTTCAGTAGGGTGAAGTAGATAACATTTCCCGAATTACACCAATCGTGTGCATATAAGATGACGTATTTATTTATTTATTTAACAATACATGTCCTCCACGTGCAGTGGCTGTTACGGACAGTCTGGGTTGAACTCACAGATATTTACAAAGAAAGGATAGATGTGTGGTCAATAGTGGGAGCAGATGCGCAACAAACATTCGTACGACAACATAATACAATATCCATATCACTTTCCGCACTGCATACACCATACTTGCAACACGAACTATACACGAGTGGCTTGTATGAGTGATAGGAAAGCGATGGCCTAAAGGTGACTTCGTAGTGTACACATATCCATGGTGTAAGTTTTTTTTGTGGGACTAGTGTTGTTCGTGGAGATACGCTAGTGCATGTTTCTTGAAGTTAGACAGCCTCGATGTTTTTGTTTCAGTGGGAAGTTTGTTGTAGTGGAAGACAGACGAGTAGAGAAATCTCCTGCGGCCAGCCTCTCTGTGTATGGCTGGCAGGCGCAGATGGTCGTCTGCACGTGTGTGACGGCTTCGCAGGGTATAGTTTGCAGTGATTTGACCGGCAATGTGCGTAGGCTCACCCGTCAGAATGATCTTGTGGAGCAAAGTGAGACTGTGAAATAGGTACAGATCAGCTGCAGTGAGGAGACCCAACTCGTTTCGGACATCAGTAATATGATCAAATTTTCGGAAACCTGACACGACTCTAGTGGCGAAGTTAATGATCTTGTCTAGTCTGTGGATGTTTGCTGACGACCCGTTCCCGTAAACAGATATGCAGTATCGGATATTGGATATAACTAGGCTATTGACTATAGTGAAGAGGGTGCTGGTCGGCAGATGGTGACGCAGATGGTTCAGGGCCAGAAGGAACCCAGTACACTTCCGGACAACAGCTACATGGGAATCCCACGACATGTGTCGATCAAATGTTACCCCAAGATTCTTACACGAATGTTTCTCATACACGAACGTAATACTCCTTGGGGTATGCATTCCTCATAACATTCGTCTGTATATATATATATATATATATATATATATATATATATATATATATATATATATATACATATAAATATATATACATGCATATATATATATATATATATATATATATATACATATAAATATATATACATATATATATATATATATATATATATATATATATATATATATATATATATATATATACACACATATATATGCATGCGAACATCATCAGCATACCAGGCAATGTCCACCCCAAACAATGTGGCTGGACGTTCCTAGGAGGAACACGATGGGGGCCGCTTCGCCTTGCACTCGGCTTTGTCTCCCAGCACAGGGTGCGCCGTGGGATATAACAGCAGACTGCGGGTGCCTGCTGCAGCCGTCTGCTCTCCCCCCCCCTCCCCCGCCACCCCGTCCGCGGCCGGGACTGGAAAGGAGAATCGAGGACGGGTTCTGGATGCCGATGGTGAGTCATCTATCGGAAGGTCAGCTTCAGCATAAGGTTTCCGATGGTCGAATGCCATAGAGCAGCACACATTCATCTGGTCCACTACTAATACCTGCCCATTCCTTACATTATCTGATATTCTCAGCTATCCTTCACATTCTGTATGCTGTCCGCCAGTTAATACTGCTCCTTTATCTCCACCCCCTCTCTTTCCTCTCCATCTCCCTTCCCCTCTCTTTCTATGCATGTCTGACCATATATATGTATATATCTATCTCTTCCATTCTCCCTTTCTCTCCCTCCCTCGCTTTCTCTCTCTCTCTCTCTCTTCCTATCTCTCCCTCCCTCCTCTCTCTCTCTCTCCCTCTTTCTCTCTCTTCCCAGTTCGGAGATTCCCAGCCTGCTGCTGTCGACTTTCGGGGAAGACGCCGCCCGACTGTGGGGTGGCAGCCCAGAGTCTGGTAAGCCGCTGGCCAGCTGTGGCAAGGTGGGACTGTGGGGTGGCAGCCCAGAGTCCGGTAAGGCCCCGTCTGACTGTGGCTGGGGGTGGGACTGTGGGGTGGCAGCCCAGAGTCTGACTGTGGCAAGGTGGGACTGTGGGGTGGCAGCCCAGAGTCCGGTAGGCCCCGTCTGACTGTGGCAAGGTGGGACTGTGGGGTGGCAGCCCAGAGTCCGGTAAGCCCCCGTCTGACTGTGGCGGGGTGGGACTGTGGGGTGACAGCCCAGAGTCCGGTAAGCCCCCGTCTGACTGTGACTGGGTGGAACTGTGGGGTGGCAGCCCAGAGTCCGGTAAGCCGCTGACTAGCTGCGGTCGCCAGGCGAGCACGGCTGTGCTGACCGCTACACGGGCCACAGGCCTTGAAGCCAGATCATCTCCCGTCGAATAGTGACGCAGGCGATGATCTAACCACCCGCGGTGAACGACAATCAGCTATGGGGTGAGGTGAGGTGAACGGTGGGGAAACCGTCCCACAGGGAAGTAAGATGAGGTGAGCGGTGCGAGGACCACTCCACAGGTTGGTGAGGTGAGGTGAGCACATTGACGTGAGGTGAGGTGAGGTGAGCATAGTGAGATGAGGTGAGCATAGTGAGATGAGGTGTAGTGAGGTGAGCACAGGGAGACGAGGTGAAGTGAGGTGAGCATAGTGAGGTGAGGTGAGGTGAGCGGTGAGGGTACCACCCCACAGGATGGTGAGGTGGGGTGAGCGGTGTTTGGACCGCCTCACAAGGAGGTGAAGTGGGGTGAGGTAAGGATTAATGAGTACTAAACCAAACACGCCTGCAATGCGTGGAAGAGAGCTAAAATACCATAAACTATTTCCCGCTGGACATTTTGACTAATGCCATGATACGTTCTGTCTGAATTATTTTGACGTGTATAATAGTGGCTGGTTGAAAACTGCCGTGGAAACAATGGAATACAGTCTAACCGACCTCGTATGCAAGAATCTGCCTTGCATGTATGAATTCACGTAACCCGTGTGTGCATATATGGAGATATGAATGTAGCTCCCCATCACCAAGCGGTGGCACCTCACTGCGATGCTTCCAGGTCGGTAACCCTTCACTGTGGTGCCTACAAGACCACACGGTAACACCTCAGTGTAGCGCCCCCAAGACCACACAGTGTCACCTCAGTGTGGCGCCCACAAGACCGCATGGTGTCACCTCAGTGTGGCGCCCACAAGACCACACGGTAACACCTCAGTGTGGCGCCCACAAGACCGCATGGTGTCACCTCAGTGTGGCGCCCTCAAAACCACACGGAGACATCTCAGTGTGGCGCCCTGAAGACCACACGGTAACACCTCAGTGTAGCGCCCCCAAGACCACATAGCAACACCTCAGTGTGGCGCCCGCAAGACCACACGGTAACACCTCAGTGTGGCGCCCTCAAGACCACACAGTGTCACCTCAGTGTGGCGCCCTCAAGACCACACAGTTTCACCTCAGTGTGGCGCCCACAAGACCGCATGGTGTCACCTCAGTGTGGCGCCCCCAAGACTACACGGTAACACCTCAGTGTGGCGCCCCCAAGACCACACGGTAACACCTCAGTGTGGCGCCCTCAAGACCACACGGTGACATCTCAGTGTGGCGCCCTCAGGACCGCACGGTGACACCTCAGTGTAACGCCCTCAAGACCACACGGTGACATCTCATTGTGGCGCCCTCAAGACCACACGGTAACATCTCAGTGTGGCGCCCTCAAGACCACACGGTGGCATCTCAGTGTGGCGCCCTCAAGACCAAACGGTAACATCTCAGTGTGGCGACCTCAAGACCACACGGTGACATCTCATTGTGGCGCCCTCAAGACCACACGGTGACATCTCAATGTGGCGCTCTCAAGACCACACGGTAACACCTCAGTGTGGCGCCCTCAAGACCGCATGGCGGCAGCTCAGTGTGGCGCCCTCAAGACCGCATGGCGGCAGCTCAGTGTGGCGCCCTGAAGACCGCACGGTGGCAGCTCAGTGTGGCGCCCTGCAGACCGCACGGTGGCAGCTCAGTGTGGCGCCCTCAAGACCGCACGGTGGCAGCTCAGTGTGGCGCCCTGCAGACCGCACGGTGGCAGCTCAGAGCACGCCACGTCAGCAGGACGGCGGGCGGCCGTTTTTCCGTCAGCGCGCGGCGCCAGATCCGGGAGCGGGTCGGGCATTAGCCACCGGAGCGCGGCCGGGCGGCGAGGGGGGGCGACGGTGACAGTCAGGTAACGGTGGCACCACGGCCGGCTGACTCATCAGCCGGCACACCACCAACTCCACCGTGCGCACCGGCAGCTGCGGCGGCGCAGTGGAGACGACGAGCGCGTGCAAGAGCTCACGCATCCGAATACAGTAGATCGTTCTGTCGAGTTTGTTCCGCCATTTTATACCGCCCTGAAGTTACTGTGCTGTCGTGCTAGGGAAATGTCGTTGTGAGCGAGTTGTTGGCTGTTAATACATCTGTAGAGAAAAACATCCAGGTGCAGCGTATTATTTAATCCTAATAATTGAAATGGGCATATGAAGCTCCTTCATAATGAAGCTCCTTCATGGCATAATGAAGCTCCTTCCAAGTGTTTTTTTTTGTCTCGCTTCATATAGCGATCTGATAGAGCTCTCCAACTTCGTGACTTTTCTTGAAATTATCCTATCCGCATAACGCCAAAGAGATAATTACTTTGGTTGATCACGGACGACTTTACACAGAGCTTGTGGAGGTCACGTCAGGCCATTTTTGCAGTTACATGAGCTTTCTAAGCCAGTCAGATCTGTACATATTATGCTCATAAGTACCAACTTCCTGACAACAGCAATGATGCCGAACACATATTTTGCACATGTTAGCCATGCTAAATACGCCCAAAAGTTGCAGAGGCGGTTCCAGTGTAAGGGAATGGGGAGTGGTGGCTTGTGTTTATTTTCAATAGGATAATAAAGCAAGCCCCTCACACACAATCACATCATTATTGATTTCTTCCGAATTCATAGTGGAAGAATATACTAAATTTCGCTGACAGTCAAGGTCAACTTGTAAGCGGGAGGCATGTGTCCTAGGTATTCTCAAGTAAAGGGAGTGGTTTATAGCAATTAGACAATAGGCAAGCCGGACTATTATTCAGGTGTACCAGAGAAGCTTCACGCATGTTTTATGCATTGGTTGATACACAAGATCTTGCTGGCGGAGGTGGAGACGGACGGACGGACAGCGCCATACCTGCCACACCTGCCGCACCACCTGCCAGCGCACACCCGTCCGTCTGTAGTCTGCGTCAGCAGGAATGTTGTCCATCGATCTCGATCGTCTACGCTGCATTGTGTCAGGACGGAGAGACCCGGGGACCAGCTGCAGAGCCAGCCGCAACACAAGGCTGGCCCGCTGCACAGACTAGACAGCGGCGCGACTCATTTGTCACCGGTCACCAGGTCACGTGTGCCAGGTCGCAAGCTTGCCCGTGGAGCGTGGCGGTCAAGGCCAGAGACTGAGCGGGGCAACTTAAACTTGAAGGTCATAGACCGACGAGAGAACATCACGTTCGAGATTACACCACGGTCCCAAGGTCCTGTCGCCGTGATTGGATGGAAGGCGAGGGTCCGCTTGCTGCATGTTGGTGCCATGCGTCTTTTCAATTCAGCCACATCAAAGTAGATGTAAGTCATCAGCTTCTTGCCCGCTAATTATTTTGAAGCCGCTTTGCATTGAGGTCGTTGGCGTACGCAAGGGGAGGGAAAAAGGGGCAGATGCCTTCTGAGACGTGGTAGACCCCAAGAACCGCGCCTTGATTCTGAAAAATTGCGCAGGGGTCCCGAAACATCACGCTGGAGTCCGCCAAAGAAATGCGTCGAAGCCCCCCAAATCGCGCCAGAACACTTGACGATCGCGTCGTAGCCCCAAAAATCACGTCGGAACACCGAAAGATCGCGCTGGGGCAACACAAATTCGCATCCGGCCTGAAATAAACACAGCAGGCCTCCGAAAAAATACAATCGGGGCTAGAGAAATCGTAAATAGATGCGTACTGAGACCCAACAAAATTCAGGTCGGAAACCAAGCTGAGTGCAGCAGGGTCCCGCAAGCTTAGCATGAGGTTTATAAACATCGTGACGAGGCTCCCAAAAGCCGCTCCGGATCCGCCAAAATTGCTGTCGGCCTTCAACTTTCGTGTCGGGGACCGAAAGCCGGACCCTGATAGCTCGCGCCAGTACCTGTAAACATCGCGTCGGGGTCAATTACAACCGCGCTGTGGCTCCAAGATTCTCATCGGGCCCAGTAAATATCTGCAATGGGGGCCACAAAACTCCCATCAGAGCTAGAAATATCGCAAATTCCTCCGGAGCACCAACCATCGCTCCATAGGCTCTAGAACATTGCGTAGTGTAGTGAAGTAAAAAATCCGGGCTCCCCAAAAGTCATGTAGAGTCCCAATATTTATGTAAGTGCCCAAGCACATGGTGCCGGGCTCCAAACTCTAGTCAAGGCCCCAAAAAGTCATCCTTGATCGAGAAAAAGCCGCCCAAGCTCATCTTGATTCTGATCCTGATCCTCTTCATCCTCATCCTCATCCTCATCCTCTTCCTCATCCTCATCCCCGTCCTCGTCCTCGTCCTCGTCCTCGTCCTCGTCCTCATCCTCATCCTCATCCTCATCCTCATCCTCATCCTCATCCTCGTCCTCGTCCTCATCCTCGTCCTCAGCCAACGGTCGTCATGTGACGCGTCACACCGGAGCCCGTCGACACCGTCACGCGTCATGCTCTTCGACAATCGCGGCTGCTCGCAGTGCGGCCGACGCTTTGTTTGGCACGGCGCAGCACGCACCAGCACCGGCGGCGGCGCAGCTCGCAGGGGGGGGGGGGCACAGGTGGCGGTGAGTCCGGCTCGAGCCGCGCCGGTCCCGACGCCGTGTCGAGGCACGGTGAGCGGCAACAAAACGCGTGACGCGGAACACTGACGCGCCACGGCCACCGCTGGCTCGCCTGCAGCCAACTGCATGCCCAGTCCAACGAGCGGGCGGGTGGACCAGACTGCCGCAGTCACGTCCCGTCACGTCCACCCTCCTCCGACTGCAGGAGCCAGGCGTTCACACAGGCGGACGCCTGCCGTCGCCGCCGGCTGCGGTGCGCCTGTGGTCACCACGCCACGGCCGGGGTCGCCCGACGCGGCCGGCTCGGTGTGTCGGTAACGGTCTCACGCCACCCGCCGGCGCCCGCTCTCACGGCGCATACGTAATGCGGCCCGGCGCCGAGCCGCGTAACCCACAGCCGCCGGCGCCGGCCCGTCGTGCACACTGCACTACGATCCGGTGCATGTACACCACGACACGGCACATGTGCACGGCTCATCCATAGTCGTAGGAGCGGCTCACGCATGGGTGTAGGAGCGCTTCACCAGTTGGTGAAGGAGCGGCCCACCCACGGGAGTATGAGCGGCACAGTTCGACGTGATCCAGTGAAGGCTGTTTGACTCCTGCCATTTGCGGCTGCAGCGGACAGTGCTCGATGGCGTCGATTCAAACTTTGGCTCGCGAGGTTGTCCATTTCGAATCGTACCTCAGGGAAGCATGCTATACGGGTACTCCAATGTGCTCCGTACACCAGAAAGACATAAATGTGTTCAAGTCCTGTTATTCGATGTATGTATGCATTGACGAACCCGTGTGTGATGCATGGATACAGGGTATAGCATAAAGAGGGAGATCACTATACGAAAAGGAAATCAAGCCACGTTTTAAATTTGCCTTCTCTCCGGAGGAATTGTTCATTAGGCAGTGTTTGGCAGGACTTGCATACGTCGATGGAAATAGAGCGGCATGTGTTTTAGATGGTCTCAAAAGCTGGTCAGGTCCCAACGCCTCCCGTATGGAATTGATGTTCAGCAAACATGGGAAGAACTATACGGGTTCGACACTTCCATCGACCCGACGTTGGCCTGCTGGTATCGGTCCTCTCAATGAGGATGGAGATGGTTAAGATGTTCAGCTCTGGATACAAAGGTCCTGGGTTCAACACTCACACCGCTCGGGACATTTCCGAATGCCGCGGCCAACCGGCGAAACAGTGCGGGCGGCGCCATTGGCCGTGACTGTGCATACAATGAGTCGTGAACCATCCACTAAGCAAACCAGCTCCCCTCAATGGCAATCCCTCCGACCGCTCGCAGCTGTGACCAGCTGTGGGTGGAGCGCGTGCAGTTGTGTGCCGGCACCTGTGCGGTCACACTCGCGCCACCTGACGTCGGTCGTGCCGCCGACTGTCAGCGGCGCCAGCGGCGCCAGCGGCGCGCCACAACGCACGACACATCTCCTGGCGACTGCTGAAGGAGAGCGGCCGACGGCCGGACCGCAGGCCGGCGCTTCAGTCGAACACAGACTCGGCGCCAACACGTCCGTCTTCGAGGTGCATTGTTCTGCTGCTGAGTGACAGATATGGCTCAGATACGAGGCCGGCTGGTGGTGATCTGGTGATGGGCAAGTCTGCGCCAGGGGCTGGTGCTGGGAATTCTGTCGTACGATATGTGACGACATGGCCATCCTGTGACGACATAGCTATCATGTGACGGCGTAGCCATCCTGCGTAACCCAAGGGAACTACTGGAACCACTTAGTGATACGTGCTATGAGTGGGAAGAGGGAAAAATAGATTCGCGCTAGGTAGCACATTGCATATATATACATATATATATATATATATATATATATATATATATATATATATATATATATATATATATATATATATATATATATACATATGCATATATATATATATATATATATATATATATATATATATATATATATATATATATATATATATATATATATATATATATATATATATATATATATACCTGCTTACATCCACGGTGCCATCATGCCCACATATGCACATGCATACAAGCAAGCACATGTAACCACCTGGACATATTTCAACCGTATTAACTACTTGAGCGATTAGCGATTGAAATGTTGTTCAAGGATGTACCATACAATTTAATCCTAACTTTCAAGTTCCATTCGTGTCGAAACTGAAATTATTCAAGGGGTAACCTTCCACGAGGGCATCAAACATTACGTCCCATGAACGGATCACATCACCGGCTGTCCAAGTTCAGCTCAGGCTCGGGTTGGATTGGATTGGACTGTCGCTTTACAACGCACTCAGCAGCTGAGACCATATGGCGACGCCTGCCCCTCACCCTGGCAGAAAGGGCGGGCATCGCGGAAAATCGAGCCCCGTACCTCTGGCTTGCCAGACACTCAGCTTACCCACTAAGCTACCGACGCCCAGCTAAGGCTCAGGCAGTTCATCCTGAGCGGGCTGGCTGCGACTAAGCCCAAGTCAGCTCACGCCCGCGCGGCGAGTTTTTCGACCCGCCGCCAATCCGCTTGTTCGGAACACGGCCGTGCCGACGCGCGAGACGGCCGCTCGACGGCGCCCGGCTGTCACGCGGCCCGTACACACGCAACCGCGGCGGGCAGAGCGTGACCCGCCAGCCGACAGTGTCGGCACCGGCGGCCGGCTGTCACGCGGCCCGTACACACGCGACCGCGGCGGGCAGAGCGTGACCCGCCAGCCGACAGTGTCGGCACCGGCGGCCGGCTGTCACGCGGCCCGTACACACGCAACCGCGGCGGGCAGAGCGTGACCCGCCAGCCGACAGTGTCGGCACCGGCGGCCAGCGGGCGTGTCGGCGCCACAGGTGCCGGCGCCGGCACGGCAGCCCGGCGTGACGCGCGGCATGACGCGCCGCGCGCCATTGTGCTGCGCTGCGCGTTCTGGCGCCACTGCCGAGAGCGCGCGACGCCGGACGAGAGCCGAGCGCGCCCTTCCTGCGCGCCGACGCGTGACCGCGCGCACTCGCCGGTGGAGATATCAGATGTGTCTTCCCGCGGCCGGGTTCGTCGACACTGCTGTTTATCGAGCGACCAGCTCGCGGGAGCCCGGGCTGCGGCAGGTGGCCGGCGGAGCCACGTCGGCACGCTGCCGTCTGTTCGTTAACCGGCCGCACGAGTTGACGCCCAGACGGGCCGCTGACCGGGGACGAGTAATCTATGGGTGAGGTGCCCGTCCCGCAACCGAAAGTTCCAGTCTCGCCTGTAGCTACTCTTCACCCACGGCCAATCGGAGTGAGAGATTGGCGACGCTGCACAACTCAACGGTAGAAGTGTCGTAAAACAAATAGCCATCACGGCCCGCTGACCAGAACTGCTGAAAACGCCGCACTGTGGATAGTTACCAGCGCTGGTGAGGCTGAAGCCGTGACCTCCATACGGGCACGGTTTGTCGCTCTGTAGCACCACTTACTTGGAAACTTCCTGTGGCTCCAGTTGCCATTCACTCAACCGACAGCCTAGTGACGGATTAGGGTCACTGGAGGACGTGTCTGACACCGCCCTCCCACTAGAACAAATCTGGAGCGCAGTCACTCACCTGGCGAGATACTGTCGCGGACGTCGGGCTCGGATATCACTCATCTGACGGGATCCTCTCATGGCGGTCTAGGCTGGGTCTCTCTTACCTGACGAGGTCCTCTCGCGGTGGTCGGGGCTGGGTCCCACCCACCTGACGAGGTCCTCTCGCGGTGGTCGGGGCTGGGCTTCACTCACCTGACGAGGTCCTTTCGCGGTGGTCAGGGCTGGGTCCCACCCACCTGACGAGGTCTTCTCGCGGTGGTCGGGACTGGGCTTCACTCACCTGACGAGGTCCTCTCACGGTGGTCGGGGCTGGGCTTCACTCACCTGACGAGGTCCTCTCACGGTGGTCGGGGCTGGGCGTGTCGTCGGAGCCGATGCCGCTCGAGTCCTCCTGGTAGGCGGCCTTGCCGACGAGGCCGGGCCGGTCGCGGCGCGGCGGCGCGCGCTCCTTGTCGCGGCGCGCGTCGGCCGGCGCCGACTCGTGCGGCTCGTGCGGCTCGTCGTCGACGGTGGGCGGCGCCAGCAGGCCGCGCTCCACGAGGCGCGCCTCGATGTGGCGGATGTGCGCGCGGTTGTCGGGCCGGGCGGCCAGCGTCTGCAGCTGGCCGGCCAGCAGTGCCGCCGTCTCGGCCGAGTCGCAGCGGTACGTGTGCACGTGCACGGGACACCTGGTGACCGGGTTGAACACGAGCAGGATGCAGCTGACGATGTCGTCGTCGGGCGGCGGCTCGCGCACCGCGCACGTCACGGCGTGGTCGGGCACGAAGTGCTTCACCTGGCCGGCGCGGCCGCCGCCCGGCCGCCACACGTGCTGCACGATCTTCATGCCCTTGCCGCTCAGCTGGAGCGTCACCTTGTCGGGCGCCACGTGGCGCTCGCGCAGCACCAGCTGGCGCACCACGGGCGACACGTACTGGCGGCCGCGCAGGCCGCGGCTCTCCTCGGTGCCGAGGAACCAGACGTAGTAGGAGGCGCGCTGCACGTCGTCGCGACGCGCCTGGCGCAGCGCCATGGTCGGCGCCTGCGTCTGCTGTCGCGTGCCGCAGCGCGAGGCCTCCGGCGGTCCGCCAGCAGATGCGCAGCGACAAGGACGGGCTGGGCACGCTGGCGAGCTCGGGTCGGCCGGTCGCGCGCCTCCCGAACTCCGGCCGGCTCGACACGCGTCTCCTGACCTCGGATCAGCTCGACACGTGTCGCTCCCGGCCGGCCGCGGCGAGCGACACACCCGCTCCGCAGCACTGCCGACTCCGCAGTGGCCTCGGCGCAGCGGCGGCCAACAGCCGCACGCCGCTTGCGCCCCTGGCGACCGATGCCGGAAACAGCGCAAGGCCAGCGGGCGCCGTCGGAGCAGAAAACGACGCCGGCCGGGACGCTTGCGCTGGTATATCCACCGGCACACTGTGCGGCACGGTACGACTGGTACGGAGTCGTCGAGGTCGCGACACCTACGGCGATCTGTGGCGTGCAGGTCGCGGGTCATGTGTGCGGGTCACAGGCCGCAGCACGGCGTGAGCGCGAACGGCCACCCCAGTCGGACGAACTGAATCTCCAGTTGGCAGGACGCGCCGGGACCGATCTGCCGCCGACTAAGTTGCTGGCCGGCCGGCACCCAACCGGCTGGAAGAGCCGAGTATCCGCCTGGACGGCGCAGAGCACACCCACACACCGTGCGGCGCTCCATCTCCAACACCCAATGACGCCACCTGCAGATAAAACCTGTCTCACGGCCATACCGCCGGAGCCTGGCCGCCGGCTGTACCGAACCGGTCGCGCAGTTCAGAATGTTTGTCCTGTCGATATATGATGCGGATAAAAAACAACTTGCATCCGGGCGAATAGGAAGCAAAAAAGAAAATGTGTACCAATGTCGTACACTTGAATGCGGTGCTAATTCTACCAAGTAGCACATTGCTGTGACATGCACTTGCATCTTGAAGCATGCACACCGAAGCGAACGTGGCAAAGATGGCACCGACAGCTTGTGGTTTCAGGGCGCTTCGACTGCGCATACGCGCGCGAACATAAAAAGATCAATCGTTCGCGCGCGAGACCGACGTCACGGCTGTATAACCGGGGTATGTTCCCACACAAATATACACCGGACCGACGTCACGGCTGTATAACCGGGGCCTGCTCCCACACAACTATACACCGGACCGACGTATCGGCTGTATAACCGGGGCCTGATGCCACACAACTATACACCGGACCGACGTCACGGCTGTATAACCGGGGCCTGGTGCCACACAACTATACACCGGACCGACGTCACGGCTGTATAACCGGGGCCTGGTGCCACACAACTATACACCGGACCGACGTCACGGCTGTCTCACCAGGACCTGGTGCCACACAACTATACACCGGACCGACGTCACAGCTGTATAACCGGGGCCTGGTGCCACACAACTATACACCGGACCGACGTCACGGCTGTATAACCGGGGCCTGGTGCCACACAACTATACACCGGACCGACGTCACGGCTGCATAACCGGGGTCTGGTGCCGCACAACTATACACCGGACAAATGGAGATGATTTATTGGATTGGCATCGTAATGATGGCGTTGCTGGCATACTCGCCCCAAACCGGAGCGTCGAGCGTGTGCTGCGAGCGCCCGCATGCTCGCAGAGGCAGCGCCGGGTGCGCATGCCGGCCGCGGCGCGAACACAGGACGCTGGCGCACAACGCCTCGCCACACATCTCAAGACAGCCGTTCACTCTGTACGTCAGAGGCACGCGCGGCCTACACCAAACGGCCGCGTGAATCACCGACACAGGTGTCGCAGATATCGGCACGGCAACAGTCGCCGGGTGTGCATAACGTCACACAAATGCCTAGTCATAACGTACGAACAGCTAACAACACAGGTTATGTATAGCTATGTGTCGGCCAAACGCAATAATGCAATGCCTGGCGCTCAGAACCCGGCTAGAACACAACGCGAGCACCGGCAGCGCAGACAGGCGACACCACCCACAGGCACTGTGGACAGAGCACGCGGCCACCCAGCACCCAAGGCACCAACCCTCCAGCCCGGCTGCCCAACGCGAGACACGTGCTCGGTCACGACGGCAGGCTCGCGCCCCAACCGCCGGCTCTGTTCGCTGCTGTAATGCAGAGCCAGCCGCCAACCCCACCCGACCTGCCCTGCCGTGCCGAGTCCCGACCGGCTGTAAGCGGACATGCACACTATACAGCGTCAGCTCAGCTGAGCGTCACGAACGCTCCACCTCCACAGCCGGGCCATACGCTCCAACTCCACAGACCTGACGCAGGGTAGGAGCGGTGGGCTGGTCGCCGGCCGTCGCTCAGCTCGGCTGAGGAACGATCGCCACGGCTCGCCAGCAGCGGGCTGGATGCGACGAGCGGCGCTCCCGCCACGCCAGCTGCGCGTGTGATCGGCTAAGCCACATAGCGGCAACGTCACGCAGCACACATCTCACAGCGCCGTCAGACCACGTCCCATCGACTCGCACGGAACAGCTGTCCGCCAGCATTCCGCACAATAAGGTCGCGGGACATTCTGCGATCATCGGCTGTCGGCTACCTTCAGGCAGCTGTTTTCACCGTGCACAGCACGGAGGCGGCGACAGCTCCAATGACCGCCAGTGGGCCTTGCTGTGTTTCGCAACATGCCAGCGTTGACGTCTCAACCAACCAGCAGAACTTACCACGCAACACTCAGGCACACATAGGACATTCGCTGCCAAGTCACGCGTGCGCGCCTGTCGCCATCACCGAGTGAGCGGCGCCGCCGCGCCATCACCAGCCACTACAAACAATCACGAGCCAGTACGCCTGATGCGCCATCACCATGCTAATGCCACGTCGGACCCGACACACCATCGGCAGGCTGGCGAGCCTGCCGCCGCTGCCGGGCTCCAATCACCAGTCAGTCTAGTCACTACGTGCCTCGTACCCGCCCAGACGCCGGTCACCCAATGCCACCCTGCCACCGCTGCACACAGAGCCGCCTCGTGTGTACCACCGTTGTCTCCAGAACCGCATCGTCTGCACCACAGCCGACAGACGTTGCTCTGCCACCGTTGTCTTCAGAGCCCCTCCACCTGTCCCACAGTCACCAGATGTTGCTCTACCACTGGCGTCTCCAGAGTCTCCCTCGTCTCTACTGCAGTCGACAGATGCTCCACTGCCACTATTGTCTTCAGAGCCGTCTTCAGTCTGCAGAGCTTCTTCAGAGCCCCCTGATCTGTACTGTAGTCACCAGATATAGCCAGATGCAGACCAACTGGGAGAGGCCACCGCACTTTCGCGGCAGACGAACAGGGAGCGGCCACTGCACCTTCGCGGGGAACACCGCCACGGGGACAGACGTTCCAACAGCGCGCGCCGCCCCGTCAGCCACACCACGGCCGGGCAGGTCGGCCACGGCGGCGCTGCCTAGCAGCCCAGCTGGCCCTTGCAGGCGTGTCCCTCGATGTCGACCCGGCAGATGGGACAGCGTTTGTTGGTGGCCAGCCACTGGTCGACGCAGTCGATGTGGTACAGATGCATACACGGCAGTCGCCTGCCGACCGCCCGCCACGTTAGGTCACAGGTCAATACAGGTCAATACAGACCAACACAGGTGGACTAAATGGTGGGGTGCGTGGGTAGGTTGGTTGGTTATTGGGGTTTTTGGGCGCATCGATTGCAGATGCCATGCAGCACCCATGAGGTTCATGGGGAAAATGTCTCCACACATGGGTGGATTCATAAATTACATGATATCGAGGAGAAGGGGCATGCATTAGACAATATCCCCTCTAATGCATGTAAATGCGTTCACTTCAACCACTCTGAAAAAATGTAATTGATTGAGCTACACAACGTTACGGGGTGTGCAACGCTGACGAATGAGAAGCGTCTCACATCACCGCCAATGGCAGGCCCGTCACGCGGCCAGAGGATACTGTCGCCGCTGGGCGAAACCACGCCCTGAACGGCACGTGGACAGTGTCCACTCCTCAACAGCCGGACAGTGTCCACCCCTCCAGGGCCGGGCAGTGTCCACTCCTCAAGAGCCGGGCAGTGTCCACTCCTCAAGAGCCGGACATGTCCACCCCTCAAGGGCCGGGCAGTGTCCACTCCTCAAGAGCCGGGCAGTGTCCACTCCTCAAGAGCCGGACATGTCCACCCCTCAAGAGCCGGGCAGTGTCCACTCCTCAAGGGCCGGGCAGTGTCCACCCCTCCAGGGCCGGACAGTGTCCAGTCCTCAAGAGCCGGACAGTGTCCAGTCCTCAAGAGCCGGACAGTGTCCACTCCTCAACAGCTGGACAGTGTCCACCCCTCAACAGCTGGACAGTGTCCACCCCTCAAGGGCCGGGCAGTGTCCACTCCTCCAGGGCCGGACAGTGTCCACCCCTCAAGGGCCGGGCAGTGTCCACTCCTCCAGGGCCGGACAGTGTCCACCCCTCCAGGGCCGGGCAGTGTCCAGTCCTCAAGAGCCGGACAGTGTCCACTCCTCAACAGCTGGACGATGTCCACCACATCGCTGCGGAAACAGTCAATCTGCCCTCCCCTACCACAGAAGCAGCAGATCAAATGGAACAGAACGGCCGTTCACCGCCACCACCACCCGCTTGAGGACCACTCGTCACATGGGTGGCAAGCTCGCCCATCCGACCCGATAACCTCTGCCCCGCACACTGGCCACTCACGTCACATGACTCATCACAGCGTTCCTTGTCAGTGATACACTATTGGTGTAACAGGCTGGAATATACCGCTTACTGAACACTCAACCGACACACGCTCCTGAGAAGTAACGCCATCAAGTTCCTTGATGTGTGTTGACGAAATCTGCATCAATCGAAGAAGCATCTCGTTTACAAGGTTGATAACCTTTACGATGCATTGAGCAGCTGAGGCTACATGGCGTAACAGGAAGGGCGGGCACCACCGGGAATCGAACTCCGTACCCCTGACATGTCAAGACACTCTACTTAACCACCGAGCTACGGACGCCCTATCTCCTCTACAAGTATCACCCACATGCTCACCATTGCAGATCGTGACAGGCGGACATTTCGTAACACAACTCCAGGTAAAGATACTAGCTATGGTGTCTGCCACAGTCCCAGTTAATAACCTAGACATTCCATCGTTATCGTTAACATAGTTGGTTGGTTATTGGTTTTTACGACACACCGACCGTTGAGTCATGCAGCGTCGCCAATCTCTCACGCCGATTGGTCGCGGGCGAAGAGTAGCGAGAGGTGAGACTCGAACCCACAACCTTTCGATTGTGAGACGGGCAACTTACCCCTAGGCTACACGTCCCCACCGTTAACATAGTTATTCATGAAATGGTTATGTGTCAAAACAAGCGAAAACTACGTTATAAGTATGCTATGGGCTAAAAACGAGTGCCCAGGACACAACAAAAACATATGACACTTTTTTGGTGGCGAATGTCGACAACCTTCTCTACCAGCTTCGATAGCTCACACCTATAAAAAGCCATTATTTTAATAGTGCTCCTTACTCACTGCATGTAGTTGGTTGGTTATTTGGGCTCAGGGGCGCATCGACTGCTTCGGTCATACAGCGCCCATCACTGCATGTAGTTTCCGTGACTCGAAACACATAGCTTGTACTCACCTCACGCATTCGTCGTCCTCGAACTCGGAGAGACAGATGGTGCACTTTTCCACTTCCCCAGACTCCAAGCGCGACTTCTGAGGCTGAGGCATACAAACAGGCCGGCTAATTTCTGACGCAGCCGTCCGAAATGAGCACTTTAGCATAGCCCACAAAACCAGAAGTTCAGAACCTTTGTTCGACAACATACATAGAGGAAACTACACGTCAGCTAAAAATATATGCCACTTGCGTTGCTTCAGAAAGGCATTTGCACGAGATAAACGGTCAGTAAACCTTTTTGTGTTGCTTACAGACATGTGAAATATCACTTCATTCTTCCTTTGCCCACACAACACAGCATGCAAGATACGATGCACCTTGCTGCTCCCTGGTCTCTCAGAAACGTGGAGTGTGGAACCACTCGTACGGCTGAGCACCACTGCTGAAGGACACTGCTGAAGGAGCATTGCACATACGGCGTCCGCCCGCGCAGCCAGCTGCCACCGCCAGCTGCCACAGTTCGCCAGCAGCTGTCAGCTGCCACCGCCAGCTGCCGTGGCACTGGCTGCTGGGCGCAGTCGAGTGTACAGGTGGCGGCGTTCGTGCCAGCCGCCCGCCGGTACGGACCGGTACGTGCCGTACGGGTTGTACCCGGGCTGAGATCAGCCATAGAACGCTGGACTGTCCCGCAGTTCCCTGTCCAATCACATAGTCTACACAGACAGCTCTGGACGCGCCAGGGCGGTGTGCCGTGCAGCACCACGCGTCTGTCCCCAGCTGTACCTTGTATCTGTGTTGTACCTTGTGTCCTGCAGCAGTGTTGTTGCCGTACCTTGTATCTGTGTTGTGCCTTGTGTCCTGCAGCAGTGTTGTTGCCGTACCTTGTATCTGTGTTGTGCCTTGTGCCCTCCAACAGTGTTGCTGCCGTACCTTGTATCTGTGTTGTACCTTGTGCCCCCCAACAGTGCGTCTCCGTACCTTGTGCCCTGCAAGTGTTGTTGTCGTACCTCGTATCTGTGTTGTACCTTGTGCCCTGCAGCAGTGTTGTTACCGTACCTTGTATCTGTGTTGTACCTTGTGCCCCCCCCACCGGAACAGTGCTGTCGCCGTACCTTGTATCTGTGTTGTACCTTGTGCCATGCAGCAGTGTTGTTGCCGTACCTTGTATCTGTGTTGTACCTTGTGCCCTGCAGCAGTGTTGTCGCCGTACCTTGTATCTGTGCGGCAGCGTGTTGCGCTCGATCTGTGTGCGCGTGGCGCCGCGCTGCGGGCAGCCGTGGCGTGCCGACTCGAGTCGCGACATCACGTACAGGTACTGCTCGTCCACCAGGTGGTCGGGGTCGCGCGACAGCGGCAGCGGCGGCATCAGTCCGGCCAGCTGGCGGTCGCGCCACGCTCGTCAAACAGTAGTTATCCGTTATGTGTGAGGTGTCGAAACGAGTAGAGTGGGATGTCGAAATTAGCCATGGAAGAATGCCAATTAAAACATCGTTTCAGTCCCGCAGTTAATTTTGAGCCAGTATGATGATAAGCGCAAGTTTGCATTTAACTTGGGGGACACCTAAGATAGGGATACCTCTGGTAACAAAACAATTGCAATATTATGGCATCAACAGGTGACATTGTTCAACACACTGCATACTAGATCATCTCTCTACCTGGAATTGTGTTACAAGATGCTTGTATATCACAATCCGTAATGGTGAGCACATGCATGACAATTATACATGAACTTTTTTTAAAAAATAAGTCATGGAGAATAGTTGTTTGAAAAAGAAGTGAGGAAGAAGTGCTAAAGAAGGGCCCTGTTCCCGAAGAATGGTCATGCCCGAAATATATTGGACCGATTTGTGATTATATTTTACTGAACATGATTATTTGGTTGCTTTTCATAATCACCTCTCGAAAGGTTGCATTCTGTTTCTTGGGGGGGGGGGGGGGATTAGGAGCGCATCAACTGCAGTGATCATCCAGTGTATTCTATTTCTTTCCAGGCATATATAACTCATACTAGAATCACACCTGGATATTGTCATTTGCGATGCGCTTGGCGTGCTTGATACCGATGACAAACATTGTGAACAGACATCAGATTGCTTATTCCAAATGGCAATTATGAATGTAAAATGCAAGGGATTGATGTTGAGTGTCATATATAACTATTTCTCAAACATAAACACCTCCCTCGAAGGTGCACAGGGTTACAGTCGAGGTAACTAAGGCATTAGGGCTCCCCGGGCAAGGGTGCGGTGAACACTGTAGTGGTATTATCATGTAGCAGCAATGTCGCGTGTAAGTGGTGCCGAAAGCAGTCGAGACTGCAACAGCAATGTTGCTTGGCAATTATGTCGTGTAAAAGTGATACCAGGAGCAGTCGAGACTCCAACAGTAGGGTCGAAGCAGATATGTCGATGTCAGTAAGTACGCACAGACGGTAAACACATACCAAATATAGCATCCATGAGGAACCCTCCCACCACCAGTCGTCTGGAGCGCAGAGTGCGCGCTCAGATCCCCCGACCGACCACGCCCCGCCAGCTTCTGATTACACCCGCCATCGTCTGACCACGCCCCGCCAGCTTCTGATTACACCCGCCATCGTCTGACCACACCCCGCCAGCTTCTGATTACACCCGCCATCGTCTGACCACGCACCACCAGCTTCTCATTACACCCGCCATCATCTGACCACGCCTCGCCAGCGCCCGACCACGCCCCGCCAGCTTCTGATTACACCCGCCATCGTCCGACCACGGCTCACCATCGTCTGACGACGCCCGCCAGCTTCCGATTACACCCCGCCATCGTCTGACCACGCCCCGCCAGCATCTGATTACACCCCGCCAGCTTCTGATTACACCCCGCCATCGTCTGACCACGCCCCGCCAGCTTCTGATTACACCCGCCATCGTCCGACCACGGCTCGCCATCGTCTGACCACGCCCGCCAGCGTCTGATTACACCCGCCATCGTCCGACCACGCCTCGCCATCGTCTGACCACGCCCGCCAGCTTCCGATTACACCCCGCCAGCGTCTGACCACGCCCCGCCAGCATCTGATTACACGCCGCCAGCATCTGACCGCGCTCCGCCAGACGGCCACTCTCGGCCGTGACGACTCACGTGCGGACCCAGCGGCGCCATCGGCGATATCGAGATGTGCAGCTCCCTGAAGTGCATGGGCGCGTGCTGCCTGTGCGGGTACAGCATGTCGGAGCTGCAACACGACGGAGAGTCAGAGACGCTGGCCGCTCAGCCCGGCTAGCGCACCACCCCGGCCACCTCGACGGACAGTCAGAGCGGCTGACCTGAGCTGTGCCGACGGACTGCTAACATGCAGATGATCGCTGACCTAAGCTGTACCGACTGTTTAGGTCTGACGCCAGCCTGCTGACCTGTACATGGACGTTGGCCTGAGGTGTACCGACAAACTGCTGACCTGAACTGTACCGACAGACTGCTGGCCTGTAAATGACCGCTGACTTGAACTGCAACTAGACTGCTGACCTGTGAATGACCGCTGACCTGAACTGCAACGACGGACCGCTAACCTTAGGAACATCGGCAGGTAGCCCGGGTAGTCGACGCTGCTGCCGTGTGGAATCGGGTTGGCCGCTGCGGCAGCGGCAGCGGCGGCCGCAGCGGCGGCGGCGACCGCGGCGGTGGCAGCAGCGCCGGGCATGGCGCCGCGCTCTGGCAGTCTGTCGTCCGTGCCGTGCATCGGCTGTGGCGGCGGTGGCGGTGGCGGCGGGGGCGGAGGCGGAGGCGGCTGGTCGCCTGTCACCATGGTGGTGACCCAGACCGGCGACGGGTGCGGGTAGTAGTCGGGCGGCGGCGGTGGCAGCGATGCCACGTAGGCAGGCAGCTGGTCGGCAGGCCGGGGCAGCTCGCCGGCCTCGGGGCCGCCGGCGGCGCGACTCCGCATTCTGACAGCACGGCACACACCAGGGTTAAAACAATCGACTATTCCTATCTTTTATCATGTGTCCAGAACATTACCCTCTCCATGAAGCTTTTTTTCTGATTTCGACACTGCATGCTGCTGCTAACAATTAGTTGCTCCGTGAAAATGTGCTCAGAATGCACTGGAAGGTACACACAAAATTCTGATGTCACACAGTTGAAAAACATCCCCTCCATTCGAATAGCCACACATTTTCCTCTCCACGTCGAAGATTACGAAGTGCAAATCTAACCCTGACAGACACCGAGCGTCATCGGAGCTGCCATCACGCGCCGTCTGCTGGCACGCGCCCGGAGGGCCTCCCACTTAACGCGCACCGAAGAGGCAGCCAACCAGACCTCCAGCATCCTACCCAAATGCCAGCCGATGAGAACAAGAGCTGCAACAGCTGGCGCCACCTCGGTCACCCGTCCACTATGGAGCCACCTCCCAGAGATATCCCCACTGTGACGGATGTGCCGGCTCATTTTACGACGCACTCGCCGCACCGTATCGTCACCCGTCACGCCGACCGGTCACCGGTGGCCGAAAGTCGGCGTGATCGGCGGGCCTCGAACGCACAACCCTTCGGCTGGCGGACAGACGCGCCGCCCGCCACGCCGCCGGCGCCCACCTGGTGTGCAGGTCCATCTGGGTGCGCGCCGCCTCCTGCATACGCTGATGCTGCAGCCAGAGGCGGTGATGACGCGTGTTGACGGCCGACTGTTCGTAGGTCGGCGGCGGCGGCGGCGGCGGCGGGAACAGTTCCGGGTAGTGGGTCGCCCTAGACCCGTACCCAGGGAGCATCCGGTCCGACTGTGCCGAGTCTGGAATAGGCAACGGTCGTTGGTGGTCTGCCGACGTCTGTGGTCGGTATCGCCTTTACGGTCAGGCGAGTACACCTTAGGCACAACTCACACAACACAGCACAGCCTGCACCAAAAACAAACAAAGATAACGCTCATGGCGAGCGAATACGGTACCAGGAAATGACGAAAATCGGGGTTCACATGGCTGACCGAATACTTCAAGATCGCACAGACCAATCAGCCAAAGCGTTATTCCCCCGGGGTTCCGACGCTTCAGCATAACTCCAAACACTGGCTTCTTGAGATAGGGAATCACATTTATATTTTTAATTGTGTTCGCAAGGCTACAGAACTCGATGTTGTAGCAATAATTGACAGCTTTTGCATGACTACCTGTTACAGCGGGCTACTACTGTTGATATGTATTAGCGCACAGAGTACAGCTATGACTCTGGCCGAACCGTAGTCGAGAATAATAACTTTACCGCGACAACAGGTGTTCGCCAAGTTCATTATTTCTACTAGGCACCATAGACTGGATTTCCAAACTGAGAACATGACGCCCAGATGCCTCCCCGACACAAATACGCATGCCTTACCACAGTCCCCACGGCGCACGGCCAGACAGCCCACGGGATGAGGTGCATGGCCAGAGGAGGAAATACACTTCTGAGGTTTTGGAGCTGGACAACAAATTTTACCATCTGGTTACATTGGCTTAATAGAGCCAATGTAACAAGAGGGTAAAATTTCGTTTTTTATGCAAGTATTTTCTTATCTCATGTCTGATAACGAATGCTCATAAAACTAAAATATGAGAAAAAAGCATGTGTGATGTAATGTCCTATGTCCTACTTCAGCTATACAGCAATGTAACTGCTTTCGACTTCTGGAAACTAGTTGTAGCTTGGACAAGGGCTAGCCAGTGTGGAGCCACCGACTTTGCTGAATCCCATGAAAGAGCAATAACTGAAGGAGTTCACGCCTCGTGAAGTGAGCATGATAATGAAACATCAATACATCTGGGTTCGCTCATGCAGAGCACCACAACCCAGTATCCCTCCCAGCGGAAAAACGAAAGGACAGTCTTCCGCACGCCATCCTATTCAGCGTGACACAATTCCAGACCGGAGATCGTTGTTCCACCCCAGGACACAACGCACCCCATCCTGGTGTCGCCACCCTCCTTACCGGGTCTGTGGGCGGAAGGTGGCTCGGTGGTGGCATACCGGTCGGACCAGCAATGAGCGTGCCAACACAGTGGTCTGTTGTGACTGTGGTTGTGACCCTGACTGTGACTGTGGCCGTGGTTGTGGCTGTGGTTGTAGCCGTGGCCGTGATCGTGGCTGTGGCCGTGATCGTGGCTGTGGCCGTGACCGTGGCTGTGGCCGTGACTGTGTCCGTGACTGAGACTGTGGCCGTGACTTTGACTGCGGGTGTGACTGTGGTTGTGACCGTGACTGTGCGTATGACTGTGACTGCGGCTGACGGGCTCTGCTGTCGGCTGGCGCGCTTCTCGCCCCAGCTGCGACTGCCAGTTGGTCTCCCGTCGGGCTGGCGGCACTCTGAGGGGCAAAGCATGGTGTCAGGGTCATCACTCAACGTCGCTGGATACTCGGGCAGTGTCAGCGTCACTGGACACCGAAGAAACACGTGAAATGCTTTTGGGCATCGGGAACACACAGGAAAGTCATTGGACACCGGGGGCACAAGGGAGTCCCACTGAAAAACTGGAAGAAAGAAGTTTCCTAAAATTACTTCACCATTAAATTTGTGGAAGAAGAAAAAAGTTTTTTTGGAAAAATGAAAAAAAAGGAGAAAAAAAAAAAAAAAAAAAAAAAAAAAAAAAAAAACAATAATAAATTTTATTATTTAGTTTTTATAATAAATTACCTAAGACAAGGATGAAATAGCACAATTTTTAACTGGATTTCGGCCACATTGTCACTTAGTTGACAACTGGGATGAAGAGACATCACTGAACACCTGGGCACCGGAGAAACATTCGAAACGTTTTCCGTCGCCGGGTACAAACCGGAGTCAGTGGGCACCGGGTGTACACAGGAGCGTCCTTGGACACCGGGGACACACAGAAGCATCACTGAACACTGAGGCAGCCTAGGCCAGGGCCTTGGGACAACTGTGTTCTGCCTTGCCAGTGTTCAATCCACATATAACTGTACAGCACATTAATGCATGAAAAACATTACAACGGTACTGAAATATTATATTATATTACATTGTATTACATCATATTATATATATACACATATATAAGATAGTCTGAATGGCATGAATGGTAACATTCTCCTATCTCTAGGTGGGGAACAGAGGATACATAATTGTCAATAATGTTTCTTCTCAATAGAGGAACAAATCAGAGGACACAGACATACCAAAGACCAGGACAGACATGCTTATCAGGATCAGAGACAGACATACACACGCGCCTCCTCCAGACCAGCATACCTGAGTCATCATCCGAATCAGAGTCACACCCCTCCCGACCAGAATGCACACATCTCGACATCAGAACAGACACATCCTCCAGACCAAAACAGAGACAGATCCATCCCAACCAGAACAGGCAGGTCTCTCCTGACCAGAACAGAGGCAGGTCCTTCCTGATCAGAACAGGGGCACGTCCACCCAGACCGGAACAGGGGGGCGTCCCTCTCGACCAGATGATACACGTCCACCAAGACCAGAACAGAGGCACGTCCACCCAGGCCCTCTCGACCGAAAGACACACGTCCACTCAGACCAGAACATGGGCACGTCCCTCCCGACCAGAAGACACACGTCCACCCAGACCGGAACACGTGGAACGTCCACCCAGACCGGAACACGTGACACGTCTATGACCGGAACAGCGACCCCACCTGCGGTGGGCGGGCCGTGGCTCGAGCTCCTCGGGCAGCTCGGCGGCGGCCCGCTTGCAGGACGGCCGGCGCGGCGGGGACGGGGGCGGCGGCGGCGGCGGAGGCGGGGCATGGGCCGGCGGCGGCGGCGAAGGCAACTCCACCGGCGGCGCCAGCTCCATGTCCACCTGCATCGGCTCCGGCTCCGGCTCCGATTCCGCCTCGGCGGTGAGATCCACCACCTCCACGGACCGCTGCGGGCACCGGCGATGTGTGAACGATACGGTCGCGGGTTGCACGTGACAGCACGGGACTCGCGGCGATAACACGCGCGTCGGGGAGCCTCTCATATATCCTGCTCCGGAAGGGAAGGGGGCAGATTCGCCCCCTGGGAGTTCGGTAACTGCCAAAGCTAAACACACAAGTTGGGGAGTAAATTAAGGATGTAGTGGACTCGCTGTAGAATACATTTCATGACCCCAGGTCAATGCATTCAGGGTCATATGAGGTCGAGATCAGCCGGCACGCCGCGCCGCCGCAACGTTATTACCTTGTGACCCTGAACGCTCGGCGGCCGGTGGTCAGCCGCCGACCGACTGGTCGACTTCGCACCCCAGCAGTTCCTATATCTACCTACGGACTTCGGTTGGTTGGTCGGTTATTGGAGTTCAGGGGCGCGTCGACTGCGTCGGCCATGCAGCGCCCTACCAACGGACTTCGATTTTTACAAGATGCATGCATCCATTTTGAAGAAAGAAACACGATTTCAGTACAATTTCCCCGCCTGTTTATGAGATATCGTCGAAACAGGAGGGATGGACGGATGTCGCCCCACCCCCTGCGGTGCGCGTGTAAAGCAGGCTACAACTCCGGGCGCCGGTCCAGTCTCTGACCTTGGGCCGTTCGCGGACACACTCGATGAGGCAGTCGTCGTCCGTTTCGGAGTCGGTGCACCAGTCCAGCTGTAGGTCGGGCGCCAGCGGCGTGTCGTCGGTCGCCGCCCGGTGCGACGGGCCTGGCCAACACGGCAGTCCGGCAGTCACGTGCGTGTGTGTGACGTCACACCACGCCACAGCTCCCGGACACCCGACAGCCAGAAGGCGACAGTTGCACATAGTGCTGCATCTGGTGCAGTTCATTGTTTAACCTAGCCTGCAGCGATCACAGATGGTAAAACGTGGCTAGGGACCATAAATTGACAGAATTCATTATTACAAGTCCAATATAAGGAAAATAAAAAGACAGCGTAAGAATAGGAAGATTCCTGCCTGAATTCACCCACCCCCTCCAAGAAAAAAAAATCAAAATGACACAGCTTAACCATCGTCAGTGGAGGGGGTGCAAATCTCGAGGATGCTCATGTTAAGCTTTCTTACTGCTTAACGGAGCCCAGTGAAATCTTCAGTACTGGCGGCTCGGGATGAGCACGCAGGCCAGTAGCTTACCGGGTCGGGGCTAGGGGAGCGCGTGCAGGCCGGGAGCTTACCGGGCTGGCTGGTTATTAGAATTTATGGTCGCGTTAACTCAGTCAGTCATGCAGCGCCCATCACATCAGCGCGTTGACAGCGTTAGTGAAATAGTGAAATGCAAGCAACGTCATTAGTGAAACAGTGAAATAGACGTATCACCAATGAAACAGTGAAACAGTGAAAGAAAGTGAAGATCAGTTAGTGACATGTCACGGTTCCGATCGAATACTGCAACATGTCAGTGAGGTGTATAAATCGCTCTAAATTTGACATCCGAGAGAAAACAAAAGAGTTGTCCTGAAGTTGCAGCAGCTTACCGGGCTGGGGCTCGGGATGAGAGGTGGCGACCGCGCGGCCTGTGCTGGAGCCGCGGGCAGGCCCGGTGGCAGGCCCGGTGGCAGGACAGGCGGCAGGCCAGGCGGCTCCACCGACGGCACCGCGATCCGCGTCGTCCAGGCGGTCCGGCACGGCCGCCGCGGAGGCAACACAAGTCGGTGCAGAGAGCCCAGCGATGCCCGCAGAGGGCAGAGCGGCCGCAGAGGGCAGACCGACCGCCGCGGAGAACCCGGCGCCCGTCGAACACGGCGCAAAGCCTGCCAGAGGGCGCGCGGCGCCCACCACCGGAGGCAGGGCGGTCGCCGTGGAGGACGGGGGGACTGTCGGCGGCGCGGCCACCTCCGTCTTGACGCCGGCGGACGCGGCTGGCCGGACGCCAACTCGGACGTCGGCGGCCGGGTTCAGAGGCAGGGCGGCGGCCGCGGCGGGACTGAGCGGCAGCACGGCAGCGGCGGCGGCAGGCGACGCCGGCCGGTGGGCGGCGCCGGCACGCCGGTCGTGCCGCAGCCGCGCCGGCGGCTCGGCTGTGCGCCGACACGAGGTCGGCGCCGGCGCCGGCTGTGGCCAGCGCGGCGCGCCGTCCGCCGCGCGGTGGTCGGCTGCTGTCGAGACGGAGGGCGCCACTGCGGTCACGGCGGCACCGTGCCCCGCGTCCGGCCACGCGTGGCTGGACGACCAACTGACCGTACACAGACATCCAATGCACCCGATCAGAGGCAAATTTCACTAACATCACAAGCTGTGTATTCATGCCGAATTTGGTGTGAATGCACCTTTAGGTAACCTTATTTAACTATATGTAATTTAATACGATTTATTAAATTAATCATTTATAATGCTATTTAATATTTAAGGCACCAACAGCTGATTGGGAGTCAGCTGCCGGTAACTTAAATAATACCTTGTTAATATAAGGAATGTGAGGGGTAATATTTGAAGATTACTTAAAGTTGCATGCACACCATGTTTGGTGTGTGCAGTTGGCTGCAGCTGTATCACAGCATGTGTGAACCAGAAAACACGGTTTTGGATTAATTATTTCCACGTAACGTGGAGAAGCATAATGTTCAAATAAAGAGAAGCATTCACAGAGACCTATCATTCTCCACACTTATACAGTCACTGTAGACAATACCAGGAACCCACGAATACCATATGGGATGGACAAATTAATCATAAGGCTCCAAAATTCATCGGCTTTATAGTAGGAATGGAAACCAGAATTTCGGAACAAATGTACAGCAAAACTATGTGAATGCAGAAAACTCGACAGATATTTACAGCCGACTGATGCCAAGCATCAAGGACGAGCGATTTATGAGTTGTTCCATTGCCCTCCATTGGATATACTACTGTCAAAGATACAGAACATCACACCAACAATCTAATTACGAAGTAACTACGTGCTGTAACAGTTGGTTGGTTAGTAGTAGGTTCCTACACAGTGTCCTGAGAGGACTGATGACACACTTCGCCCCACTGAGAAAAGTAACAGCTATGGTTATCCCAGTCACATGGATGTTAAGTGATGTTTCAGCCCCAGGGCAGGAATCTGAATTAACCAATACCTGTGGACATGCTATCACTTCCCATTGCAGTGTCAATGCAACTTACCAGCACCGTTGACAGATACACATCACCTGAGAGCTGACTCATCTCCTATGTCACTCTACCTGCACATCATGGTGGGAGACTCTGGTGCCATCACAGCATAACGAAGAGTGACATAGAAATGTCATGCATGTACACTGTCAGTTTTGCTATAAAAGCATGCTGCATCCATCATTTTGGGTTAACAGCAGGAGTTCTGCATCCCAGTTTGTTGAGGTGTAATAGTTACAATGTGAAACATATCCTGCAATATTCTACAGATCTAATACAAGGTTGCAAAGATGCATTCCCTCCAAAGAGCAACAATAACCCATTGCTAATGCATACATTGCTTTCCAATCAATTTCATTAAAAGCGTTCAAGTTATAAAAGCCACAGTTGACAACTACATACTCCAAACAGAACATGCAATGTACTCATTCCCATCATCCTTCCAAGTGGTCAAATTCTTTCATGAAATATTTATTGAAGCTATCATGTTGCACACATGAATTGACACACTCACCATGCAATTGTAATTCATCTGCAGGCAACCTTCTCAGAGAATCTGAGAAATCTGGATCATAAGCAGTTTGGAATAATGAAGAGATGCATGGAGAATCAGTGGCTGCTGGATGACCCAAGTCTTCAACTCCAACATATCCATGGGCTGAATCATGGTAGTATGGACTTGTGCTTGCAATTGCATGACCAAATGCACTATGACCCCATGGTGATACATTAACATCAGAAAGGGTCATGTGTGGGGTAAATAAGATAGAGGCAATATCAAACTCATTTGCAGCTGAATCCTGTTCACCATTTGGCTCATCTGCTTGGTAATAGAAATCAGAAGGTGCCTGCATTTTGATCAAATCTGAAACACAACAGATGGAAGCAGAAATGTCATGTACCCTTTACTGCTCACTGGGTGGTTTAAGACACACTTTATGCACAATCACAGCTAATTATACCACCCACACTGGTTCAGTGCTGGGCGGCAGGATTGGGAAATATCCCAAGTGGTTAGTGTTGAACTCTGCACCTTGGCATCCAGAGCTCAGCAACTCACCCCGCCCCCCCCCCGTTGCATACAATGTCTGCACTAAGGACACCAGTAATCCACATAATTACACACATTTTTTAATATGAGTGGAAGCTTAGATGAGCTGCATTAGGTTGGGCAAATTTACTTCACACTTAGAGAAAGCAAGCATCGCTAACACAACAACTTCACAACAAACCACAATAAACACAATGGGTGCTGTATAACCACTGCAGTTGATGCACCCTAAAACCCAAATAACTAACTAACCAACTAACACAATAAACACAATCATGGGAACAAATGCACTAAGTGGATTAACTAAACCAGCACATCAACTTAGAAATATGGCAGTGTGTGCCAATGGGCACACTTGAAGAAAATTACTAAACTGGAAGTCAGTTTCTGTACATATTACTAAAACAGATAAACTATATACAGTGTGGCCATGATGCTTTATGCAATGTCAATTCCAATGCATAAAAGTATTGTGGAAAATATGGTGAAAAATGTCTGAAAGTGCCATCTCTGGTCTACAATCAAATTCACCTACTTATTAACCCACCATTTCATGGGGGGTTAATAAGTAGGTGATACCCACACTTGATACCCTCCCCCCCCCCCAAAGGTTTTCTGCACATAGTAAAAATTTTACACATTCTAACCCACAACCTTTTGATTGTGAGACAGGTGACTTACCCCTAGGCTACTCATCCCCTCACTTTTGCTTGTGCAACACTTCATTGGGAAATTACAGAGGGCATAAAAGGACCCATTTAGGCAGTGTGAAAATCTGGCTGGAAACATGGAGCAGGTTAGCATAGGGTACATATTGCAGCCCACTCATTACCATCATAAATGCACACACAAGTGCAAAATACACACACAAGTGCAAAATAACACTAAAAAGTGTCAGTGTTAGGTGAGGTATTATATAATAAGGCTTGGCTAGGTTAGGCTTTGTGAAATACTTGAAATTTTGAGAAACAAATCACAAAATAACTTCAATAAGGTACTATGGGAGATGAAGGTAAAATTGGATTATTTGCATTTTTGTTTCATATGATGCATTTTAACATGAAAAAGATGATGTGGCCAATCACTTGTTTTCAGCAAATGATTACATTTCATTTGGCAAAGAAATGCATGATCATAATTTTAACTCTACAAATATAGCCCATCACAATTATCCATAACATATGTCACAGATGTCACAGATGTGATAAACAAGAAATTCAGCACTTCATGCACTTAATTCAATACTCTTCAACATCAAAAACCATGTGCATGGCTTAATTTGATATTTACTTCCAACCAGGAAGATTTGCAGCCAGATGCATGCAAAACTTTCCATCATGGCTGGAAGTTCCTCGAGATCCTTGAGAGTTATGTTTAACAGCAGTGCCAACAATATTCTGCATATATTTGATGAAGTTCTGGTTCTGGTTTTTCTTGTTCCATTAGGTGAGGTTAGATTATATTATGCTATGTTATCTTAGTGTAGGTTAGGTTGGTTAGTTATTGGTTTTACTACACATCAACAATTGAGTTATGTAGCACCACTGATCTCTCACTGAATCACTGAATGATTGCGGGTGAAGAGTAGGAACAGGTGAGACTCGAACCGACAACCTTTTGGTTGAGTTAACCACATCATCAATTGCATTAACCACCATTGACTTAAAAGTAATCATTTGCAGAAAAATGAGTGATTGCATCATCTTAACCATGTCAAAAAGGTTTCCATTTTGCATGCTAAAGAATACAATTTTGACTTCATCTCCAAACTTACTTTGAACAAAAGGTTATGCTGGGCTGGCTTTTGACAGTTAAAATATTATTAAATTTGTTTGAGGTGGGTACCTACCCCAATCAAAGCCACTTTTGCATTAGCCTGCACAGTAACTCAAATGTATGTATTTGCATCAGAAATAAATGGTCAGACTGTTAGTTTTTATGGTTTTAGGGTGCATCAACTGCAGTGGTTATGCAGCACACAACTGGCCAGACTGCCTTAAAATGCATATTCAAGTAGCATATTGCTAGAATATTTGCATTGGAACATGTAGATGCCATAAATAACCAAATTAAAATACAAACATTCCTCACAACCCTTTCTCCCTAATGATGAGTCATATTTTACTATCAGATAAATACCTTGGATACAGGCATTGGTGGAAAAGGCATGCAATTGTTTCTGCAGATTTTTGGTGGTACACGAGTGCAATAATACAGCGTGTCCACTAAATTTGAGTCGAATATGTTACGAGGGCCCCAGTTACCCATGCCCCTCGCTGAACATACTTTTTTCTTCAAGAGGTGAAGCAATGTCTTTCCAAGAATCTGAATAGGCGCCATTTTTCATAAAATGATCGTCCGTACACAGCCAATCATTTTCATAAAGCAACAACACTACAATTACATCGCAAAGAACGCAACAACCACAACCCCCCGGAAGTACGATGTGTACAAATATTTTTGTTTGCCTTTCGGTAGCCAATCGCAAGAGTTGCGCAGGTTTGGTCTCCATGAAACTCCGCAGGCCCAAGGCGATATATACGAAGCCAAGGTAGTCCCCAGTTCACCGAACCTGCACTCGCTGCGGCTGTTTCCACATTCATTAAATTAGTAACAGATTCATATTTTCACTGAATTTGATTTTCTCTTGACATCGAAGAAAGGTGCATTACACAGATTTCGTTTTAAATTGGTTTGCAGGTACTCCTTAATTCACTAATCATATCGTGAGCATAAACACTAAGATGGACATTCATATAAGTTGAGATATGCAATGAAAAATTATCAAGGTCATTGAGGTCGGATCCTTCAGATTTCTTCCAAAATTGGCATACAGATAGCTCTGTAGTCTCTGGTCATCATTAGCAGCAAAGCTGTGAGTAACTTTATAAACAGCTGAAGTATTCAATGTTGTTCGTTGTGAGTTGTGCGTGATCCTATCCTCTAGAACAGTTATTCTCAAACTAGGGGTCGCGACCCTAGGTGGTGGTCGCGGGGCCCTTCTGGTGGGGTCGCGAGCAATCCTATGTGACGTATACACTATAAACGTCACATATAACACTATGCACTATAATAAAAATACAGAATGTGTGGTCGCGGCGCGACGCTCCGGGTACACAGGGGTCGCCACATCAAAAAGTTTGAGAACCACTGCTCTAGAATGTACTGGGGAAGTTATACTATTAAATGCTTACATTTTGTGCAGAAACGATTGCCTGACACCGCGTGGCATGGTTGAGTTATTCCAGTTGAGTTATTTTGTGGCCTGAGAAACACCTATCTGTTTACTGACAGAAACGCCTTCGTATGGCCCCCGCCAGCCAGCCGAACACACAAATTGTGGGTCTGTTCCCGTGGCTCTACCAGAAGGAACTCATTGGAGGCTAGTTGAGGATGATTGATACCTGCCCATGGGAACGACCGGTGGAGAAATCAACTGACTGCGGCGTGAATTCCGCGACAAAAAGGAAGTGTTTGTGCGCTGTATCTGGAGCTATTGGTCAAATTCCTCCTCAAATGTTTGTCCAGATGATCGCGCAAGGCATATAGGATGCCTTATAATACAAAGTTCCAAAATTGCCTTCATTTCTGGTAATGTAAGTGCCCTCAGGGACTGCGGGAAATAAAACAGATGTTCTTTCCACCTATGGGGTGAATCAGGCAATCTCTCTTCCCTCTCGGTTGAGCACTAAGCATCGTCTCGCCAGTTTTGCGGGTATAATCTGACTACCATAGAAAAAAATCCATTATGAATTTCCTAATGGTCTTGCCCCTTGGAAATTTGAACATTCCTAATGATCTGATGGTCCTGGTGGTACATAATGGTCCTGATGGTACCTAATGGTCCTAATGGTACATAATGGTCCTGATGATACCTAATGGTCCTGATGGTACCTAGTGGTTCTAATGGTACCTAGTGGTTTTCTGATGGTTCTTGTGATCATAGTGGACGCTCATGATCCCAATATCAATGCCAAATACTTGAAGTATTGGGTTTTGCTTTCATAATTATTGATGGGAGTTCACGCAGTAGCCATACTTTTGGAACCATCAGTAAGGGAGTCAGCTACGGAATCGAACAGTGACAGAATTCTGCATACAGCACGGTAAAGTTCTGTCAGTTCACAACGATATATTTAACAACAAACGAATCAATGGCATACATTCAGGTCTTTTCACATCACAACCAGGCCAAGATCAAGGAGTGTGGTACGACTGTTCGGCGCGAGAAGCGGGATGACCGTGGCTAAGCTTCTTTCTGCATTTCTGGTGCAGCAGGATAATTCGTTTTTTTTGCGCAGGTGGTTTTTTTCACTCAGGAACCTGGGCACCTTTCATTCCACAAGAGCTATGTAGTCAGCGGATCTCCCGGTCGCTTGCAGGTTCCTTTTTAGTTCATGTGAGGAAAGCAGTTCGCATGAAACATAAGATGATGATGATACGATGATGATATGATGATGATAAACTGTACAGCCATTGATGCATATCCAACTAAGTGTTGTTAACCCAGGGATTATGCTTAATAACGTTTGCAAGGGCAATCACCTTAACCCGTACGGTCTCGGGAGGATCTTCAACCGCCCCCCCCCCCTCAGGTTTTTCGCTGATAGCAGATGAACGGCGTGCGGCAGCGCGTCCAAATTTGGCATACCTTTTCCAACATCAATTTGACATGCTGATTCAAAATTTTTAGGTCAGGTCATCTAGGGTCAACGAGTTAGTCAAGGTCAAGTGAGGTCACCTCCAAAAACGTTCAACCAGTCATCACATTTTAATGGATGCAGATATTTTAATTAAACTTTCAGCGTCTGCTTATCTTTACGGATGCAACAAAACGTACGTGTATAACTTTTTCGTTTTTTTCGTTTTTGACTACATATAAATTTAGCGTATTTGCCAAATTGCAGTTCAGATACAGGATTCTCGCTAAAGTAAGCATTTTTATTAGGGTAAGTTGAGTTCCAACAACGTTTCTCGGTCTGCTCTACCCATTGGAAGAGGAAAATTAAAAACGTGAAAACTTAATATTTTTTAATAAAAAAAAAGGGGGGGGCAAAAAATATAGCCCTGGTCGATTTCGCTGTTCTTTTTTTCATTCCAAAATTTTTTTTTCATATGTCCACAAAAGAAACTCCCCGGAGTCAAAAACATAAAGTAAGTTGTGAAAAGTCGTGAAAATCTAACCCCCCTGGTGACGTCACGTTTGGTGCGAAATTGTTCTGGTGGGTGGATCCGGACCCTACTCGTCGAGTGCTTTCCGATGACACCTCTTTCGTCTTCGTTCAACCCTACTCGTCGATGCTTAGTTTGGATTTTAGAGGGGGTTCCCCCCTCCCCCCAGAGAAGGGGTGTGAGTATTTGATCGGAAAGACGGCGCGGGTTAACACACACCATGGAGGGCCTCTGGAAATTACGCGCACTGGAGGGGGGGCGGATTCCGCCCCTCCCCCTATGATCTCGTCTTCCATTAAGGCTAGAGCAACGAAATTGGCAGGCTGGATGGGCACGATAGCGAACTCTATTGTGTGCAAATGTCGTGACCTTAGGTCAACATTTTCAAGGTAAAATGAGGTCAAAATAACAAAATTTTCGGGTTTTGCTTCACTTGGCTTGTTGTTGTTATGGTTCGCTCTTATTTTGTTTAAATGCTCAAAAATTGGCATTAATGATGTTTTGGACATTACCAATGATGTAATACAGATGCCAGATCCGCCATTTGACCTCAGGTCACCTATATAGGAGCGCTCTATCAGGTCATTACCTGCTCCAGTTACCGGAGCCGGGCTCCCCACCCAACTGCTCCGTTGGGCGGCTCGGCACAATCGGCTTCGCAAAGAAAGGAGTGAAATGCATGAATACATTATGGAAACGCTTAGGCACACAATGACAAAGAGTAGATTTCTGGATTTGTAGGGAGTAACATGCAAAGTGATATCAATCGCATGACAGTCATTTGCATTTATGACAACATTCGAGTTGACCAAGTTTGGTTCCATTTCCCTGTCACGAACTTGACATAACTTGACCTCGGCGACCTAACATGACTTTTAAATTATATAGCATCACAATATGCATCAAACAAGTCGCTAGTGTTGTCAAGAACACTTCCTTTTTACCAATATACGGGAAGCGCATCAGCACAGATTTTTGTCGTCTGGCGCTGCGAATTTTCTTTTACTTTAACGGCCCCTAACTTGAAAAATGTTCGACGGATTTTCATTTTTCTTGCTTTAAGTAATGCGCCGATCATTTCGAAGCAGGTACGGACAAAATGGCGTATATCGGCTGGTACAATATGGAGTTATGCTAGGTTAATCAAAGGGGCCATATGTATCCTCGCTAATCCGGTCAAAAACCAAGTGTGCCATTCGTATCCTCGTATGGACCTAAAGGGCCATATCTATCCTTGCAAGGTTTTTTTTGTAAGATGGACTGACAGTAGGGTGTTGACCCTAGGTCAAATGGGAGGGTTGCGTTTTGAAGGGAAAGGTCAATCTATCCGAAAATATCAACTTAACCTAGGTTAAGCACGCCTACACTTAAGATGCTCTGAAGTTGGATAAAAGGTGACATTCCGGAGACTGCGACGACCGGATAACACCAAAATATCAAGAGTCAAGTGGGCCATTTCTATCCTCCGACGCACGTTTTGGCTTGTGACACATTATCCGTTCATATTCTTTGATAAAGATACCTTCAGTAAAAGATGCAGCTGCTCTTGGCGCATCTAATGATGTCATGCCTAGGTTAGATTTTCCACCTTTTTTTTCTTCGAATATGTTGTGTTGAAAATGACAAAAAAAAAAAAACGCCCACGAGATAAAAACATTAGAAAAACATGTTTCCGTTAGTTTTTGTGAAAATTTTCAACGTGTTTCTCATAGCTCGTGCCCTTTAGGTTAGGTTGAACAAAGATGCAAATGTTCATACGTATCAATGTTTGGGGTGAATTTCAAAATGGTCAAAATTTGAAAATTTCTGTAATATTTTTTTTTCGTCAAAAGTTCTTTGTATATTTTTTATCTCCTCATTTTTGTATCTTGCCTAGGTACATGCAAATCGTGCACTCTACATTTTTGCACCCGGAGAGTGAAATCCATCAATACAGAGCATTTCTCAAAAAGCAGTTTAGTTTTTAGTCATGTTTAATGCATGCACGTATATTCATGTATCGAACTAATTGTTCTAGACAGTTGTGTTAGACGTAGAATAACACGCTGATCACGAATCCGTCCTTAGCTAAAAAATCGGACCATACCTTCTGGAGTTATGAATCTAACCTACTCGGAAAAAAGCGTGAAATTTCAAGGCACCGCAATTTCCGCAATATTTACGCTAGGAGGAAAATTTACACATCTATGGATAGATTTCGGCCACCCCTAGGTACTGTGTACGAGAAATCGTCATTTCCCCGATCGCTACGGTAGGAAAAGTTTGATTTTTGGGGGGATTTTGAGATTAAAGATAAAAATATTTAGAAATTTTCAAAACTACTTTTGTGAAGTAAATTGATGTACAAGAGAAATATCACAAAAGTAACTGTGATAATTTTTTTATTGTCGTAAATTGGGAATGAAAAAATATTTATATTTTTCGAAAGTGTTTTGGAAAAATTCGTACAACGATATCATTGATCAAATCACGCAAATCAATTCCTTATCGAACTGCTATCTCTACATTTTCCTGAATTACATGTAGTTCGACATAGAAACACTTATATGCACCCATGTTTTAGACGAAAATTGCCCAAAAACATGGGGTATGATTTTCCCCTGTAGTTGGTTACTGGTACACGCAAATTCACGTTTGTTATACTGTTCGGTGCACAATTGATGCCTGCTGCTTTTTGTAATGCATTATCTGTCAAAAAGTAAAAACATCTTTAATTTTGGAATTTTTTCCGATTTTAAGCATTTTATATTTTCTAAAAAGAACTTTTAAAAAATCATACATGCTTAAATATTTGTAGATCTTGCAGGGGACATATTACTTTTTCTGGTATGTGGTAAAGGAGGAAATGTGTTCAGAATTGATGTAGGTACAAAATGTAGGAATCTCAGAGACGTGCTCCTGAATTTTTTCGTCCCGCTTAAGTGAACTTTACTCAAAATGTTAAGTTCGAGTAATGCATTTTGGAAATTTTGTGGTATTTTTCGGCTTCAGCCCCTCACGGTGAGCACACAGGTGTCAATATTTTGTATATGGGACACCAATTGTGCCATCCAGGGCGAATCTGGTGAAAAACAAAAAAGTGTCCGCAGCATTTTTCGACGATTTTCTAACTTTTTTTAACATAATTTGCTAATACAAGTCAATTTTCCCAGACGTAGCTTAACGCGCTGACCTCAGACAAGCCATTTATTTCATTCTAGCTCTGCAACTTTTCGAGATATGACAGAAACAATTCCGGATTTTCACCATGTTTGACGATGTGTAGGGGGGAAACTTACAGAGATAATGTGCATATGTATTTAGTAAAAGATGCCCTGGTCAATTGTCTATGAAACACATTCCTTGATATTGGTCGCTATCTGTGACCGATAAGGAATTATTCGCGTTCTACAAAAACACCTAACTCATTTGAAAACACCTAACTTTTAAAGAATGTTCATAACTCGAAACGTTCACGACGGATGTGGGATTTTCGCACACCAGTCGACGCACCGTGAAAACTAGGTCCTGTGACATCTAACTAGACAGAATTAAAATCATTTTTGAAGTTTTCTGGGATGAAACCCTACTCTCATTGGTTTAACTTGGAAAAATTCGAAGGACACTCAAGCCTAAACTATTGAAGGAATCCAACGTGAGTCCATCATTGCATGATATAGCTTCCCGGGCTCTATGCACTCTGTATAAATATTTCTGATATCTCGAAAAACGTAGCCTGTAGGGGTACTTAAGTTATTGAGAAATTGTTAAAAAGTACAAGCTCATTCACCCGTTTCCTATGACTGATGCCCTACCACATGGCACGGATGAAATAATGCACCGTTCATTGGCTTTCGTGTGGTGTACGAATATTGAAATTCTGTCGGTAACTTAGTCCTCAATCATGATTCAAGTGGGGTACAACATGCCCTTGGCTTAACACAGACCTCCCTATTTTCGAACATTGGGAGCTTAATAACTTTTAAAGTTACCGGTGGATTTCTAAGTACCAAATTATGAAGTGCAGCACTCCTTAAAAGGAAGCGATTTTCATGAATGAAACTTAAGAAAGGTGAACTTCATTTTTGGGCACCGTGCTTAAGCTTTCCAAAAATGATATTTTTTCTGATGTTTTTTGTTGGATGCGCGGTACCAAAAAAGCATGATTCCAACAAGATTTGAATTCTTAAGTCCAAAATTCGAACTTCCTGAGCTGCAAGTACAAATGGTCCAATTGGTTTTTGGCGAATTTGGTGGTCAAATAACTGAAAAAGGTAACGATATAAGGTGCTTCCGTTTTTTAAGATATATAACCCTAATGGGGGGCAATCTGTATACATTAGTTATGTTTCGCTAAAAAGTCAGCAACAATGCGAAAATGGCGTTAGAACATGTCCCATAGACATAATAGCGAAAGTTTTTTTTCTCAAGTTTTCTCAGTCCCCTTATGTCCGATTTTGGATTTTCAAAGAAAAGAGTCCCCATTTCATCATCTATCTGATATGTTTTGATCGAAGTAAATCGGTTCGATAGTATTCACTCGGTGTAACAGTGTGTTTTCGTGTTTTACCTTCAGCTTCAATATCTTATCGGAGTCATAGATACCTACCAGGAGATGTTGAAAAAGTTTAATTTTGCTAAGTTTTAAAATATTTGACCTAACCTAGGGTCAGAATGGAATACGCATGTACCATAGAGAAAAAAAATCTTAACATAGGGCTTTCAGATCGATCAGAAACTAACTTTTCATGCTAGGTAAATTTGATCAAAAAGTCTAAAAAGGTCAACTTGCAAAGTCCATCAAGGGAAAGCTTATCGGGGAAAACTTAATTTTGTACATCACTCGTGTTCAGAATTGATGGCGCTAAAAACCCATAATGACTTTAAGTAGGTTTAAATCATTCCAAACATTCTTTATTTCATGCCAAAGTAGAGGATACATATGGTCTTTGACATTTTTTGCGAGGATAGAAATTAGAAATGGTCCCGATTAGGATGCATTTGGTCCATTTGGTTTAGTACGAAAAATCGGAGGGATGGGCGGATTTCGTCCTCCACCAATCCAGGGCGTGTGTTAACCTGTCATGAACTTGACCTGACTTGACCTCGGTGACCTGACATGACTTTGAAACTATATAGCATCGCAACATACATGAAACAAGTCACTAGTGTCGCTAAGAACACTTCGCTTTTGTCAATATACGGGAATGGCATCAGCGCCGATTTTTGTCGTCTGGCGCTGCGAATTCTCTTTTACTTTAACGGCCCCTAACTTGAAAAATATTGGACGGATTTTCATTTTTCTTGCTTTAAGTAATGCGCCGGTCATTTCAAAGCAGGTACGGAAAAAATGGCGTATATCGGCCGGTACAATATGGAGTTATGCTAGGTTAATCAAAGGGATCATATGTATCCTCGCTAATCCGGTTAAAAACCAAATGTGCCATTCGTATCCTCATATGAACCTAAAGGGCCATATCTATCCTTGCAAGGGTTTTTTGTAAGATGGACTGACAGTAGGGTATTGACCCTAGGTCAAATGGGAGGAGTGCGTTTTGAAGGGAAGAGGTCAATCTATCCGAATTTTTGTGGTCCGGCGCTGGAACTTTTTCATTTTAGCGGCCTTTAACTTGAAAAAAATTGGTCGATTTCGTTTTTTCTTACTTTAAGCAACGCGCCTGTCAGTTCTAAGCAGGTACACATAGATAGCGTACATCGACCGGTGCAATCTGGAGTCATGTACGAAAAAATAGGAGTGGTGGGCAGATTTCGCCCCCCCCCCCATCCCAGGGCGCGTGTCAAAGCACAAACACAACACAGCGACCTCAGTAGTCCTTCGGGACGGATTAAGCGGGGTAAAAGGGCATGTTCAACCATCTCCATGTTCTTGTTGCTCTCTTTTGGAACCGATTTGGACATCTTGTTTGGGATTCTTTAGGTCTATTTTGGCTAACTGTGTGGTTCATGCCTTCCGTATTGCGATTTTTTATGCCGACTCCCTCCAGGCGATTTTTGAGCCTTTCTATTTCCCATGTCTTTAGAAACAGGCCGCAGTTCAATTAACTGCTCAACTACAGCTTAATATTTTCGAGCAGTTGGGCCCTCATAACCGGCGCAGTTCCTTTAAAGAATGCTGGGTCTTCTTCTGGGACCACTTTTGGTACCAGGTTAGTTCGGCAGCAGGGTTAGGCACTTTCTTTACATCCAAAACATAGCGGTGTTGCTAGAACTGAAAATTCCATGAGTGTTCCGGAACTTTCCTGGTATCGGCCCCCGGGATTTTGTTCGTGGATGTATGCATAATTGAACTTCAGTATCTGCATCGTTTTACCACATAACATAACAAGAAAATTGGTATAGAATGACAGAATGCCGCCCCAGTAGCTCAGTTGATCAGAGCGATGTCCTATAGTGGTCTCCCCTGTCCTGGCAACACAGGGCTCGAGTTGCTTCACGCGTTCGCGTTTAGCCTCCGGCTGAGAGGGTCAGTTGGCAGCTGGTCCGATAAGGCCGGGGACAAGCTACAGAGCGGCCTTGTTTTTGCATTGACGGCACGTTAAACTTTCGGTCAAAATTCTGCCGTTGAACTGGAATTAAGTGATCAGATGGTGGGGCCAGGGTTCACGCAACAAGCTCTGCTTAGCAATAGAACCCTGGTTCATAAAGCCACCCCAGCAATAACTCGGATTTATGGTACTTAATAATTAAAAATGTTGCCTTCTGCTTCAATGCATGGTCTTCTACACCTCGTTGGGATTTTATTTCGTCTAAACGAAATGGAGTTAGAACTATGAGATGCCAGTTAGATGTCGGGAGTCGATAATAGTTAGGTTTAGAAAGCATATCCCTGTTTTTCATCACCCAGTTAACCCACGAAATCCCCCCGCCCCCTCCCGATGAGGCACCACCTTTACGCGGTGGGGGGATTGAGTGCCCCAATGACCCGGCGACCATCATACCGGGGAGGGGTGAGACTAGGAGTGCCTCACTCGTCCTTCCATCCATACGCCCCCATTCCAATGCCCATCTCATCTCAATCCATGTCCTTCACCTAGCCCTACAACACTAACTATCCCTACTATGAGAAGGCAGGGCAACTTCTGCGGTCCTGCCTACCAGCTCAGTTTCATCGGGGTAGCCGCGCCCCCTCGGCCCGTCCCCCGGGATTGACGGAGACCTGGAGGTTGAGGTCCCCCGTCGCACGGTGCCAGTTGTGACGGGGGACCAACACACCTCTTTGGTCCTGATATCCCGGAGGGGCGGGCGGGCCCGTGGGGCCTCACGCGGGTCAAGTGGCAGGTCGCCTCGGGCTGGGGGACTGGGTTTCCCAGTGCCTGCCGGACTGGCCGGCCGGGGTCAAGGGGTGGGCGTCACTGGATCCTGGTCGGGGTGGTGAGTCTCTCTCTCCCGGCCGGGTGAAGGCACCGCCTGCCCCGTATAGCTCCTCGGGCGCCTAGCGACCTCCCGTTCGCGGGACCCAGGCGTCCCCCCAGTAGGGCCCCTTAGGGGTGGGACGCCCGAATAGCCGAAACAACAACATTTCATGGCATTCACTAACCAAAAAATCCCTCCTGGACCCTCCTGTAGAGGCCAGATCCACCCTTCCCTTCTTGGATATTCAGACCGCCCCATCGGACGTTCCCCCGGCCCTCGAGTCCTCGTCTTTAGAGGAAAACACAAAAGTCTCACGTATCTATCCCCATTTCAGAGGAAAGAAGGATGCGACAGATTCGGTGAGATTGTGAGTTGCCAGAAGTTGAGGGACGGTGCACTGGAGGTGGAATTTGCTGAAGCGGAGGAGGCAGGTGTTGCACTTACAATGTCTGAGTTCGTGTATGGTGTGCGAAAGGACGGCAAGGAGGAGAAAGAAACGATCGAAATCACTGTGGAACCTCATAAAACCAAAAACACCTCGCGTGGGATTATACATTGCTTTGATTTAAGGGATGTGTCCGAGGACGAAATCGTGGATGGGCTCTCAAACATTTGTCTGATTGTCGCGAGGAAAATGAAAGTAAAGATAGTAGCAGATATCATTATGACAAACAACGTTATCCTGACATTTAACGGAACAGATTTACCTCCGGAGATACGAGTGGGTTACGTACGGGTTAAGGTACAAGAATGTCTTCCCAGCCCCATGCGTTGCTTCAAGTGCCAACAGTTTGGACACACTACACAATTTTGCCGTAACCGGCTCGCGTGCAGCAGGTGTGCCTCCCCTGAACATTCCGTTTAAAATTGCGTATCCAAAACCTGTTCTGTGTCAACTGCGGTCAAGGACAGCATCCCCGCACCGCGTACGACCGCACATGCCCGAATTATATTAAAGAAAGGGAGATTATCTTAATAAAGCACACCAGAAAGATCACATTTAGAGAGGCCAGGGACCTATATGAAGCATCACACCCCAGGATTTCTTACTCGGCAAAAACCAAATCTACCTTGACGACCACACAGTATATACAATCCAACAAGGCATCTGAGCTGATATCACACCTAACAGCCCTACTTCGAGCTTTTGGAGTTCCACTCGTGACACCTGCTGCACAGAGCCAGCCAACACCAGGCGACTCGGAGCCCACAGGTGTCCCAGCCACCACGTGTGATCGCGATGACAACCCACCAGATGTGTCTCGGGCAGCATTGGCAAGCGGGGAGTGGATTCAAGTCCAACGGACCAAGAGGCCTGTTCGGTCCTCCCCGCCAAAGCCTTCCCCGTCACCTACCCTGAAATCCCCACCTCTTACATCCCATCCGTCCTCCAACCTCACATCAATCCCTCCACGCACCACCACCACCACCTCCAAATCCTTCTTATCCACATCCTCCCTTCCCGAATCCAGCCCCCTCCCCGTGAGGTAGGCCTCGCCCTCACCTTCAACATCCGCTTCCGCACCTCCATCACCATCACGCAGCACCCACCGCACAATCCATATATCCGACGAAAGCTTCAAGCACCAGGAAGCCGAAAGGCGTGTGCGCGAGGCCAAGCGAGCACGACTCGCCCAGATGGAGAGGACCAGAACGAGTGGACGTCAAAGGGCGGACAAGTCTCTTCCCCCAAGGCCGGCCACTCCATCGCCGCGACGTTGAGTGGAAGGGCCGGCTCCCTCAGATAAGATGGGCCCTCCTCCTCTTCCACCCCGTTTGGGTCCCCAGAAAAGGGGAATGCCACTGTCGAGCTCTCCACCAGCGGAAGCGTCTCCGCGTTCTCACCCCAGGACCCAATCGCTGGAACATAGCCAAGACGAGCTAGCGGACTCCATTCCTGGGCAAGGAGCGCGGCTTTAACCCCCTACGCAATTTTCTAACCAGTGACCATTGTATCATGCGACTTTTTATGGAGAAGCCATTACTGGCTATATATGTGATATTTTTCGAAACATGCTTTAGGACTTAAACCGCCCGCCATGCAGAATTTTTACAATGGAACTGTAGAGGTTTTAGAACGAGTGTCCAAGAACTACAGAGAGTTCTTAATCAGCAATGTCCAGCAATAGTATATCTGCAGGAAACAAAACTTAGACCAGAGCACAATATATCCATTAAAAATTATTCTGTCTTTCGTAAGGATGTCCTAGTTAGCACCATTGCTCATGGTGGCGTGCTTCTGGCTGTACACCACAGCGTTCCTGGAAAATAAATCGCGCTGACAACCACCTTACTGGCTGTGGCTGCACGTATCCTTCTGAACCGTCACGCTCTTACTGTCTGCTCCCTGTACCTCCCACTGGTGTTGTATTTCCAATCAATGATATAGAGAAGCTCTTCTCTCAACTAACGCCTCCCCTCCTTCTTTTAGGAGATTTTAATTCCCATAACACTATATGGGGCTGTGCTAATACTAACTCTCGCGGGCGTCTCTTGGAAGATTTCATTCTACGGACATCTCTTTGCATATTAAACACTGGAGCAGGTGCCCATCTTAGCCTTCCATCAGGTCTTACTTCGACTTTGGGTCTTAGTCTCGTGAGCCCACAGCTGGTTAGCAGTTTTGAATGGTCGGTTGACGAGGATTCATTGGGAAGCGACCATTTTCCCATTTGGCTACATTACCAAGGTAGCTCGATATTGGGACCACGACCACAGCGATGAAACTTTAAAAACACTGACTGGGAAATGTTTGAAGTTCAGGTACAGCGTGTTTTTTGTTCACACTATGATCAACCACCAATTTCAATAGAGACGTTTACTTCTCTCCTTCTAGAATGGGCATCAAGATGCATACCCAGAACCACTGTGTCCCCTAGGCGTACCCCATTTCCTTGGTAGACGCTCGAGTGGCGGGATGCCATCCGAGCGAGGCGACGCGCATTTAGAGCTTTGAACCGTAACAGTACCACCACAAATTTAATAGAGTTTAGACGTGCTCGGGGTTTCGTGCGGCGTACGATACAGGAAGCAAAGCGGTCATCTTGGCGTGAGTATGTGAACTCTGAGCCGCTTTATTCCCCACTCTCTGATCTGGTCCGAATTAAACGGATCTCTGGCCACCTCAGTTCGATCCCTCTCCCTATATTAGTTATTGGCGATCGTGAAGTTGCTCACCCGGTGGATGTAGCCAACGAATTTGGAACCGCGCTTGCTGCAAGATGTCGAACTGGTACCATTGATCCAGCCTTCCTTCGTCATAAACGTCGCTATGAAATGACTGGGATTTATTTTTTAACGCCTCATCGCCTTTCATATACCCAACCGTTTACCAGATCTGAGCTGGCATCTGCCATTTCTTCGCTTGCAAGTGTCGCTGAGGGCCCGGACTCTGTACACAACGAGTTATTGAAACATCTGCCGCAGGGAGTTACATTAGTACTTTTACGTGCATTTAACCTTTTATGGGAGCTCGGGCTATTCCCTACATCGTGGAGGGATGCCACGATAGTCCCCCTTCTTAAACCTGGGAAAAGCGGTACCGACCCTTTGAACTACCGCCCAATATCCTTGACATCTGCCCTTTGCAAGCTATTGGAAAAGATGGTCAGCGTTCGCCTCATGTGGTTCCTAGAAAAACACGATCTCCTTGCAAAATACCAATGCGGTTTCCGGAAAAACAGAAGCACCACTGATCACATTTTGTCTCTAGACACCGAGGTAAGGGTTGCTTTTCGTGGAAAACGCCATCCGGGGGCCGTTTTCTTCGACATTGAGAAAGCATATGACACAACATGGCGTCACAGAATCCTCATGAAACTCGTAAAGAAAGGAATATACGGTCGCATGGAAATTTTTTTGCAACTTTATTGTTTAAAGAAAGGAGATTTCGGGTACGCATTGGCTGCCATTTCTCCCGCTGGTTCGTCCAGGAAAACGGTGTCCCACAGGGAAGTGTTATTAGCGTTCCACTACTCGGTTTCATGATCGATGATATTGGTGATTCCATTCCGCGGAGCATGGGGCGATCACTTTTCGTAGATGATTTTGCCATTTGGTCCTGCGCTTCACGAACACCAGCATTACAACGGCAGTTGCAACTAGCAGTTTCACGCCTGGAAAAGTGGGCAAACGTCAATGGATTTTCATTCTCTGCAACGAAAACTGTCGCCCTCCATTTTTATCGTCGCCAATGTGACCAGAACATCGAAATTAAACTTTACGGCAGGAGTATATCCGTTCAACCCGTGGTGCGACTTCTGGGGGTGGAATTTGACCAACGTCTTACATACTTGCACCACCCGAAAACCCTACGTGGAAAATGTTTTAGCGCACTGAATAGCATGAAATGCGTTGCTCGTACATCTTATGGTGCTGATCGAGACACGCTTATGCTGTTGTATCGTTCTCTGATACGTTCAAAACTTGACTACGCAAGTTTTATCTATGACGGTGCTGCTGCAGCTAATAAGCATATGCTTGACACCATCCACCATACTGCTATCCGCATTGCAACTGGCACATTTCGTACCTCACCCACGGTAAGCCTTCTAGCAGAAGGAACATGAGCCGCCCCTCTGCCTGCGTAGAGAAAGGCTGGGTATGCGCTACGCCTGCAAACTTCGCCAGCTCCCTGCTCATCCCGCTTACACACGTGCTTCCTCGCGACGACTGGCGACCATTTTCCCCGTAGATCGAAACTTGAGTGTTGCTCCGTTCGGTGTACGCATGCGTGAACTTTTCCGAGAAAGCCGGGTTAGACTCCAAGGTATCCGGAAAGTCGAGCACACGGAGAACCCTCCATAGGAGTTGATCGCACCAGAGGTGGATTTATCCCTTGCTAGGACCAGAAAAGCCGATGTCTCTCCGGAAGAGTTTCGCTCGCTGGCCCTTGAACGCATCGCTTCATTTCATGAATGGGTGACCACATATAGCGATGGTTCTAGAACTGATGATGGTGTTGGCAGCACATTCGTTTGTGGCACCGTCACCCGATTATTTTCGCTCCCGAAACACGCATCTGTATACTCATGGGAACTTGTAGCCATTTTGAAGGACGTATGCTATATCGAAGTGTCAGAAGGTGATCGCCATGTGGTTTTCACTGACTCTTTAAGTAGTCTTTCAGCCGTGAAAACATTTTATCCATCCAACCCACTTGTGCGTGATATTCTAAGGCGTCTCACTGCTATGCACCGCTTGGGACGGCGAGTGGTTCTGTGTTGGCTTCCTGGCCATGTTGGAATTGCTGGGAACGAGATGGCGGACGCTGCGGCAAGGCGAGCAGCGCATTCTCCGTGCACCCGGTCGCTGCCGCTTCCCGCCACAGACTATTACAGACAGATTTCCGTCTTTCTCCTGGAAAAGTGGCAAACAATGTGGGACGAGACCAGTGCGAACAAGCGGCGAGGCATGTTCCACGTTTGGAACCATGGGGTTCGTCCCATCATATGCATAGAAAATAAGAGGTGACATTATGTCGCCTCCGCATAGGGCACACTTACGCCACGCACGGTTATCTGCTGTGCGGCAGCGACAGACCCCAGTGCGCTAGACGTTTATCGCCACGGACAGTGCACCATGTTTTGATCTCGTGTCCTGCACACGCTGACGAGCGTCGACGTTACTTTGGATCTCTCCAGATGGTTTCGCTCGACAGCGTTCTTAGTGACAGCTCTGCCTTTGTCCAATCGGGACAGCTGATTAATTTTTTATCTGAAGTTCGTTCTTAACCATATATGACCCTCATCGATATGTGTGATATGTAAACTTGGTAACAAAGCATAGCGACGAACTCTGGGACAACTGTTTCACTTTTTATCGAATGTTGCCTTCAAAGCGATTTACACACCTCACTGACGTGTAGCACCATACGCTCGCTCCAACTGATTTTCGCTTGCACTTGCTCTTGCTATTTCACCGTTTCACTGATGTTATTCCCATTTCACTGTTCCACTGATGTGTGCTGGCGCTTGCTCTTTCTGTTTCACTGATGTTGCTCCATTTTCACTGTTCTACTGATGTTTGCTCGCGCTTGCTCTTTCTGCTTCACTGTTTCACTGATGTTATTTCCGTTCCCCAGTTCTACTGATGTTTGCTCGCGCTTGCTCTTTCTGTTCCACTGATGCTACGCTAGTTTCACTATTTCACTGATGTTACTCCCGTTTCATTGTTTCACTGATGTTTGACTGCGCTTGCTCTTTTCTTTCACTGTTTCACTGATATCTGCCCGTATTCTGAATGTTCGTGTACTACTGTTGGCACCAATCATCATAAGCTGTCAATCTAACGTTGTTATGGGCGCTGTATGACCGAAGCAATCGAAGCGCCCCTAAGCCCAAATAACTAACTAACCCACCCAATTTGTTTCATATCATTCTCGCTGGGTGACAATCGCTCAAAGACCCTGAAGTGTGTTTGTTTACTAGTCTGACCAATGCGTTCATTGGGCACTACTATGCGGTTATGACGCAAAGGGTTTTGTTGTTGTCTGGCAGTTTCCGGCACCGAAACAATCCTAGGCTGGTTTGAGACATGGATGGAAAAGCGAGCATAAAGTTGGCATGAGTTCGACATTCATATTCAGCAGAAATCGACGACCAGTTTTATTTCCACCAAATCTTGTTATAACATCTGCAGGCTAAAACTAGCCCCTTCCAGCCGAATAGCACATGTGGTGTTTGATGCTAGCATAATTAGGGAACAACATTATTTGAAGCAGCGACTTAGCATGCAATTGGCAGCAAAGGTGCTTATCATTTTGTGCAGTGTAGGTTTCTGAACATAAACACACACACACACCAAAGCGTTTCATGGAGCAAAACATTTTCTGTCCTCCAAGGTCAAAATGTTACTGAATGTACCATGGCGTATGCAATGATATTCTAGGCAAACCTTCGACACCTCTGACCGTAGTACATCTGAACAGCAAGCAATGAATATATTCGGTTGTATTGGCTGTTCCTATTTTTTTTGGCAAACTAGCATGCCGGGGTGCCTCCAAATATTCACTCCCGGAGCCGCCTCTGATGCAGTTTCGGAGCCAAAATGTTGCCGCTAAGTGCAAAAAGGAATGCTAGCAAAACTCATCAAGTTTTACGCTTCTACCGCAAAGCGTTAAGGACTAGCAGGCGAAACACCTCGACGGGACGAAATCCCCCGCCCCACTCCCCACTCCGCACCAATTGAGTAACCACGGGTACCGACCACGTGAAATTGTTGATGGTGTCTACAAAAAGGCTAGCCTTCGGCACAGAGAACACATGTCCAATGAGTATTCAGGCGGAAGCACTAAGAACTCTGAACTATAGCGGCAGTGAAAATATTGTTCCTGTGAAGTGAAACAAGCTATCCGACACACCATACATGTTGGAGACAAAACCAGGCAAAATGAGAGAACAACTGTCACCGGCAGCTGTGAACAACGACTACCCAACTTTAACCCGTGCCGTCACGAGGGGGTTCGTTGACGACTCCCTCCCCCCTCTAAGGCTTTCCGCGGACAGTGAAAGAATGGCGCAAGGTAGCGCGCCAAAATTTGACATGCCTTTTTCCATATCAATTTGGCATATTGTGTCAAAATTTTGAAGTGCGGTCATCTAGGGTCAACGAGTTATCTAGTGTCAACTGTCGACATGTGTCGGGGCGAGCTCGGCATCTCGTGAGCGGCATGCCGATATCTGGCCGTTCTCGACCTGACATCGGCAATCTAACCTGAAATATCGACACATATTTCTTTGCGTTCGGCATATTAACCCGTCCCGTCTCGGGGGTCTTCAAACGCCCCCTCAGGTTTTTCGCGGATAGCGGACGAACGGTGCGCGGCAGCGCGCCCAAATTTGCGATACCTTTTCCCACATCAATTTGACATGCTGATTCAAAATTTTTTTGGTCAGGTCATCTAGGGTCAACGAGTTAGCCACGGCCAAGTGAAGTCACCTCCAAAAATGTTCAACCAGTCGTCACGCTTAAACGGATACAGATATTTTAATGTCGGCGTTTGCGGATGCAACAAAACGTACGAGTTGAATTTTTTCTTTTTTTCGTTTTTGACTACCTATGAATTTTGCGTGTTTGCCAAATTACAGTTCAAATACAGGATTCTCGCTAAAGTAAGCATTTTTATTTGGGCAAGCTGACTTCCAACAACGTTTCTTGATTTGCTCTACCCATTGGAAAAGAAAAATTAAAGAAAACTTGAAAACTCAAAATATTGAAACTTCCCAAAAGTTTTTTTTTTTTTTTTTGGGGGGGGTAAAAAAATATAGTGCTGGTCGATTTCGCTGTGCTTTTCTCATTCCAAATTTTTCTTCTTCATATATCCCCAAAATGAACTCAGAGTCCAAAACAGAATGTAAGTCGTGAAAAGTCGCAAAAATCTATCCCACCTGGTGACGTCACTTTTTTATATTTTTTTGGAGGGTGGATCCGGACCCTACTCGTCGAGCGCTTTCCGATGACATATCTTTCATTTTCGTGCGATGCTTAGTTTGGATTTTAAATGGGGGGTTTAAACCGCCCCCCCCCCCCCCGAGACGGGGTGTGAGGATTTGACCGGAAAGACGGCGCGGGTTAATGGCGGCCAGCCGACGTCGGGCCGTTGCCGGACCGACAGCGGCAAATTTATACCAATTGCGCGGTATGGATATCGGGCCGCCATCGGGTACACAGCGGTAGGAGCCTATTTAAAAAGAGAAATTCACCACAGGGGATGGATTCAAAGAGTGCTGGCACAAACAACATTCTGGTATGGGTCCAAACTGGCCCCAAGTTGGCTCCGACGTCGACCAAAGTAGAAAACTTTGACAATGTGTACTCTGACCTCCCATCCATTGAACATGCCGACAGCAATCTGACGCCGGCCCGATCTTCGGCCTTACGTTGGGCCGCTGCCGGGACGCTAGCTCCCCGCCGTCGGTTGGCAAAATGTTCGTCAGTGCCGACATGAGCCGACGTGGGGTCGACGTCGGCTAGTGACTCGCTTTCGGCTGAACAGTGGATTCGCTCATGGCGACATCAAGCCGACACTGAATCAGATTGAGTGGAGATCATGCCGAGATCCATGCCTACACCGCTATCCGACCGACGTTTCTCCGCAATCCAGCCAACTCTGAAAAGACTGCTGAAGTGAATTTTCCTGGTGAATGCTTGGAAGGAAGTGCTATAAGATTATTTAGCTGTTCTGAATTGAAATAAAAGCTGCAGCTTGAGGAAACTGGAGGTAGATTGAGAATTCACTAACCTGCATATATTAACTAGGGCAGTTTTTTTAACTTCTCACACAATTCCATGACGGTCCCGCAGAGGGCCCTAGCATTTCCGGTGCTCAATTCCTTGGAGATCCCATCTCGTTCCGTCTGTCGAAAAGCTAGAAACTAAAAAAAGGTGTGATCATGCAGTGCATGATAGTGTACCGATTGTGTATGTGGCATCAAAGCGAACCTGGAAACCAGATTTAGTTCCATTTTAAAGTATGTTACTGTTAATGTCTCATATCACTAAACAATAATGTATAAGACGTTTGCGTTGCGATTGTCTGGTCGATTGTACCTTGCAGTGTTCTACAGTTTTAACCCTTTGGCTGCCGAAGTATGTAAATAGAGGAACTTTTTGTTCAACCCCAGCCTGCCGCAATCGGGCAACTCAGTGTAATTCCTTCCACTGGTACCGCGGGCGGGACTGGCCGTTTCGCCTTCTCAAGAACCGGTGATCGATGAGTTGGCGGCACCATTCATGGCGGACCTGACTGGTGGGGAAAAAAAATCCATCACAATATTTGGGAGGGGGTAATTATGATCGGTATGATTATCGTCGAAAATGACGGGTCTCTTCCATTCATGCTTGTGACAGGTGCATCCTGCTCATCAAGACCTGTCATGTGGCATGAAGCATGATATAAATAATCCGGCATACGCATCCATATTCTCCACGTTGTATACTTGTTTCCCGACATACTAAGAGAAAAGGTCAAAGCAACTGCATCTCAGGATATTGCATTTGTTGTGAACACAATAATGTATTTGTTGTTATAATGGCTACAATATTATCATATAACCTCCACATGAAAGATCCCTTTTTCGAGTAGCACCCATTCACCCTAATAGTGAAGAGTTCGGGTCCGTTCCGGCTGAATTGGAGGGGGATCATGTTTACCCTTTATAAGCATAACCCTAAAATTGTATATATATATATTATATATATATATATATATATATATATATATATATATATATATATATATATATATATATATATATGAATGTATGATATATATATATATATATATATATATATATATATATGTGTGTGTGTGTATGCATGCTTGCGGCATGGAATAACATCACCTTGCCAACTTATCAGGGGGCGGCTCGTCGATGGTGCCAAATTTGTGGGCTAGAAAGTTAATTAATGTAGGTCGAGTGTGTAATGAGATATGTATATTATAATGCACACATATGCATATTGTCAGTTCTATTCCCGAAGTCCATCACTGATCGTGCTGCCGCATACCTATATTTCAAGGCATGTCAAGGTCAGGCATATATTCTGAACAGAACACTGTAATTCCTTTCTGAGAAACGCACAACGGTGCTTCAAGCATAAATGTATTTGCCTCGCATCTGCAACTAACAGCAAGGGAAGTGGTTGAGAAGATATGAAGCTCAAAAGCTTTAATCATGCAGGCTGTAGTCGTTGAGAACAAGTTTGTAGGAAGAAAATGCATTTAAAACATCATTCCTCCCATTTTATATAGGCACGGATGTTGTTTGTGTGCTTGTGAGGGGCAATTTGCCCCTTCATTGTTGGCCTGCCCCCATGGGCAATGAACCCCATGCTCCATGCTTCTGGAAATTATTTGGGGGATCAGTGGCTTACCTAGAATTTGCATCAGGGGGCGGGGGCAAACGGATTTGGACGGCGCCCACCTATTCCATTAGAACGTCCTCGGATTTTGACAACTTTTTTATTTTCTTCAGAGGACCATTTCGATAGCAAATATTTCGTGACCAACTGAATTGTTCTATGGAGGGGCCTAATCTACCACCATCGTTTCTCAGACGTCAGATTTCATCCCCAACTTTCCATCCTGTTCGAAGGGTTTCTTTTGGTATCCCTTGGTAAGTCACCTCACATTGCTGAAATTACACATATGCAAACCACCTTAAAATGTTAAATTTGCCAATTTCAGACATTCCAGTTCATAGCGTCTGGTCGCCACGACGCCAACGTTCGTGCACGTGCATGACACCCACTTTGTGCATTCGGCGTATTCGCCACACTTCGTGAAATACTACGGTTTCTGACAGGCCTCCTACATTTAGCCAATTGCTGCCACATGATAGACTTGCGCCATATTTGGCGTGATGGAATACTTCGCATGGACGTTCGCTGAGACAATTCGATCAATTAAATTCGATCATTAGTTCTCTACTTCTCACATCTTCTAATGGCTAAGAAATGCGGATACCCGTTGAGCCTTGATGCACCTCATATCTTTGGTTAAATATGCTCTCAGATTGATTACCGAACCGAGTTCCTACTGTAGTGAAGGTCCTTCTTCTTGGCTCGTGATAGACTAGAGGACCCGCGCGTCGCGATAACCCCGAATGCCAAAAATTATATGTTCTCTGCACGATATATTGTGCAGAAAGTATAGTGAATGTATAGAGACACTCGCAATAATGTTCCAGGCCGACAGCAATCACTTTCAGTTTTCAATTTGGAGGCCGAAATAGGCGTGACATGTGCCGGGCATGGTAGGTCGGCTGATTTACGGGGTCACAACACCCACAGTTAGATATTATACGATTAAAACAGTACGTGTCCAGCAACTCTGTTACACTACCTCAGTGTGCTTCTTGGACGCGTTGCGTCTGGAGTCGTCTGGAGTCGAGTTGTATCTACTGGAGTCGTGAGAAGACTCACGACCCCATCCCAACCTTTTCGAAGGCTCACAATATCCGTTGGAGTAATCGCAGTGGTACGGCGTACAGGTCATTACTATTTCAACATATTACAATGCCGCCGTACATTCAGCACGTTTCCCGATAACTATGTTCAGATACTGTGGAAAGCTAGGCGGGTCGAAGGTACGTGGCCCATCCCTCAACTAGGATTCTAGCAAATCATGGAAAACAGGCTTCCAAGATCAGTATTTCGTTTCAAACTACAACAGTTCCCGGAATTTACAGCTCCGTTCTGGGCTCGATCGCTTAGCGCCGTGCTGGTCAATGCCTGCATGCAGGCAGCCCGGTCCTACACCGGCGGCCACCACGCCACGAAACGTGGCGCACTCCGACCGCCGAACCGGCGCGAGGGGATCAGGTGTCACACCGGAGGGGAGGTCTGACATGTGATCACTCTTTCGAGATATGGCAGTGAGCAGCCCACCGGGGACTCAGTTGCACACTTGCGGTGGCGCAGACGAAATTCGACGGACCGGCTGTGGCATTCAAAGGGCTAATATCCGCACAATGTGTCGTTGATGAGTCTAAACAAACGCATAGACGATCATCCTAACCTTTTCCATAAATTGTCGGCATACTTCCCGTAAATGTATGGGCTATTTAATTCTCAATTTATTTGGAGCTGTCAATCCAGCTGGTATGGAATTGAGCTGTGTATGCATTAATTTTGTTTTCTTGTTGGTTGTTTTTTAATTTGTTTCCTGTATGCCGCACAGGTGAAGCTTGGGGCCGAACGGAGAAGCTGATGTCAACGGAGAAAGGACAGCGGAACGGGGAAGTTGATGTCAACATGGATCCACAATGCCTCCGAAAGAGTACCGGCCATGGACAATGCCTGTCTGAAAACAATCGTGAGTGGGAGCTTGAGAAGCTGTTTTATGGTACGGTATCTGTGATGAACGGCTCTGATTTGACTGCTAACAAAATGCAATTGTTCTGCCAGCTAGTGATAAAATACAGCTGTTCAGAGAATCGGTTGTTGAAATCAAGCGCTTTTGCCAAGGTGAGGGTGTGGGTCAGCTGGATAGCGGAGAAACGTTAGATGGATAGCGGGGGAACATCGGTTGTGTGTCGGCATGGGCGGGCATTCCGCTCCCCAGCCGACAGCGGGCTGCGAGTGTCCCGACAGAGGCCCGATATCGGCCCGACGTTGGCTACATGTCGGCTGCATGTCGGCATGGGCGGACATTCCACTTTCCAGCCGACAGCGGGCCGTTAGCGTCCCGATAGTGGTCCGGTGTAGTGTTTAGCCTCGGGCCGCTGTCGGCATGTTCACTGGGACATTCCCTACCTACGGAGATGCCTGTTTTGAGCATAACCATGTCAGGAGCAGGTCCACGGGTAGAATAATATGGGCAAAAAGTGACCGATTATCTCAAAGCTGTATCATTAGCTTGCCATTGGAGCAAGTATGGTGAATTCGGGGCAAACGGGACATCGCATGCAGTGGCGAACTCAGAAGACTTTCCCAATGGCAGATCCAAGATGCGACAAACGATATTCAGGACATACCATAGTCAAACCACTACAAACAACGGCGCGACGAGGGTGGTAGGTTACCGATGGCGGGTCAAGGAGGGATACATTAATCCAGAGAAAGGGACCATAGGAAATTGCGTGCAGTTTCGGAGCCAGATAATTTTTTTTTCAGATAGCAAATTATTTGAGAGCCATCACACCCAGGGCTCTTGGAATTCTCCTTAATATTATTCCCTGGTGACGCATCTGGTGAAAATCCTCACGGTAGGTATGCATTGATATCATGCAATAATTGCAATCAAATATATATGTATATATATATGTTTGGCACTGACTGCTCAGAAAGACCAGTCACAAGGAAAAAATTATGCGTACCCCCTCGATAAGCTTTCGATTAAGCCATTATGTGTGCATGTATGGGCGTCAGGTTGTGCTTTGAATCAATAGGAAGATTTTTGCCCATTGATGCCCAATTTTACCGATGTAAAATGGAAGCACAGTCACAAATTGCTTTCATCTTCCACCAGGTTGCGCGTTCTGATATCGCCATTGGGAACGTTTGATAATTACTCATTCACATAGTGTAGAATATACAAATATAATTAGTTTGAGTCATTCAGTTTTGAAAGCGGCCCGATTGATTCCGAGATATCAGGGGGCGGTGGATTCCGCCCTCTCCCATCTACAGTTGGTCATTAACCCGTCCCGTCTCGGGGGTCTTCAATCGCCCCTCCCCCTCAGGTTTTTTTGCGGATAGCGGACGAACGGCGTGGGGCAGCGCGCCCAAATTTGGCATATTTTTTTCCCACATCAATTTGGCATGCTGATTCAAAATGTTTAAGTCAGGTCGTCTAGGGTCAATAAGTTAGTCAAGTTCAAATGAGGTCACCTCCAAAAAAAGTTCAACCAGTCGTCACGCTTTAACGGATAGAGATATTTTAATGAAACTTTCAGTGTTTCCTTATCTTTAGGGATGCAATAAAACGTACGAATGCACGAGTGGAATTTTTAATTTTTTACTACATATAAATTTTGCATATTTGCCAGTTGCATTTCAAATAGAAGATTCTGGCTAAAGTAAGTATTTTTTATCAGGGCAAGTTGACTTCCAACAACGATTCTCGTTCTGCTCTATCCATTGTAGAAGGAAAATTAAAGAAGACTTGAAAACTAAAAATCTTAAAATAAAATAAAAATTGGGGGCCAAAAAATATTATGGCACTGGTCGATTGCGCTGTACTTCTCTCATTCCAAATGATTTTTTCATATATCCCCCAAAATGAATTCCCCAGTGCCAAAAACATAATGCATGTCGTGGAAAGTCGTGAAAATCGAGCCCCCTGGTGACGTTTCGTTTTGGGGAAAATTACCATGGGGGTGGATCTGGACCCTACTCGTCGAGCGCTTTCCGATGAAACCTCTTTCGTTTTCGTGCGACGCTTAGTTTGGATTTTAGAGGGGGTTACTATCCGCCCCCCCCCCCCCGAGGCGGGATGTGAGGATCTGACCGGAGAGACGGCGCAGGTTTAGGAGGCAAGTGCCCTCTCAATCTTGGCTGTGCTCGCCTCCAACAATTGTAACTTTTAACACGCGCCCTGGAGGGCCTCTGAAAATTACGCGCACTGGAGGGGGGGGCTGATTCCGCTCCCCTAAGATCTCGGCTCCTATTAAAGCTAGAGCAACGAACTTCGCATGGTGGATGGGCATTATAGTGAACTTTGTTAAGTGCAAATTTCATCACCTTACGTTAAAAATCTGCAAGGTCAAATGCGGTCCAAATAGCAAATATTTCTCGTTTTGTGTGGCTTGGCTTCTCATTGTTATGGATCGCTGTGATTGTGTTTAAATGCTTCAAAATTGGCATTAATGATGTTTTGGACATTACTATTGATGCAATACAGGTGCCAGATCCGCCATTTGACCTCAGGTCATCTATATAGAAGCACTTTATCAGGTCACTACCTGCTCAAGTTACCGGAACCGGGCGGCCCACCCGACTGCTCCGTTGGGCGGCTCGGCACAATCGACTTCGCAAAGAAAGGAGTGAAATACATGAATACATTATGGAAACGCTTAGGCACACAATGACAAACAGTAGATTTCGGGATGTGTAGGGAGTAGCATGCAAAGTGACATCAATTGCATGACAGTCATTTGCATTTATGACACATTCCAGTTGGCCAAGTTTGGTTCCATTTGCCTGTCATGAACTTGACCTGACTTGACCTCGGCGACCTGGCATGACTTTTAAGTTATATAGCATAACAATATGCATCAAACAAGTCGCTAGTGTTGTGAAGAACACTTCCCTTTTGCCAATATACGGGAAGCGCATGAGCGCCGATTTTAGTGGTCTAGCGCTGCGTTTTTTAAACTTTAACGGCCCCTAACCTGAAAAAAATTTTTGCTTTAAGCACACCTATCCCAAACGTTTTCGGCCGCGACCCTAAGTATTGTCTTAACCCTACTCGGTGACCCTAAATGAGTGCACGCACATGCAATGGCAGTTCATATTTTTTGTTACAAATTTTCTTGATGCTTCTTTGTATTTATACTAAATATTACAATATAAAATTAAATTTACCTCTTTTAAGTAATACTTACCAACACTTCTATAAAAACTAATTTAAAACAAATTAAAATGAATTTAAAACGAACTTAACGAAACAAAACTAATCTAAAACGAAACCAACTGCATTGCGTGAAAAAAGAAACTATGTATTTACAACTGAAAAGTCCCAATAGCTGCCGTGAAACCGCTTCATTTGGCGAACAAGATCTTCAACGTTTGGTTTGCTGTTCACTGTCAGAGCACAACACAAATCGTGTTGCGGATCCCAGCGGTTTCTTGCTTTCGTTTTGATAGTCACCAGGCATGAAAACCCTTGCTCGCTTAGATATGTCGTCGGGAAGGGAAGAAATGCTTTCTCACCCTCCACAGACAAAATGGGCTTATCTTTTAGCTTAGTCCAAAATTGTGAACACTGGAGGTTCTCGAAGTTTTCTTTCTCGACTTGGTTCTCTTGGAGGTCTATAAGCTCTTCTTGGAATCCATGAACATCTTCTCCAACTTGACTGACATCGACGCTGAACACATTCCTGATCTAGCTATGCTTTTTCAGTTCGACATTTTCAGGAAAATATTTGTTAGTTTCTTCTTGAAGATTCTTCAGATGGTCTTCAAGATCATCTTTGATCCAATCCGAAAGGTATTTTTACGGAATCTTTGAGCATTGCACTTAGGTCTGGAAAACCTGTTGTCCTCCCTCCGGCCATTTTTGCTCTCCAAAGAGGAATTTGTTCTTGAACGAGAGAACTTTCTCACCAATGTCCACCATGGTATGACCTCGGCCCTGCATGTCTGAATTCAGTTCATTCAGATGCATAAATATGTCACCCAATTATGCAAGTTTCGCCAGCTAGGCAGTATCTTTGAAACGATCTGCGAGAGCATGTTTTTTTTCTTCTCACACATAAATATCTCAATTTCAGTGCGAAACTGAAGAACCCTTCCAAGAATCTTACCACGAGACAGCCAACGGACGTCGGAGTGAAGCAGCAAATCTTGATGTTTCGAAACTACCCCTTCACACATTTTGTGAAGTGTGCGTGAATTCAAAGCCATCGTTTTGATAAAGGATGAACTGAATAAACTGAATTAAGATGAACTGAATGCAGGTGACGCTTCAGCTTATCTTCTTTCATAGATTCATTCGCGAGGTCTTGTAGGCATTGAACATATTTGGGTCGTACGGTCCCAGATCGGTCTCCCTTCTCAGTAGAACCATTTTTAAAAAAATCAGACTTATACGCCATTTTTTTCGTGGTTTAGCCATTTTTGTATTCAGATCAGGAAGGAGGAAAACAATAAGCGAATATGTGCGCACATGCACACACTTACGCATACACACACACACACACGAACACACGTACACACACACACACACACACACACACACACACATATATATATATATATATATATATATATATATATATATATATATATATATATATATATACGTCATACGCAGGCCACAAACACACGCAAATGCCTACAAAGTAGTGAGAAATCGCTGCAATAGTTAGCAAAGTTCCGTCAAAGCAGGTGTTAACTAGTAAAATATAAAATTATTATGTGCGATAACCAAAACTATATTTCTTCATTTTATCATTAGTACCAGTAAAAATTGCTTTATTGAGCATCAAACGAGCGAGCAAATATAGTAGTGAATGATCACTCGACGTCGCGCGCGTTTTTATCACAAACTCTTGGACCTTGTATTCTCGGATTTAAGTGACTTAGTTCAAGACTTGACTGTAGGCGAAACTCTGAGAAGAAGTGACCATAACATAGTTAGATTCAAGGCACATGTAGGGGAAATTATCAAGGATAATTTGGTATAGGTTCCAAATTTCAACAGAGCAGACTTTGACTCCATGAGAGCGGCTTTAAGTGCCATGTGAAATGTGGGAAAAGTTCAAATCTTACTTGAAGGAAATTCAGATTAGACATGTCCCCCAAAAGCAAAGACGCAAAAGAAGGGTAGGAAAGCCAGCATGGCTTACACCAGACTTGATAAAAGCAATTAAGGCTAAGAAAACGGCATTTAGAGTCTTTAAAGAAGCCTCAAATGTTGTTAATCTAAAGGCGTATCGAAAAGCTAGAGACACTGTGAAGCAAAAAACCAGAGCAGCAAAGCGAGCAAAAGAACAGGATTTAGCTAGAAACTATAATGGGGACAGTAAAAAGTTCTTTATTTTCTACAAGCTGAGTAAAGTTTCTAGCACAATTGGTCCACTGGAAGTAAACGGGACTACATTGGGTGATGATAGTGAGATGGTTGAGGAGCTGAGCAAGCAGTTTAAATCAGTGTTTACATTGGAATATATGACCAATCTGCCGACCGTACACTATAGTTCAGTGACATGGGATCTGACAAATGATGTTGATTTCATTGATAGTGATGTTGTTTACAATCATATCAGGAAAATGAAACCAAACAAGGCAGCAGGACCTGATGGTATTTATGCTAGGATGTTGCGGGAAACTGAAAAGGAACTGGCATTTCCACTTAGTATAATATTTTGTAGATCAGTTTCACAAATTGAAATTCCAACCGATTGGAAAAGGGCAAATGTAGTTTCTATTTTCAAGAAAGGAGAAAGAGGGAAAGTTGAAAACTATAGGCCAGTAAGTCTCACATCGCTAGTCTGCAAGGTACTTGAATCAATTATCAAGGATAGAATAGTTAGTTTTCTGGAAGGTAGCAGATTGATTCAAGATACTCAACATGGGTTTAGAAAAGGACGATCGTGTCTCACAAACCTCTTGGACTTTTTGAAGAACAAGAACACAGAACAATTTGATCAGGGAAATCAGGTTGATGTAGCATATCTTGACTTTAGTAAGGCCTTTCACAAAGTACCCCATAAACGGTTAATGATACAGCTTCAGTCCCATGGTATTGCAGGTAACATCTTAAAATGGATAGAGTTGTGGCTTTCAGATAGACAGCAAAGAGTGATGCTAAATGGCACAAAGTCATCATGGCAAATTGTTCTTAATGGTGTCCCCCAGGGGTTAGTACTGGGGCCACTACTGTTCATTATATTTGTAAATAACATTGAAAGTGGCCTAAGCAGTAAAGTTGTGAAATTCGCGGATGATTTGAAGGTCCTTATGGCAATAACAGGTCAATATGAGCATATCTCGCTGCAAAAAGACTTAGACGAACTTGTGAAGTGGTCCGAAGAATGGCAAATGAAATTTAATTTTGATAAGTGCAAAATCATGCATGTAGGTAAGCAGCATATGAAGGCTCCATACTTGATCGGTGGCCAAGTGCTATCAGTGACTCAACAGGAGAAGGATTTAGGTGTTATTCTAAACACAAAACTGGGGGCATCAGAACAGACCAAGGAAGCCAGGAAGAAGGCACTGAGAATGCTCGGGGCAATAAATAGGAATGTATCATACAGAAGTGAGGAAGTGATCAGGATACTTTACTGTGCATACGTCAGGCCACATTTGGAATACTGCATCCAAGCTTGGTCTCCTAGCTATGAAAAGATTGTTGGCTTTTAGAGAGAGTACAAAAGAGGGGTACAAAAATGGTTAATGGCATAAGCAACCTGGCATATGAGGAAAGATTGAAGAAATTGAATATGTTTTCACTTAGATATAGAAGGCTGAGAGGAGATCTCATCGAGGGCTTTACATTTGTCCATGGTCTGGAGAGGGGATACCTTGGGGAAATGTTTGAATTGAACATAAATGATGCAATTAGGGGTCATACATTCAAAATTAAAGTTAACCACAGCAGAACAAGGTTAAGGCAAACTTTCTTCACCAACAGGGTAGTAGAACACTAGAACCAGCTGCCAGAAAACATTGTCAGTAGCAGCACATTGAACATCTTTAAAAACAGCATAGACAATCATTATAAGAATAGAGGGCTTGCTTTTCAGTATTACAGGGAGGGCTGATTGACAGATTTGGTGGGCAACTGGTTCAGTGTACAGAGTGCAACCAAGAAGGGCCCTTGTGGCTCATAGTTGCACTAATCTTTTATGTCTTTATGTCTTATGTCTTCATGTCTGTTAGTCAGTTTGAAATTCAAACTCTACGGAACAATTCCAGGTATTCAACAGAAAAATCACCGAAAACAGGTATTTCCCCTGCCACTAGATGCTAAGAAAACTTTAATATGAAATGGTAATCGTCTTCTTGCGTCCATCCTCTCCAATTCAGCAAATAAAACATGGTGTCTTTGGCACTCTTGACTTTAACAACAAAAGCTCACACGCAAATCGTTTCGCAAGTCGGCGAGGCACTGACATTTTTACAAAAGTACATTTTTTAATCGATTTTCATTCGACACAACAGTAACATTTCGCTCCACTTGCTCATCATAATTGCATCACACTCAACAGAGTCCAATATTTTGATAGTAATTGTTATAAAATGGTAAAAAGTTCACTCACCATAATAGACGCTAATGTTTTCAGCAAGGCCAACAACAATACAATGACCGTTAAATCTATTGAGGATGACAAGTTCATTGAAGCGGGCATTCGGCGGAAACGGAAGCTTCCACTGCATTTAAATTCAACCAATCAACTTGTACTAGACTTGAATACAACCAATCAGTGGCCAGCGATATGAGCATCCCTCTGGTTTGAGAAGTCCACTACCGTGGGAACGGAAGGGAACACTGCATACAAGTGCAACTGTTCCCACGATCTCTGAAACTGGAATCATTGCCGCTATCTGTATGCAAGCTTGTACATCACACACATCGCTAGATCTATTTCTGTTTGCATCCCAAACTTAAATATGGTTGAACGTTTCCGATCAGTTAGTTTTCAGTATTCTGGATTGTCGTTTACAAAATTAGGCGATCAAAAAAGCACTTGAATCTTCCTAATGTTAAAATTCATGCATATGCATTTCAAACCGTCCGCAACCCTCAGAAAAGTATTCGCGACCCTTAAAAGGGTCGCGATCACGGGTTTGGGAAACCCTGTTTTACTCAATGCACCGGCCATGTATAAGCAAGTACGCAAAAAATGGCGTATATCGGCCGGTACAATATGGAGTTATGTACGAAAAATCGAATGGATGGGCGGATTTCGCCATCTCCCCTCCAGGGCGTGTGTGAACCTGTCATGAACTTGACCTGACTTGACCTTGGTGACCTGACATGACTTTGAAACAATATAGCATAAAATATACAAAAAACAAGTCACTAGTTCTTCCAAGAACACTTCCTTTTCGCCAATATACGGGAAGCGCATCAGCGCCGATGTTTGTGGTGATGGCGCTGATAATTGTTTTTTTTATTACTTTAATGACCCCTAACTAAAAAAAAATCGGTCGATTTTCATTTTCTTACTTTAGACAACGCGCCGTTCATTTTTTAAGCAGGTACACAAACAATGGCGTATATCGGCCGGTAAAATCTGGAGTTATCTACGAAAATCTGGAGGGGTGGGCGGATTTCGCCCCCACCCCTCCAGGGTGCGTGTTAACATGTACCCTATGATGTGTGCCCCAATCCATTTGGGCTCCCGCATTGCCTTCATGTATTGGGACCCCCCCCCACTCTTCAATAATTTTTAGAAATCAACACCCGCGGATTCAGGCTTCAGAGCGATGTTGTAAAAGGGTTAAATATTGACAAAATGAAAACGGCAATATCCAGCGACAGTTATGACGAACATATACTGCCGAAACCAGTACAGACAATAGAATCAAGCATGCAAACACTTCAGTTATGTAAGGAACACTATGCGTCGACATTATTATGTTTGCAATATCGTACGTCGAACAAGCAGACAGAGGTGAGATACTCATTTGTAGCTGGATTTGGCATAGCTTATCCAACAATGCTTTTAATTGCATTGTATTATTTGAGTGATCTTTAATTCCACGCACCTATTAAAAACCCACGTGCCCGATTACCGTTTCAGTCTGGCCCAGCAAGCGCATTTCGCCGGCATACAAATTCAAAGTCAGTGATCAACACGCACCCGCTGCCTAACGAAGGTAGCGTCTAGCGGGAAACGAAAGAGATGCAATAATTGCATGGCAATGAAAAACAACACGGACCAAACCTGCTCCAGGGGCCGGGCGTTGACCGCCCTGGCATACCTGATCGCAAATAGTCACCCCGCCATATTGGGACCAAACAAGTGTATCACTTCTGCTTCAATTCCACCGCCCGCACAAACAGTGCGAGCGATGACACCAATAACAAGTAAGTGGACGTTAGACAAAATACAAAAAACAGAGCGAACACAACGAAAATAGCAGAGCGAACATTGTTGGATCAACACACGTGGTGGGCATGTGTTCAGCTGCGTGACCTGGGTCGCGAGGGCAGGATAAAAGCAGCCGCGATGTCTGCGGAAGCACCAGCCGCCAGCGCGTCACGAGCCCAGCGCACACACTGTCTCGGTAAGACACGCGTCCTGTTCAGAGTCAATAGAACGGGCAGACGACACACATATCGTCCTCATTTCCAGGCGCGCACCCAGGATTTTTCCATGGCGGGGCCCGGACCGAAAAGGGCACTTGGGCGGCTCCAAAAGGACACTTGACCAGCTCCAAAAGAGCACTTTGAGACCCGGGACACATTGGAAGGTTTGTTGACCGCGGAAGTGGGGGGGGGGGGCGTGAATTTTCCATGCCGCATAGGACAGGAAAGGGCACAGGGGAATGTCATTCTTAGGCCAAAATGGCAGTTTTGGGCCCAAAGGGCACCTTTGGCACAGGCGGGGCTCATAAGGCAGGTTATTTTTTGGCCAAATTTGGGACATTCCGGCCATGAGGGCACTTTTCGGTCAAAAGGGCACTTTTGGCCAAAAGGGCACTTTGGTTTCATGGGGGGGGGGGGAGCCCCCTGCCCCATCCCCCCTCCGGTGCGCCTATGCTCATTTCTCACCAGGACAGTCGGATCACGGCAGTTCTTGGAATTGGAATAAGACCACCAGCCAGTGCAGCATCACTAGTCCGGTAAATGGCCAATGCCTTGTGCTGACGGCATATATTTTGGGATGCACTTTTGGTCTTGGCGGTTATTGAGTTCCCACGGTTGGCTACTGACAAAAGGAGGAAGGGTGGCTAGCCAGATAGAGCTATATGCCCAGGTTTTAAATTCAAGTTTTAGTGTAACGCTTATGCGTGAAAATCGGAGTGGAATAATGGGTATTCAAGAGAAAAAACAAACAATAGCATTGAAATGTCCGGTGTGATCCAATGTGTTCCGATTATCATCCTATCCGACCGCCGTAACTGTCGGATATTGAAGAGAACCATTAACATAATTAATGACAAGAAGTAGCTGGTGATGCTTGCCAGGAAATTAGACAGTACATTTCCGACATTCTATTCCGACATTCAAAATTTGACCTTCCTCACACAGGAAACGAGCTGAACTAAGCGAACCTTAATAGAAACAATTCGATACCAATGTCCTCATTACAACTACTATAACCAAAGTAGAAGCGTGCGCATTCAAGCACCGAGTTTCATTAAGGCTGTAAAGCTGTGAAAATTAGTCTGTGGAACTCCTCCCTAATGCTTCCAACGATTAGAAAGTACACTGTTCAATTCAAGTCGAGGTGAATCCAGACCATAATTTGCAACTCCACAAAGCTACATGTATTCTCGTGCAGCTTCCAGAAGTAATGTTAATTTTACCTCAAGGTATGTGACACTCATTATCTGATATTTGCCTGTATAGTCAAACAAGATGCATTCACGACTGAAGTCATCAACCGCTTGGCACCTATCACATTTCCCCGCAACATGATGCTGGTTAACGATGGTCGTGAGGTTGACAACAGCAATACGGAAAAACGACAGAATATGCGTGATGCATTCCCTTAAAGCTACCCAATCTCCTGAATCATGCAGGATATCATCCGCAACGTTTCAATTCAACTCACGTCAATTTCCAAGAGACGCCAATGATTCGCGGGGATTCGCCGATCGCAAAATATCCGAATGCCTAAAGCTTCTTTAATATTTAGGAAACCCTTATTGCTAACTAAATATTGTCATCATTGTAACAGGAGAGCCATGGCTTCGCATGGGAAGACACAATTTTTGCATAGTTCTTGCCCACGGTTCGTTCCGGCAACCCTGTATCAATCCTACTCTTCCACAGCAGGGCGAAGATTGGGAGCGTTCCCGCTCTGGGATGACACGTGCATTTGTGCTAGTCTGGTTCTCCATTTCCGAGAGGGCCACTAGATGTGGCGTCCTCCCCACCCAGGTCGGTATCCCCGAGCTGCCTCACAGAGGGCCCCGCTACAGCCCCCAGGACTGACCGGAGATGGACGCCCTGCCGCTGCTGCTGCTCCTGTTGGAGCTGATGATTGCCATGGCAGCACTCCCGGCGGCGAAAGAAGGCGGTTCAGAGACTGTCGCGGGAAACGACACGACGGCAAACAACGACCCACATAATCTCCATGCCTACTGGTCTCCAGTAAGTGTGTAGTACACATATATTCCACGGTATTGTTTACGTCTTCACACACGGGGTAGAATGAAATGTTTCTTTTTTGTCGTGTTTGGCGAAATTGTCCATACAAATAAAGAAATTTGTACGTTACCGAGGCATTTGCTCAGTCTCGATCTCGCGTGTTTCAGTAGTGAATGCTATACTTCATCATAAATGAACGTAATATTTCACTTCCATTAGGACCCTAGGCTAGTAACGGATCGGTCTGCCATTGTGCTTTTGAACACACGTCGGCTCCAGTCGGGTGAAAGGGTGTGCGCACGGGTGGGGTGGGGAGTGTGAAAAGCATAGTTTTAACACTTCAATCTAGACACCGGGGTTTATAAATATCCTATAATGGAAATTAATATTAATTCATCGTCAGCTTGGCGGTTTGTGGATCATGTGTTAAGCTTGCAATAGCTTGGAGGCAGGGATGGATTTGTGGTTGTCCATCCATACATCCACCATGTCCACCAGTCCACCATGTCCACCATACATCGCAGTAATCCAGCCAGACAGAATGGCAATGATGATTGGCCATGCACCACTTTGGCACCACTTCCCCATCTTCCTGGATGACCAGGAAGACGTTCGTGATGTGAGCCTTAGCACTGCACAAATATCGGGTTTCAAGTAGGATAACAGTTTGTACAGACATCACGGTATACACCTTAGTTAACATATTATGTTATGTGTTAAAACTCATTATTTATGTTGTTCTACATTTATTAACTGCTCTTGAGTTGATGGCCTTCGGAAATTTATATTTCAGAACGAAAATATTATGCCAATATATGTCATTCAACAATATTTGTGGAGAATTTTGGTGAACATATATCTTTAAATCTGCTGATTTAGTATATGTTGACACGCGCCCTCGAGGGCCTTTAACACGCGCCCTGGAGGGCCTCTGAAAATTACGCGCACAGGAGGGGGGGATACCGCCCCCCATAAGATCTCGGCTCCCATTAAGCCTAGAGCAACGAAATTCGCAGGGTGGATGGGCACGATAGTAATCTCTATTGTGTGCAAATTTAGTGACCTTAGGTGAATATCTTCAAGGTCAAATGAGGTCAAAATAGCAAAATTTTCCAGTTTTGCGTGGCTTCGCTTGTCATTTGTATGGATCGCTGTGATTGTGTTTAAATGTTCCAAAATTGGCATTAATGATGTTTTGGACATTACTAATAATGTAATGCATGTGCCAGATCCCCCAGTTGACCTCGTCACCCATATAGATGCACTTTATCAGGTAATTATCTGCTCCAGTTACCGGAACCGGGCTGCCCACCTGACTGCTCCGTTGGGCGGCTTGGCACAATCGGCTTCGGAAAGAAAGGAGTGAAATACATGAATAAAGTATAGAAACACTTAAGCACACAATGACAAACAGTAGGACTTGTAGGGAGTAACATGCAAAGTGACGTCAATCGCATGACAGTCATTTCCATTTATGACAACATTCCAGTTGACCATGCTTGGTTCCATTAGCCTGCCATGATGACCTCGGCGACCTAACATGACTTTTAAATGATATAGCATAACAATATGCATCAAACAAGCCGCTTGTGTTGTCAAGAACACTTCCCTTTTGCCAATATACGGGAAGCGCATCAGCGCAGATTTTTGTGGTCTGCCGCTGCGATTTTTTAAAAACATTTTAACGGCCCATAACTTACAAACTTTCCGGCCGATTTTAATTTGTCTTGATTTAAACAATGCGCCGGTCATTTCTAAGCAGGTACGGAAAAAATGGCGCATATCGGCCAGTACAATATGGAGTTGTGTACGAAAACTCGGAGGGGTGGGCGGATTTCGCCATCCACCCCACCAGGGCGTATGCTAACCTGTCATAAACTTGACCTTACTTGACCTCGGTGACCTGATATGACTTTGGAACAATGTAGCAGAATAATATACATCAAACAAGTCGCTAGTGTTGCCAAGAACACTTCCTTTTTGCCGAGATGCGGGAAGCGGATCAGTGTCGATATTTGTGGTCTGGCGCTGAGAAAATGTTTTTGGTTTACCGACCCCTAACTCGAAAAATTTTCGGTCGATTTCGTTTTTCTTACTTTAAACAGCGTGGCGTTCATTTCTAAGCAGGTACACAAACAATGACGTATATCTGCCGGTAAAATCTGGAGTTATCTTCGACAAACAGGAGGGGTGGGCGGATTTCGCCCCCCCCTCCAGGGCGCGTGTTAAAATTCCGCGCATTGGAGGGGGCGGAATTCGCCCCCCTAAGATCTCAGCTCCTATTAAAGCTAGAAAAACGAAATTCCCAGGGTGGATGGTTACTGTAGTGAACTATATTATCAACACATTTTGTGACCTTAGGTCAATATATTCATGGTCGAATGAGTTAAAGATGCAAACATTTTCTGGTTTCGCGTGGCTTGGCTAGTCATTGTCATAGATTCCTGTCATTGTGTTTACATGGTACAAAATAGGCATCAATGATGGTTCGGACGTTATTAATGATGCAATGCAGTTGTTAGACCTGGAAGTTGACCTCAGGTCAGCTATATAGCAGCACTTTATCAGGTCATTACCGGCTCCAGTTGCCGGAACCGGGACGCCCACCCGACTGCTCCGATGGGCGGCTCAGCGCAATCGGCTTCGCAAAGAAAGGAGTGAAGTACATGAATAAAGTATGGAAACGCTTAGGTACACAATGGCAAACAGTAGTTTCCAAGATGCGTATGGAGTAACATGCAAAGTGACATCAATCGCATGACAGTCATTTGCATTCATCACAACATTCCAGTTGATCAAGTTTGGTTCCATTAACCTGTAATGAACTTGACCTGACGTGACTTCGGCGACCTAAAATAACATTGAAACTGCATAGCCTATCAATGTGCATCAAACATGTCCCTAGAGTTGCCACGAACACTTCCATTTTGCCAATATACGGGAAGCACATCAGCGCCGATTTGTGTGATCTGGTGCTGCGAATTTTTTTACTTTACCGGCCCCTAACTCGAACAATGTTCGACCGATTTTCATTTGTCTTGCTCTGAACAACGCGTCGTTAATTTTTAAGCATGTAAGCAAACTATGACGTACATCGGCTGGTAAAATCTGGAGCCATGTGCGAAAACCCGGAGGGATGAGGGGATTTCGCACCCCCCCTCCAGTGCCCGTGTTAATCTACCAACATTTTTGGATATGAGTGATACTGCTTTGTGATGATATTTTCTCTGATTCTGTTTATATGTTAGTGACCCAGTGCCGGCAAGAATTCACGACGGCATGCCCGGATTAATGGTCATCGCCTGTTACCCCCAGAAGGTTATTGCACCCTCGACGTCTTGGGTTCTTTTCGACTCATTCAATTCAGCTAGGTCAGTTAGCGTCGCCAACCTCTCACGTCGATTAGTTGCGGGTGGACTGGGTAACGCCGCCGGACACAATATTCGGGCTCACAATCATGGAATCAAGAGTCCATCACTCTACCGAATGAACAACTGCTGCCTCAGAACTATCGAGTCTGTGGTGGCGGCCGAGAGCTCTGTTTTGATGGTGACAGATCTGTCACCTTTGTGAGCTTGAATCTAGGAGAGAGAGAGAGAGAGATAGAGAGAGAGAGATAGAGAGAGTGTGAGAGAGAGAGAGAGAGAGAGAGAGAGAGAGAGAGAGAGAGAGAGAGAGAGAGAGAGAGAGAGAGATATAGAGAGAGAGAGATAGAGAGAGAGAGAGAGAGAGAGAGATAGAGAGAAGAGAGAGAGAGAGAGAGAGAGAGTGAGAGAGAGAGAGAGAGAGAGATAGAGAGAGAGAGAGAGTTAGAGAGATAGATAGAGAGAGTGAGAGAGATAGAATGAGAGAGTGAGTGAGAGAGATAAAGAGAGAGACAGAAACAGAGAGTGAGAGAGAGATAGAGAGAGAAAGAGAGAGACAGAGAGAGAGAGAGAGAGAGAGAGAGAGAGAGAGAGAGAGAGAGAGAGAGAGAGAGAGAGAGAGAGAGAGAGAGAGAGAGAGAGAGAGAGAGAGAGAGAGAGAGAGAGAGAGAGAGAGAGAGAGAGAGAGAGAGAGAGAGAGAGAGAGAGAGAGAGAGAGAGAGAGAGAGAGAGAGAAGGAGAGATGGAGAGACGGAGAGATGGAGAGACGGAGAGACAGTAAGGCAGAGACAGTAAGACAGAGACAGCAAGACAGAGACAGCAAGACAGAGACAGTAAGACAGGAACAGTAAGGCAGGGACAGTGAGACAGAGACAGTAAGACAAATACAGAGAGACAAGGAGCCAGAGAAAGAGGAATAGGTAGAGACAGAGACAGAGAGACCAAGAAGGTATTCCCACCAGGACCGTTTGCACATCTTATCCGCTGAATGGCATAGTGCCCAGTAGATCTCCAAAGTTACTTTATGGCGCCAGCTTGGCTCCCGCTGTCTGTGAAGTGGCCGAGTGACATCGCACGCGAGCGAGTACCCGGAGATTAGCACGAGCTGACTACTTCCCGCCGCCACTGCACTCGACGGTCTTCACCTGATGTGGTCGCATCACTGTCTCGGCTGCGACTCACGGTCGCATGACCGCCGGGCCTCGACTCACGACCCTTCGACTCACGACCCCTCGACTCACGACCCTTCGACTCACGACCCATCGACTCACGACCCTTCGACTCACGACCCATCGACTCACGACCCATCGACTCACGACCCTTCGACTCACGACCCATCGACTCACGACCCATCGACTCACGACCCATCGACTCACGACCCATCGACTCACGACCCATCGACTCAAGACCCTTCGACTCACGACCCCTCGACTCACGACCCTTCGACTCACGACCCATCGACTCACGACCCATCGACTCACGACCCATCGACTCACGACCCATCGACTCACGACCCTTCGACTCACGACCCTTCGACTCAAGACCCTTCGACTCACGACCCCTCGACTCACGACCCTTCGACTCAAGACCCTTCGACTCACGACCCATCGACTCACGACCCTTCGACTCACGACCCATCGACTCACGACCCTTCGACTCACGACCCCTCGACTCACGACCCCTCGACTCACGACCCCTCGACTCGCGACCCCTCGACTCACGACCCTTCGACTCAAGACCCTTCGACTCACGACCCATCGACTCACGACCCTTCGACTCACGACCCCTCGACTCACGACCCCTCGACTCACGACCCCTCGACTCGCGACCCCTCGACTCACGACCCTTCGACTCAAGACCCTTCGACTCACGACCCCTCGACTCACGACCATTCGACTCAAGACCCTTCGACTCACGACCCTCGACTCACGACCCTTCGACTCACGACCCCTCGACTCACGACCCCTCGACTCCGACCCCCGACTGCGACCCCTCGACTCCGACCCTTCGACTCAAGACCCTTCGACTCACGACCCCTCGACTCACGACCCTTCGACTCAAGACCCTTCGACTCACGACCCCTCGACTCACGACCCTTCGACTCACGACCCCTCGACTCACGACCCTTCGACTCAAGACCCTTCGACTCACGACCCCTCGACTCACGACCCGTCGACTCAAGACCCTTCGACTCACGACCCCTAGACTCACGACTCCTCGACTCTGAGATGTAACGGTGCCATGATGCTGCCATCATTTCGCGGGGCGTGGAGTGTGCTTGTTTGATTTGCGCCGCGAATAGGATGCTAGATGTAACCTATATATTTGCAGCTTTCTCCAAGCTGAGGTGAGAGAGCTCTGGCGGATCGATCCCGTTCGCCGTCGAATATGTTGGCAAATGTAAGCCGTCTTGCCATGTCAAGTGCGGATGTTGGCCAAGGCACTGGATGGGGGAACAAAGGTCAACCCGGATTGTCGGAGAAATACAAATGCAATTCGTTGGGCAGAATCTCGCCTGAGTCTCACCTATCGATCTGTCTACAGAGCTGTCCATCCGGATTCCAAAAGCAGTGGTCCACCCACAACTCGGTGAGCGTCTGCTTCCGCGTTAGTGGCGTGACACGCAACTGGAACGACGCGCGCACCGCCTGCAGAAACAAAGCGGCACAGTACACCAACCGCTGCCTCGGCGACCTGGCCAGCATACTCAACCTGAGCGAGAACAACTTCGTCGCCAGGATGCTGGGTGAGGTCTTACCAAGATTGGACGAGTGGTCTAGGGGTAGTTTGCCCGTCTCACAATCGAAAGATTGTGGGTTCGGGTCTCACCTGTCGCTACTCTTCGTTCGCGACCAATCGGCGTGAGAGATTGGCGACGTTGCATGACTCAACGGCCGATGTGTCGTATAAAAATAGCCACGAAAGTCCTACCAAGACACAATCAGTGAAGGGGAATAGCATGCCATACACGCTCACAGCACGTCGACAGCACACACCGATGTAACACCGGAGACTTGGCACCAGATACCGGATGTATCGACGAAGGTCATCCCGAGTCAACTTGTGGTTCACCACGAAGCATCACGGAGTTACCGTGGGTAACGGCGTCAACGCGTTCAGCTTCCAGGTGGGTCTAATCTCAGGGGTCGTGCAGAAACGATTTTTAAATCTGGAGGGTAAGACTGTGACGGTCTGCTGTTTCCGTCCCACCCCAAGCCGACTGAACGAAAGAACTGGAATGTCTGTGAGTTCGGAATGGGAGGCTCAACATCACTTCGGTTTTTATTTTGACGGCCAACATTTTCATTTCGGCTGCTCGAAAGTTCTGCCTCTTATCTTCCCATATTCCCATGCTCATGTCAAATCAAGATACAAACATCCAACCGTCCTCACCTTCCATCGCCTAGGCAAAACAACGCATTTTCGCAGCCATAGCCTGTTATCGTATATCGTAGCCTATTAATGTGTATTGCAGCCTATTATACGAGTCGCATACATTCAGACCTTTACGGGTTGACGTGCCTATCAAACCAACACCTATTGTTATTACTGGCTGTTATTATAGAAAAACGATTTTCTTCAGCAGCTGGCGGCAAAAGTCGCAATGAAAATGACTGCTACAGCATGATCTTCTCCCATCATGGAAGAAGATAACAATAGCGTTGGCTGTTTTGTGGTACACAATGCTATGCAGTAGCTGCACAGCCCATTAAGAACAGGTCACACAGGCAGAAGCGTCCACTGGTCGGAGCACGGTGGTACGACCGCGGCTGGATACCAGCCCGGGTAGGCCAGAGGCGGTCTCCTCCGGCCAGCCCAGCTGCCATATTCAGGTGTCGCCCGATACCGAGACTGGAAACCTTCAGGAAGTCCTGATACTTTCCCAAAGCTTTCCGGTTTTCCGGGTGGAGTCTAACCCCATGCAAAATAGCGCGTGGAGTCCGGACTTCTGTCCGGATCTGGTGGATCATGGCGATACTGTGCCATATTCGATCCAAAATTATCGGCAGTGTATGACAAATTGGTTTGAACAAATCGCTGGAAGCTCTCCAACCACTGGCCAAGTCTTTGAGTTTGCCGCAGACATGCAATTTTTGCAATCTCATGCGTCGAGTACTCATTAGAATTCATTAGCCACGCACGCTCCTATTGTGCCTGAGGCAGGGGCACACACATGGCAATGCACCTGAGGCAGGGGCACGCACATGGCAATGCACCTGAGGCAGGGGCACGCACATAGCAATGCACCTGAGGCAGGGGCACGCACATGGCAATGCACCTGAGGCAGGGGCACGCACATAGCAATGCACCTGAGGCAGGGGCACGCACATAGCAATGCACCTGAGGCAGGGGCACGCACATGGCAATGCACCTGAGGCAGGGGCACGCACATGGCAATGCACCTGAGGCAGGGGCACGCACATGGCAATGCACCTGAGGCAGGGGGCACCGCACTGGCAATGCACCTGAGGCAGGGGCACGCACATGGCAATGCACCTGAGGCAGGGGCACGCACATGGCAATGCACCTGAGGCAGGGGCACGCACATAGCAATGCACCTGAGGCAGGGGCACGCACATAGCAATGCACCTGAGGCAGGGGCACGCACATGGAGCGGAGCCGAGCACTCGCGTGGTCACGGCTGCCTTACGTCGCAGGTGCAAGGTCCGCCTGGGTCGGCGCGACCGTCGACCGCAGAGGCCAGTGCGCATGGTTCGACAGAAGGCGCAGCACCTGGACCCACTTCGCCACCGGGCAGCCGAGAAACAGCGGCTACCATGGCTACAACTGTGCCGAGGTATGTGCGCTGCACGTGGCAGTGTGGGCCTTGTCTGTGTCATTTGCAGGCGCTGATTCAGAGGTGGAGGGCGAGGGGGCAAAGTAGCAATGGCCCGGTTTTGGCGACAGTTCGCACTGGAATCGCATGTTCTCGAAATCTAAGAAACAGCATTTCATGACACAAATATCACTTGAAACAAACCAGACGAAGGCTAGCGGTTCACATGTGCTGATGTATAAAAAATGAACGCATTTTGAATTGCCCCCTCCACGTACCCAGGCTTCTAGATCCTCTCCTGGCCTTGAAGGATCTAGATTCTTCTAGATCCTCTTGCACTCTTCTTCACTGGAAATTGCGTAGCTTTTGTCTGTTCCGTGTTAGTTCCGCTGGAATGCATCGGGCACATTTTCCAGAGAGCCTAGAGCCGCGCACAGCCTACGAGAACGGCTTGCAGCCTACGGCCTACATCCGTCCCCTTCCTCCGCCGCCCTCTCTGGTCCCTCCCCTCTGTCAAGAGGACCGTAGGGCTAAGCCTGTAGGCTTTGCATGAACATAAGTCATTAAACAGGCCTATTTCGCATTCATTGGGATGTGATGGATACGACAGTAGGATCAAGTAGCAACGAAACTAATAGCACCCAATTGCCGTAAGGCAAGCAATTTCAAAAGGAGTCTTGGCTCCACACTTTTTGAGGCCATGGATTCGCCAACATGCATCGGGCAGAACCTTGGACTTCGGCGCAACAGCCCGGGGTTCGGTCCCGCACATAGGGGATGCTCAAATATTAATTTGACATGCATGCGACCATTTTATAATTCCCAATACACGATTTTGGGTCCCCTACTCTGTGATTTTGCAACACACACACATGCGAGCCAAATTTATTGGAGTTGCCGAACACAATTCCGTGCATCCATTCCATGCATCACCATAGGTCGAATGTTAAAGTGGAGAATTATTGATGCTGCATTGGTACCACCAAAAGTACACAAAGTTACATTCGTAGATACACACGCACACGCACGCACGCACGCACGCACGCACGCACACGCAGTCCTAAGCTGTAGCACCTGTGCATGCAACGGGGCGATGCGAGCTCTCTGGCCCGGTAAGTGAACCGATGGCTGCTGCGGTGGCACGAGGCAAGGCCGTGCCCTCCGGGCGTGCCACCGAATCGAAGTATCTGCTCAGAAACTGGTCATGCCCATGGACCCGATGCCGCGGTGCTGGGCACTCCTCAGCTGCTGCCGTCGAGTGGGAGTGTGCCGACGGAAAAAAATTCCCGAAGTCAGATTCAAACCGGGAGCCTCCCATACTGCAAACAAACAAATGTGTCCATAGCACCACAACAACGGTTGCCAGGACCCTAGAGAAAATACCAGGGAAGTTGCGAATTAACCAGCACCGTTTCGGGGTCCTTTTTACGCTACCCCATTAGGTTGTCCTGGAATTGTGGGAAAACGGCGCGCAGCAGCGCGCCGAAATCTCGCATATCTTTCTCCATGTCAATGTGACATGCTGTATGGAAATATTGACGTCAGGACATTTAACGGTCGCCGAGTGAATAAAGGTTAAGTGAGAGCATCTCCAAAATGTTCAACCAGTCGTCACGCTTTAACGGGTAAAAACATTTAAATGACACTTTCGGTGTTTGCTTATCTTCAGAGTTGCAACAAAAGGCGCCGGGGGATTTATGCATTTGTGGACTTTTCATTACATACTTGTTCATCATATTGGCGTATTATGGCTATAATCGAAGATTCTGACTAAGGAAAGCACATTGCATGAGGTTAAGTTTGCTTAAAACAACGTTTATCGGTGCACTCTTACCCTTATGCTTTTTATAAGACCCATCATTTTGCAAATCACCCCCAAAGAAAATGGACGAGTAAGCATTTTGGGGCTATTGTCGATTTCGCCTTCCATTGCTAATTCCAAAAAGGTTTTTGAAATATTCTCCAAAACGAACTCACCAAAGCCAAACATATGACTTCAATCTTGACCACACAAGCCCCCCTAGTAACGACATTTCTTGATGGGATAACATTTATATGGTGGTTTCCGGGCTTTCTCGTGGAGCGGTTTCCGAATACACATTTTTGTTCCCATATTTTGGAGATTAGAGGGCTTTTTTTTCGACCCCCCCCCCGAGATGCGATGTTGATCTGAGTGCAATGAATGGTTAAAACATGCATGGTTCTTGTGCTATCCTCACATCTCACATTTATTGTTCTGAACAAAGCATCTTGTTGGCGAAAATTTGAAGTATTGCTATGGTAGCGTTAGCACCATTTCGCCCGTAAAGTTTTCCGAATAAAAACATTAGCATTCCCTTTAACAAGCCCGTTAGCTGTACTCCGTGTATAACGTTCAGTGAAGTGGAATGAGCCGAATCTGCTTGGAACAAATAAAGCCACCTGCATTATCCACAGACTTTCAGGTTGGGTGGAGTCTAAACTCCATAAGGTTTAGTATGAGGTCAACAGGACCACAGGTCAAAGCCACCCGGCGTCAATCGCAGTAAATATAGCGTCAATCGGTTTTCAGGAGGTGCCTGATCAGCATCAGCTTGACTAGGTACGATTTTAGCTGTACTGTTTTAGCAGTGGGGACTTCCACAACCGCCGCGAACATGCACGTCTACACAGAATCGACATTAGCACGCACACACACACACACACATACCCACACACACACACACACACACACACACACACACACACACACACACACACACACACACACACACACACACACACACACACACACACACACACACACACACACACACACACACACACACACACACACACACACACACACACACACACACACATGCATACATGGAAACAACACCAGCATCACTTCAATGCATGTCGCATTCGAGCGGCGGGCTTTTATTTCAAAGCCAGCAACCGAACAGTTTCTCTTACGACACCATTCCTCTTGCATACAATTCCAAGAGGAAAACCGCTTTCCCGTGCGGCGCAAGGCTGTCCGGGTAGCCCAGTTGGCTACAGCTCTGGCCTGCGCTGGATTCGCCTGCCCTGGCAAGACCTGGTTCGAATAGCTTTGGGCGCTTGCAGTTGGCCTCCGGCTGGGAGTGACAGACGCAATTGGCCCGATAAAGTCGGGGAAACGAGCCACCGGGGTGGCCGTGCCGCTACATCGCAGGCACGTGGAACTTCCGGTCAAAATGTCACCGTTGAACTGAAGTTGTCGCATCGGGTGGTGGATCCATAATGAGCACAACAAACTCTTCTTAGCGAAGGACGTCGGTCCTTAAAGCCACCCCAGCAAGAACTGAGACTATTTATTTTATTAGAACTACCTTACGAATGGGTGTCGAGAGACATCGGCAGCCCATGCTGACCAACACCCGCCCACCCACCCCCATCCCCCCACTGCTCGCCCATAAACAGTGCGGACGGACCCCGCATCCCACCTGCCAGCGCACAATTTAATTTATAACCTGTCTACTCCACTGCAGTTCATGGCAAACCGAAGAGGCTACTGGGGGACGAGAAGCTGCGCAAGCTACAACCTCTTCGTCTGCAAGGCGTACTGCGTCTGAGTCGGGCAAGCCTGTGGTGATGCTGTCGACGAACGGTGAAACTGCACGATGTCGTGTGCATAACACTGATACTGTGCACCTCAATGCCATTCGTTCTTTTGGACTGGCCATGATCGCCAAATCAGGTTTCGCTTGCTTTGTGCGAATTGATGACGTTCAGTTCACGTGGGAAAGTTTTGTGCTGGTTTAATATATTCAGGGGTAGTAATGTTTCGTGTACTGAATACACTATATGTGTGCTATTTTGTCGTGTATGCACTATTTTGCTTTGTTGCTATTTTGGTATGTTGGTATTATAAGAAGTATCCATGTCTGATGCAACTCCGGCATACATGCCCCATATGTTTTAAGTGGCAAAATACAGTTACGGCACCATGCTCTAAATAGGTACGTGTCTGCGAAATAGGCAAAATAGGTGGTATATTGGAAGTCACGGAGAGTGCTAAAGACGACGATTTATCCTAAATGATTAAAAAATAGACATGGAAAGATAAATCCGGTTTAGTATATGGTGCTGTTAACTTAGGAAGCATTCTGTGATGCATGCATTTTCTAAATGTTCGTGCGAACGGAAAGTCAGCGCTTTGGTGCATGTTCTTGGCATTGTTTCATTTGCATTAATTGCCAATTCTAGTATGGAATAAGTTGCATTCCAATAAACGTAACCCCCGTTGGACTTGTGCATTAAATACAAAACAAAATAGCTGCCGAACTGCTTTTTTTTTCAAGCATGCAAAGTTAACAAGCTGCAAAGAGGTTTGTCTTACATGGACGTTAATTTTTAGCAGGGAAGGGTGGATCAGGATAAAAGATGATAATTCGCGCCTGGTGTGATGATGGTTTGCTTGATAGCATTTGTTCTCCGATAGATGGCTTTTTGCTGGTTAACACGCGCACTGTATGGGGGGGGGGGGTGAAATCCATCCATCCCTCTGGTTTTTCGTACATAACTTCAGATTGTACCGGTCGATATACGCCATTTGTTTTGTACCTATTTCTAAATGTCCGGCGCGTCGTTTATATGGCAGAAAACGGAAATCGGCCGAATATTTTTCGAGTTACAAGCCGTTAAATTAAAACATTTCGTTGCGCCAGACGACAAAAATCGGTGCAGATGCGCTTCCCACATGTTGGCAAGAGGGAAGTGTTCTTGGCAACATTAGCGGCTTGTTTCATGTATATTGTTATGCTATATAGCTTCAAGGTCATGTTAGGTCACCAAGAACAAGTCAGGTCAAGTTCATGACAGGCCAATGGAACCAAACTTGGTCAACTGGAATGTTTCCATAAATGCAAATGACTGTCATGCGATTGATGTCACCTTGCATATTACTCCCTACACATCCTGAAAATTACTGTTTGTCATTGTGTACCTAAGAGTTTCCATACTTTATTCATGTACTTCATTCCTTTCTTCGCGAAGCCGATTACGCCGAGCCCCACGACGGAGCAGCTGAGCGGGCGGCCCGGTTCCGGGTACTGGAACAGGTAACTGACCTAAGAAGAACATTCGGTTCTAGTTACGACGCATTCAACCGCTAGGTTATATTGTGTTGCCAGGTAACTGACCTGATAAAGTGCTGCTGTATAGGTGACCTGAGCCCAAATCCTGGGTCTAGTATTCGTATTGCATCATTAATGATGTCCAAAGAATTATTGATGCTTATTTTGTAGCATATAAATACAATCACAGCGATCCATAACAACGAGAAGCCACGCAAAACAAGGAAATTTTTGCACATGTTACCTCATTTGACCTTGATGACATTGGCCTAAGGTCATAACATTTGTGCATAATAGAGTTCACTACCATACCCATCCACCCTGAGCATTTCGTTACTCCAACTTTAAGAGAAGCCGAGATCTTATGGGGGCGGAATCCGCCCCCCTCAAGTCCCGGTTTTACGGTTTGGGAATAGATTAGTTCTACATAAGTGAATGAATTTCCAATGATCTGAGGAAAACCGGCATAAAATGACATGCCTTCTGACGCCATGCCCGTCCATTTTTATAGCTGCCTAACCTTGCCATTTCTCATATTTTGACATGAAGCTTTCAGGCATCATTGGGGTTCTGGCATGGCTCGATACGCGTCAAGCGCCGACATTTGCTGTCCAGAGTAGAGCCGCCGAATATCGGCACGGAAACATCGAAGTTCCTTCTTTGATCAATACCAAGCAAGATCGACTCTGCCACGCCAAAATTGTGTACGGGAAGTCGGCTGATCTATAATATTATTTTCATTCAATGTCCTTGAGCGCAACGTCCTTAAACAGCATCGAGGGAACCTGTAGGCAGAGGTGAAAAAATGGTCGCAAATTCCACCAACTAAATTTTCCGCGATAACTTTTCCACCACTGCAAAGATAGTGTACCGTGAAGTTATTTGTTTTAGCCCACTTTAGTTCCATGTTTTGCAGTATTTTTGCAGGGTTTTTATTTTAGGCGAAAAACATTTTTACCACCGTGGAGAACTTATCTCTTCTGCCCGCATTTCGGGAGATAAAGACAAAACAAGCTGCAAACCGTATCTTTATATTTGCGAATTCATGAAACACGAGCCGCTACATGGTGTCATAAACTCAGCACCAACTTCGTTGTTGGTCTCAACAACCAACGAGTTAAAACTAAGTGCACTAATAGGCTAACCGGTCGGCAGCGGAGCAAACAGGCGGTAATAATAATAATTATTATTATTGTGTCATTTAACGACGCTTTCAACTGCTATGGCTATTTCGCGTCGGCAACTATGACGCCGTGCCCGCGAGTGGAGAAGCCTATTGGTCGACAGATCGGCTCGAACCCTTTGTTATGCGAGACAGACGCTCTAACCAACTGAGCTATACTTCCCCCGCAAACAGGCAGTCGTAACTGACTGGCTCCATCGGCTTGTCTCAAGGGGAAGGGTAGCTCAGTTGGTAAATACGTCTGTCTCACACGGCAAAGGTCATGGGTTCGATCCGCGCTGCGGACCGATGAGCTTCTCCCCTCGCGGCGCGGGCACGGCATCACAGATGCCGACGCGAAATAACCATAGGATTTGAAAGCGTCGTTAAATAACAATTAATTATATTAATGATTATTATTTGTCCTGGCTCGGATCGGATCGATGCATGGCTTGATCGGCAATTAGGCACTGCTCGCGTACATTTAACTGGAACGTTAGCTTCTTCAAATAGTGACAGATGCGCTGTTAAATTGGACCAAAAGAACCTGGATGACATTTTTGACGGTGTTATTCGCAAGAACTGGCACAAACTTCCAATCCCCGACGCAAGATTGGTCACTTCCTTGCACGCATGCACGCACACGTCTGGAACTCTTATTGGAAGACAGCTGATCTGCGGCACACTTTGGAATTGTGGCGTCTGATCACAGTGCCCTGTAGCTCTGTCCTGATGTCAACTGACTGCCTGATGAAGTTGTTATTAAATTTGCGTTGTACTGCCTGAATTAAGGCCTCAGCATGATGAACATCAGGCCCGTTCCAGCGTATCATAAGCTCGTACTCAGCGTTTCGGTGGTCCAGCTGCCGATGAGTGCCAAATATGTCTCCCACCACACTCCCCATGCTCTCAACGACAGATTCGGAAGGGCTTAAAAGCCATAGCCTTATGACCAGGTGAGGGTACTGCTTCAACGCGTGGCTCTGGGCCGACTCCATTTGCAGGGATCGCAGAAGCTGCTGGTTGCTCATGCCGGATGGCTGGATGGACAGACGCATGTAGGCTGCCTTGACAACCTCCCTCTCCACGGCTACAGTTGGCGGTATCAAACGCTGACTGACCACCTTTGCGATGCTGTCGTGGACGATCTCAAGGCATTCGACATGCCTCACCTGCTGAAGAGCCTTCAAATCTCTGACGACCTTTATGTCAGTCACAGAATGCTGCAGCTTGCCGTTCATGGCACCTTTGCTGTTGCCCCTGGCGTCCAGTCCGCGGCCGCGCTCTGTCGCCTTGTCATGAAGAGTGGTGGTGAATCGGAGCACCACTGGAAGCTGGGAAGCGAAGTCATCCAGGTCAGAGCAGATAGAGGAGTTACCGTGCAACCAATAGATGATCCCGTGCTGCTCACGAACCCTTCGGATCCTGTTTCGCCTGTTGATGCCTACAGGCTGTAGGCATCAACTCCAATGGTAACGGAAATCATGCCAGGAACTTCTCTTATGATTTCGAGTATGTCAATATGCCTGTAACTTTGACGTTGGGCCCATTTACGATCAGAGATTGGCTTCGCGCCTGGCCATGTCATCAGTGGCGAGTGGTCGGCGGTAGGCCGCACGTACCGCAGCCGACGACCAGCCACCGCCTATGGTGGATGAACACTAGAATACGGAATACAATTCGCAAAACAAGAATATATGCAATATGCCTCTCGGTGTAAGTAGCAATGAAACTGAAATCTGAAAGCAAGCCAACTTTAATGAATGTACTTCGCATCACATCTTATGGAGACTGAACCTTATAAACTGCAACTGTATTCGTCGCGCACGCACTAGTAAGCATCCGGGCGCGCTTGTCGCGCACGCATCTTTCAGAGTTCCCGAATGGTATCAGTAACCTACCTGTTTTCATTCTTTAGCTGGAGCTCGCCCGATGATGCATTGCCATTCCGTCTGACGCCTACCGTTATCTTTTACCATTCGTTAGGACATCCAACTACGTGGTAATGCGACGTGCTCACTGCTCACTACGTCTAAATGGGCAGCACAAAGCATTGATTTTGTGAGGGTGCAGCGATGGTCAGTCTTAGGCAATAGAGCGAGAACAAATAGTGATTAGCGAGGAATTTGTCCAAGCCCGACAAACTCTGATTATTGTTAAAATGTATCGATTTCCAAATGGCAAACCATGTAGACTCCACCAAGCATAATGATTCCACCAAGCTTATTTGGTGCATGGGACCATCAGACGAGTGGTAGTGCAATAGCAGATCAGCATGGTCTAATGTTGAGCCAAGCACACTTGATGCATTTCCTTTCAACGTTTGACCCTGACAAGCTATTTTCCGACGCCAATCATCTTGCCTGTTTCAGATTGAGTGCACGACGCAAACTTTTTGTTCACCATACGCGTTTATTACGGTTCCATCAGCTGTTATTCGCGCCGACACTGCTGACAATTTAAGAGCCGGTCTGAATCACAAGGCGAACACCGGCGGTGTTGGCGGCGCCGCCAGGACGCAGACACTGTACAGTCTCAGATAGTCAGCTGCTGGACAGTCTCGGCGCCGCACACGTTCCACCGTCCGACACGGGCGGGCGCGCGGCGACAACACAGGTGCACCAGCAGCGGAGCCGCACACGTTCCACCGTCCGACACGGGCGGGCGCGCGGCGACAACACAGGTGCACCAGCAGCGGAGCCGCACACGTTCCACCGTCCGACACGGGCGGGCGCGCGGCGACAACACAGGTCCACCAGCAGCGGAGCCGCACACGTTCAGGCCGACACGGGCGGGCGTGCGGCGACAACACAGGTGCACCAGCAGCGGAGCCGCACACGTTCCACCGTCCGACACGGGCGGGCGCGCGGCGACAACACAGGTCCACCAGCAGCGGAGCCGCACACGTTCCACCGTCCGACACGGGCGGGCGCGCGGCGACAACACAGGTCCACCAGCAGCGGAGACGCACACGTTCCACCGTCCGACACGGGCGGGCGCGCGGCGACAACACAGGTCCACCAGCAGCGGAGACGCACACGTTCCACCGTCCGACACGGGCGGGCGCGCGGCGACAACACAGGTGCACCAGCAGCGGAGACGCACACGTTCCACCGTCCGACACGGGCGGGCGCGCGGCGACAACACAGGTGCACCAGCAGCGGAGCCGGCGGCCCGTCGGTGGCCAGCTCGCCGCCGCGCCACCCGCCGCACTTCTTCAATAAATATCGCCGCCTGTGTTGCCCGCGTGCTGTCGGCGTCGCGGGTCGGTCGTCCGGCCGACGACCACGGGCGCGGGCCGCCGGTGTGGCCGGCTCACTTGCCGTAGTTGAAGGGCACCGCCGGCGTCGGGTACGAGTAGCCGCACTTGTCCTTGACGGTCTGCGTGACGGTGGTGGGGACGTACTCGGGTCGGGTCACCACCAGCGTCGTGTGCACCTGCTGCTGGCGTGTCTGCGTCACGGTGACGGTGCGCACCTGGGGACACACAGTGTCACGTGATGAGCACGTGACGCTCCGCAGCCTAGTCTTCATCCGCCAGCAAGGTTAAGGTGACGGTGACGGTGCGGACCTGAAGGGACACACAGTGTCACGTGATGAGCACGTGACGCTCCACAGCCTAGTCTTCATCCGCCAGCAAGGTTAAGGTGACGGTGACGGTGCGGACCTGAAGGGACACACAGTGTCACGTGATGAGCACGTGACGCTCCGCAGCCTAGTCTTCATCCGCCAGCAAGGTTAAGGTGACGGTGACGGTGCGGACCTGGGGGACACACAGTGTCACGTGATGAGCACGTGTCACTCCACAGCCTAGTCTTCATCCGCCAGCAAGGTTAAGGTGACGGTGAAGGTGCGGACCTGAAGGGAGACAGTGTGGTGGTGAGCGCGTGACGCTCCACAGCCTAGTCTTCATCCGCCAGCAAGGTTAAGGTGACGGTGAAGGTGCGGACCTGAAGGGAGACAGTGTGGTGGTGAGCGCGTGACGCTCCGCAGCCTAGTCTTCATCCGCCAGCAAGGTTAAGGTGACGGTGACGGTGCGGACCTGAAGGGACATACAGTGTCACGTGATGAGCACGTGACGCTCCACAGCCTAGTCTTCATCCGCCAGCAAGGTTAAGGGGACGGTGACGGTGCGCACCTGAAGGGACACACAGTGTCACGTGATGAGACGTGACGCTCCGCAGCCTGTCTTCATCCGCCAGCAAGGTTAAGGTGACGTGAAGGTGCGGACCTGAAGGGACACAGTGTCACGTGATGAGCACGTGACGCTCCGCAGCCTAGTCTTCATCCGCCAGCAAGGTTAAGGTGACGGTGACGGTGCGGACCTGAAGGGACACACAGTGTCACGTGATGAGCACGTGACGCTCCGCAGCCTAGTCTTCATCCGCCAGCAAGGTTAAGGTGACGGTGAAGGTGCGGACCTGAAGGGACACACAGTGTCACGTGATGAGCACGTGACGCTCCACAGCCTAGTCTTCATCCGCCAGCAAGGTTAAGGTGACGGTGACGGTGCGGACCTGAAGGGACACACAGTGTCACGTGATGAGCACGTGACGCTCCACAGCCTAGTCTTCATCCGCCAGCAAGGTTAAGGTGACGGTGAAGGTGCGGACCTGAAGGGACACACAGTGTCACGTGATGAGCACGTGACGCTCCACAGTCCAGCCTTCACTCCTAAAGCCTGACATTTTCGGAACATGCATGGGGACGGATAGGGAAACAACTCCCCAGAAACTTAGTTGCGTACCAAAAAATGAGGAAAGCAAGAGATAAACGATGAATTTGTATCCCTTCCGTGCAGTTGTTGATTGGGTTTTTTTTTCGAGTCGATACAAATTTCAGAAGGGACTTGCGCCAGATTGCGCATCTGATCGGTGCCCTGATCAGCTGCAGATGACATACCTGACGGGCAGCCTGACCAACGACAGGACACGCACCTGATCAGCTGCAGATGACATACCTGACGGGCAGCCTGACCAGCGACAGGACACGCACCTGATCAGCTGCAGATGACATACCTGACGGGCAGCCTGACCAGCGACAGGACACGCACCTGATCAGCTGCAGATGACATACCTGACGGGCAGCCTGACCAGCGACTGGACACGCACCTGATCAGCTGCAGATGACATACCTGACGGGCAGCCTGACCAGCGACAGGACACGCACCTGATCAGCTGCAGATGACATACCTGACGGGCAGCCTGACCAGCGCCAGGACACGCACCTGATCAGCTGCAGATGACATACCTGACGGGCAGCCTGACCAGCGCCAGGACACGCACCTGATCAGCTGCAGATGACATACCTGACGGGCAGCCTGACCAGCGACAGGACACGCACCTGATCAGCTGCAGATGACATACCTGACGGGCAGCCTGACCAGCGACAGGACACGCACCTGATCAGCTGCAGATGACATACCTGACGGGCAGCCTGACCAGCGACAGGACACGCACCTGATCAGCTGCAGATGACATACCTGACGGGCAGCCTGACCAGCGCCAGGACACGTACCTGATCAGCTGCAGATGACATACCTGACGGGCAGCCTGACCAGCGACAGGACACGCACCTGATCAGCTGCAGATGACATACCTGACGGGCAGCCTGACCAGCGACAGGACACGCACCTGATCAGCTGCAGATGACATACCTGACGGGCAGCCTGACCAACGACAGGACACGCACCTGATCAGCTGCAGATGACATACCTGACGGGCAGCCTGACCAACGACAGGACACGTACCTGATCGGGCAGCCGCTGAGTGCTGGTCACGTGCACGGGCACCGTGAGGTACTCGGTGCGTGGGGGTGACGTCACCTCGCTGGTGGAGATCACATCCCGGTAGACGGTGCACGTCACGTAGCGCTGGCTGGTCACGTACTGAGTCGTCGGCTGCGCGTGAAACGGACGTCACCACAGTCGCACCGCTACTCGGTTCACTTTGAGAATAGTCACACTTGTGGGATAGTCACTTGTCATGTATGGCCCTGTAGTATTCTGGATCTTTTTTTATATAGAAAACTATTATCAGATACTCATTGACTATCACCTCCGAAGCAGACGAGATATCAAAACTGCAGGCCGGTATCTGATTTCGCCGAAGCTGACGAAACCAGACATCATTGCAAAGTCTCGTGACGTTTCACTGATGTTAAATTTACTCATATGCACAGTTGATATAATCTACCCGCCAACTGGCAAATCATCCAGTGCTTGGAAGCCGTTCCGACGACAATGTACCCAGTTACGTCACCGGGACGCGCGACAACGGGGCCCTGTGGTCTCACCTGCACGATGGTGGTATACTGGACGACGGTGCTGGTGCCGTACTGGGTGCGCACCACCTCCTGCGTGCGCGTCTTGGTGAAGTAGACAGGCACGGTGAGGGTGCTGTAGCGCGACACCACCTGCACCTCGGTGTACACCTTGGTGCGGTACTGCAGCTGCGTGCTGACCACGGTGCGCGTTACCCCGGGCAGGTAAGCGGTGCTCACCACCTGCTGCACCTGAAATCGGGCAACACGGACGGTGAGCTGTCCGGAAATACCGCATCCAACGCACCGTCGCCCAAGTGGGCGGAGAAGAGGCGAAACATTGGGTCGACAGGCGCCGGGCGTATCACGTTGTTGGGAAAGGAATTAGTGGGAAATATGAATAGCAACGCAATTTGAGGTGGGCGTCCAGTTAGTCCGGTGTTCAGTAGCTAAGTCTTGCATGGGCGCTACATGACCAATGTAGTCGATGCGCCCTAAAGCCCTAATAACTAACTAGCTAAGTCTTGCACAATTTCGAGCGGCAGCTTACGCGACGGTTGTATATGTGCTATGTCAAGTCCGGAAGAACGCTGAAAATGCATGGTGGTGCACCAGGTGGTGCTCCAGGCAGCCACCAGATGGCATTCCAGTAGCCACCAGATGGCGCTCCAGTAACGCTCCACCACTCTGCTACTAAATCAGCCCGCCAATCCCTCCACTACAGCGCGCCACTCACCTTGGTCCGGGTCTGCGTGCGGTAGATCGTGCGCGCGGGAAGCACCCGCGTCTGCGTGTAGACGCTGGTGTAGTAGGTGGTGCTGTGGACGGTGCTGGCCGGGCCGCGCACCGTCTGCACCTTCGTGCGGGTCACGTAGCGCGGCACCTGCACGCTCGAGTGCTCGTACCGGGTGGTAACCACCTGGCGGTAGACGGTGGTCGGCCGGTACTTGGTCTGCACCACCTGGCGCGTCTGGTACTCGGTGCGGTACTTGGTCTGCGTGCGGTACACGACGCTGGTCGAGTAGCGGTCGGGGCCCTGCACGGTGGACGTGACCACCTGTAGCGCCACTTGCGTGCTGGTCACCGTGCGCACCACCTGCTGCGGCACGTACCGGGTCTGCGTGACGGTGCGCGTCACGTACTGCGGCACCACCTGCGTGCGCGTCACGTAGCGCGTGCTGTAGGACGGCACCACCTGCGTGCTGTAGACGGTGGTGAGCTGCGTCTGGCGTTGCGTCACCACCTTGGTGGACGCGTACTTCAGCGGGCACTTGGGCGGCAGGTACGAGTAGCCGCCGGCAGGCAGCGGGTCGGCGACGGCCGCCGCCAGGCAGCCGACCAACAGCAGCGCGCCGTTCATGCTGCAACAGCCGGGTGCGACGTTATTCGCCAGCAGCCGCCAGGCAGCGCTGGAGTGGGTGCGCAGACCCAGCAGGGGCCGGCGCGATCGCCGTCGCGCTGGTGGCGCCGGCTAGCGGCGGTGATTGGCGACACACGGTGGTGGTGTGGGCGGCAGGATAACGCTGCTGAGGTATGGTTGGCTTCACACGGCTGCCGTCACAAGATGGCGCCAGTGTGGGTCACACACAGTCACTCACACACCGGCACGCGACTGTCGGACCGGGCCACGGTTGTGGCAGTACTGACACGTAATCAGACCACGGCTGTGGCAGTACTGACACGTGACCAGACCACGAGTGTAGCACCACGGACACACTGACACGTGACCAGACCACGGCTGTGGCAGTACTGACACGTGACCAGACCACGGCTGTGGCAGTACTGACACGTGACCAGACCATGGCTGTGGCAGTACTGACACGTGACCAGACCACGGCTGTGGCACCACTGACACGTGACCAGACCACGACTGTAGCACCACTGACACACTGACATGTGACCAGACCACGGCTGTGGCAGTACTGACACGTGACCAGACCACGAGTGTAGCACCACTGACACACTGACACGTGACCAGACCACGGCTGTGGCAGTACTGACACGTGACCAGACCACGGCTGTGGCACCACTGACACGTGACCAGACCACGGCTGTAGCAGCACTGACGCCGGACCGGACCACGGCTGTAGCAGCACTGACGCCGGACCGGACCACGGCTGTAGCAGCACTGACGCCGGACCGGACCACGGCTGTAGCAGCACGACGCCGGACCGACCACGGCTGTAGCAGCACTGACGCCGGACCGGACCACGGCTGTAGCAGCACTGACGCCGGACCGGACCACGGCTGTAGCAGCGCTGACGCCGGACCGGACCACGGCTGTAGCAGCTCCCGTACCAGGTCGACCACTCACTGGCCGATCCGAACTGGCGCCGGATGATCAGCTGCTGTCAAGCTGCTGTTGCTGCTGCTGCTGCTGCTGCTGCTGCTGCTGCTGGATCGGCTGCTGGAGGCATCACGGTGCCGCCGGCCAGAAGCATACACCATCTCTGATACTCATGCAGCAAATCCGAATCAGCCCACTCGCAGTAGTCGCTCTGTCCAGCTCGAAATGGCTGAGCGTTCTACTCAATGAGCTAAGCTCTACTGTAGGGCAGCACCGCACACAGTACTAAGGCGGCATGGCATTGTTGTCATGCTTGCACGTGGTGACACGCACTCGTAGCAAGTCGCAAGTCACGAATTAACTCACCTGTCTCGTCGATGCTGAGTGACTAGGATGTGGCAAGGGTGGTCCGTGCTGTATTTGCGACGGCCGGTACATTTAAGCGCAATTCCCAGAGAAGAAATTAGACGTGTTGTAGATCGTGTATTGAAGTTCAACATCAGTCACAATTTTTATGGCGCCGAGCGACACTGTCAGGGGATCAATACACGGGCGATTGGAAATCCCAACCAGGTCAGCCCCACGCTTGCAAACCACGTAGCGCTTCTTCCACTCGCCACTGAGCTCGCGTCTGTTCTTCCGCCACTGATGAAAGGCGCGAGCCAACCTCGACGCCCGGCCACAAACGATGTTCAGTCAATAAATATTCGCCGGCGTGGAAGCGCTTCTGCTGGCTGCCGAGGGCCAGGCCCCTTCTGCCACCAGGGCACCCTGGGCCCGCTGATGTGACGTGAAGCCAATCGCCCTCTTCTGTCACTACCTTCGTACGCCGCCTCTGTTGGCACGGCTCTGTCCAGTGGCGAGTCTAGTAGGAGAACGGAACGCTGGGCGCGTCGTACTTGTAGCCGCATGGCTCGGTCTTGGTCACCGTCTGCACCTGGTACTGCGTCGTTACACTGGTGCGGGTGACGGGCACCACCTGCGTGCTGGTGACGTACCGGTACTGCGTCTGCTCGCGGTACGCGCCCGGCACGGTGGTGTACACCACCTGCGTGTCGTACTTCGTCTGGTACACGGGGTAGGCAGGCAGCCGCGAGGTGACGACGCGTCTGTTGGTGGAGGTCACCAGCCGCGGCACGTTCAGCACCTGGGTCTTGGTGACGTAGCGCGGCACCACCCGGGTGGAGTACACCACCTGCGTGCTGACGCGCGACACGAACCGCGTGTGCGTGACGTACTCCTCGCGGGGCACGCGCTGCTGCACCGTCTCGGTGACGTACTGGGTGCGCTGCTGCACATGCGTGCTCACCACCTCCTTGGTCTGGTACTGGGTGCTCGTGCTGACCACGGTCGGGCCGGGCACCTGCACGGTGCGGTAGACGGTCGAGTAGCGCGTCTCGTACTTGGTGCGGTACACGGCCGGCTGCTGTTGCGTCTCCACGCGCGTCTGTATCACCTGCCGGGTGGTGGTGATGTACTTGGTGGGGCCGGCCACGTGCGCGGTCGAGTAGACGGTGGTGTACTGCGGCACATACCGGGTGGTGATGCTGTAGCGCGTCTGCACCTGCGTGCGCACCACCGTCGTCGGCTGTACCAGCGTGGTGTAGATGGTGCGCACCACCTCCTTGGTGACCAGCCTGTCCAGCACGCGCGTGACGATCTGCTGCTGGTAGTGCGTCTGGCCGGGCACGGTCACCAGCCGGGTGGTGTAGCTCGGCTGCGTCACTATCACCACACGGCTGCGGTACTCGTAGGTGGGCACCTCCTGCACGACGGTGCGCACCACCTCGGACGGCACCAGCCGGGTGGTGATCACCTGCTGCGTCTGCACGCGCACGTCCGTCTGCACGACGGGCCGCACCACCGTGCGCGTCACGTACTGCGTGCTGTACTTGGTGACGACGGCCGGCGTGGGGCAGTCGAGCGGCGGCGGCAGGTAGCCGTTGGCCAGCGATAGGTCGGAGGCGGCGGCCGCGGCCGCCAGCGCTAGCACAGCCACCACGCAGCGCATCCTGCAACCAGAGACCAGAGCGAGGTGAGACGCGCCGCGCGATTGGACTGGGCCAGACTACGAGCGGACGAGTCCAACGGCGCTGCGCTCACCCCGCTCGTATCTCTGGCCCAGCGGCGACGCGCGCCGTACGGCGGGAGAGGTGTCCGCGCCCGCCCGCATCCAGCCGTCTGACATCCAGCCCGCTGACGTCCAGCCGCTGACATCCAGCCCGCCTACATCCAGCCGTCTGACATCCAGCCCGCTGACTTCCAGCCGCTGACATCCAGCCCGCCTACATCCAGCCGTCTGACATCCAGCCCGCCTACATCCAGCCGCTGACATCCAGCCGTCTGACATCCAGCCCTCTGAAATCCAGCCGGTGACATCCAGCCACTCACAACCGGGCCTTGCCCGTAGCATATTCATCGCAGACAATTTGTTTGCAGAGCAGCTGCGGGTAAGTGCATAGCCATCGCTGCATGCACACAGGGTCGGGTGGGACCGGATGCCAGCTGTCCTCATGAGCGCCACGAGAGCCGGGCAGAGACGGTGCTGCACGAGACTGCAGACTGCCGGTCGGCGCCGGCGGGGGCAGGTCAGGCGGCACGCACGCAGCCGAGGAGCGCCGGCAGCCCCGTTGCTCGCCGGACGCCGTCGGGCGCCGCTGCCATGTGCAACACGCCGACCAGACGAGCCGGTCAGCCGGCGGGCCCGCCCTGTAATCGTGCCGCGAGCTGGCGCCTCCCGCGGCCACTCCACACGCCGGCGGGCCTCGTTACCGGTCCGCACGTGCTGCGGCCCACCGACACGCCGCCGTCAAACCTGCACCGTGCACTCTTGCACTCGTGCATGAGTCTAATTGTGCGCGTGAATTGGCGGCCATTGCCGAGCGAAGGTAGCGATTGTTTATTGACAGTTGGCAAAACGCCGCTTGCGTCACACAAACTGGGGCAATGGTGGAGCGTGCTCTGGTTTGAGTTAGTTACGTGCCAATTATGTTGATGTTGCGAATAGTGGACACTTTCCAGGCCCACCATGGCCGGGCACTGCGCGCATCGCGGCAAGGACTTCGCCACCACAGGATCTTATCTGTCCATCGCCCACCATCTGCAGCATGCGTGCCCCATACGAGTTTGTATGGCCAGAGGCCTGATCGATACGTCCGCAGCATCGTGGGAACACGGTCCGGTAACCAACGCCTCGTGAGTCGACCCGCTCTCGCGATGGAGGTACATCAATCGGGCCGCCAAGCAATTCGGACGAACGCATCGGTCTGAACGGCTTGCAACTGCATTGCAATCTCGCCGATGACGAGCCCGATAAGCCGCTCCGAGAGCGCTTGTACACCGGCGAAGGCGCCGCACCCCACCCAGTCCCCCAGTAAATCGTGCCGGCCCGTTGGGACGGCCGGACAGTCCGCCCGCGCTGAGTGGTGCTCCGCCTCTCGGCGGGGTTGGTCGGCTCCGCGTGACAGGACACGCCCATGGCGGAGATGCACCAAGGTCGCGGTCGGCCCGTGCCGGACGCGCACCACGCCTGGACGGTGGCGGGGAGGAGGAGGCGAGCAGGGTCGGCGCCTTCCCGGCGGAGGATCCACGCGGCAAGCCCGTGGCCGCCCGACGGCCTTCGGTGTGATCGAACAGCGCAAGAATGGGCGCATTACGAAACGAAAACGTGGTGGCGATTTTTGGTGGCATGTGTGTTTGGATTTGATTTGACGGGAAAGGAAGCCGGACACACCGGGTGGGGACAGATTATTGTAGACAGGCGAAAGCAAGATTTTGCAATCCCCTTTCAATTTTGATCAGGAGACGACAAACTATCACGAGCACAAAATATTGCATAGCTACACTATAGCACGAATTATTGCAAGCCGTAGCTGGCCGGTGCTACTACCACAGTCGCTCATGGCAACACGCAGAGTTCAGAGGTGTAGGGCAAAACCAGGTGCCGTCGAGATAAAGGGACATACAGCGGAGCCTTTGCATCGTCATGCAAGAGGCCGCCGCAGCGCGGCTGCACAGGTGAGACCAGTTGGAGCCGACGGAGATCTGCACCCAGCGAGGGCGCGAAGGAGCCGAGGAGTAGACGAGCTGCACAACAGAAAACAAACGTGCTGGTGCGAGTGGGAGTGAGAGGGGTAGAAGAGAGACCGGGAAGGAAAGGAGAAAGGATGGAGGCGGGGGAAATGACGGCGGTCAAAGTGGTCCACGTGGCATTCAGTAATTAAGTCAAAGAGGGACGTGGGAGGGACTGGCGAAAAATCAGGATCGCAGATCATCGCCGGGAGAGCTCAGGACCGATGCCAGGGAAGGTCTGACGGGGCGCCGGCCGATCAGGATCCATTAGCACACCAAGGGTGACAGCCAGCCTTGTATGGCGTCCCACGGCGCGGACGGGGAACGCGCGGCCCTCATTGGTTTCGACCGACTTGATATCGGTCCCGATCGTGTCCATGACGTCACCGAGGTGCGTCATCGGCGGCAGTCCACGTCGCGTGTCACGTGGGCCGGCCGTACCGGGCGGTGCGCGGATGCGGTGACGAGTAACCCGGTGACCCGTGTCACGTGGGCGGGACGTGCCGGGCGACGCGCGGATCGGGTGACTAGTGACCCGGTGACCCGTGTCACGTGGGCGGGTTGTACCGGGCGGCGCGCGGATGCGGTGACGAGTAACCCGGTGACCCGCGTCAGGTGGGCCAGCCGTACCGGGCGGCGCGCGGATCGGGTGACTAGTGACCCGGTGACCCGTGTCACGTGGGCGGGTTGTACCGGGCGGCGCGCGGATGCGGTGAAGAGTGACCCGGTGACCCGTGTCACGTGGGCCGGCCGTACCGGGCGGTGCGCGGATGCGGTGACGAGTAACCCGGTGACCCGTGTCACGTGGGCCGGCCGTACCTGCCGGTGCGCGGATGCGGTGAAGAGTGACCCGGTGACCCGTGTCACGTGGGTGGGTTGTACCGGGCGGCGCGCGGATCGGGTGACGAGTGACCCGGTGACGCGTGTCACGTGGGCGGGCTGTGCCGGGCGGTGCGCAGATGAAGTGACAAGTGACCCGGTAACGCGCGACCTTCGGCCTCGCAGCTGGCGCGCCGGACGGTCGGAATGGCTGGCGCGCGGAATGTCTGTCCGCCGGTGTACGGAGTTGGCCGTGGCGGCATGTTCGCGCAACGTGGGTCCACAATGGTGATCGCATCGCGTACTTAGCATGGGGCATTATAAGGGCACCGGTGTATGTGGATGGTGTGATCTGACCATCCAGACCCGGCCAGCTGTGGCTGCCCAGCTCGAGCATATCGCCTTCACGATGTTTCAAGAAGAGAAATTCGCTCCGACTTACACCAATGGCTTGTGGTCCGCATACAACATGAATATAGGGACTGGTGTTGGCTGGGCCTTGTTGGATGTTTCGACTGCATAGTGCCGAGATCACACACCAGGTATAGTAATGACAATGAACAGGGACACGAGAGGGAGCGTTCATCTGCGGCCGGACGCCCCTGCAGCAGAGATGCTGGTCGGACGCCCCTGCACCAGGGGTATTGGTGCATCCGCGACATGTGAGTGAGCCGTTGAACCAGCCGGTCAACGTGTCAAACTGGCAAACTGTCAAACTATCAGACTGTAAACAGCCTAGATACGAAATTTCGCCCATGTGCCGATCATTGTCTACGTAAAAATAGACTGCAGCAGCTAGTCAACTCCAAGCTTCTATTTTTGTTTACTTTGTTGTTAGTGTAGATACAAACTGATTGTGGCCTGATAAATAGCTGCCATTTATATAAACATCCGACAACCATAACGCTGCTTCAAACACGATAAAATATCGACGGCTCATTCCCAATGTCCTGAGCTTTCAAGTACCAACAAGGGATTCAGCAATTTCGCTGCACTAAACCGAGAACGGAGACGGTTTGGGTATGAAGCATCGACAACATTTTTATCGGTAAATAGTACAGCATCGACACAAATAGAACGTAACTTCTGGCGCCAACGTTGTATTACTAGGCATCGCACACCTAGCATGCAGGAAACAATTGAATTGCATGACATTGCTCAGTTTTCCCTGCCAATTGCGAGACATCTGCGTCCACTTTTGTTACATTTAGCTCGTTGAAAGCAATACAACTCCCCCAAAGCTGGCCTGTGAGTCTGTCGGTGCACAGCAGCGACAGCGGTGGGCACCGATAGTCTGCCCGACAGCTGCCGATGAAATCACCATGCTCTCGGAGCACGTTTGAATGAGTTTACGAGCCGCGGTCGGTTGCTGCCACCAGCGGTGACGTCACCGGCTGGGGGCCGGGCGTCGGTCCAGTCTGACGTTGAACCGTTTCGCCACGGCTGGACCAGCGGCAGCGGCGGCGGTGGCGGCAGCGGAGGGGTGACACGAGGTGAGAGGGCGCTCCGGCCAGATCGCCATTGTCGGCGCGAGGTCACCATTGGCCAGTGGCCAGTGGCCAGAGCAGTGTTGTAACCGGCGACGGGCGGCCACTGCCGCCCGGACCGCCGCCGGCTCGGCGCCCCGCCCCTGCGATCCGCCAGACAGACACCGGAGCAGCCCGTCTGACCGACCTCGCCCAGACAGACACCGGACAGACATCGGGGCAGCCCGTCTGACCGACCTCGCCCAGATAGACACCGGGGCAGTCATTCTGACCGACCCCGCCCAGACAAACACCGGGGCAGTCCGTCTGACCTACCCCGCCCAGACAGACACCGGGGCAGCCCGTCTGACCGACCTCGCCCAGACAGACACCGGACAGACACCGGGGCAGTCCGTCTGACTGACCCCGCCCAGACAGACACCGGGGCAGTCCGTCTGACCGACCTCGCCCAGACAGACACCGGGGCAGTCCGTCTGACCGACCTCGCCCAGACAGACACCGGGGCAGTCCGTCTGACCGACCTCGCCCAGACAGACACCGGACAGACACCGGGGCAGCCCGTCTGACCTACCCCGCCCAGACAGACACCGGGGCAGTCCGTCTGACCTACCCCGCCCAGACAGACACCAGACAGACACCGGGGCAGTCCGTCTGACCTACCCCGCCCAACGCCCCGACAGACCCCTGACAGACACCAGACAGACACCGGGGCAGTCCGTCTGACCTACCCCGCCCAGACAGACACCAGACAGACACCGGGGCAGTCCGTCTGACCTACCCCGCCCAGACAGACACCAGACAGACACCGGGGCAGTCCGTCTGACCGACCTCGCTCAGACAGACACCGGGACAGACACCGGGGCAGTCCGTCTAACGGACCCCGCCCAGACAGACACCGGGACAGCCCGTCTGACGGACCTTGCCCAGACAGACACCAGGGCAGCCCGTCTGACGGACCCCGCCCAGACAGACACCGGGACAGCCCGTCTGACGGACCCCGCCCAGACAGACACCGGGACAGCCCGTCTGACCTACCCCGCCCTGACAGACACCGGAAAGACACCGGGGCAGTCGGTCTGACCTACCCCGCCCTCACAGACACCGGACAGACGCCGGGGCAGTCGGTCTGACCTACCCCGCCCTGACAGACACCGACAGACACCGGGGCAGTCGGTCTGACCTACCCCGCCCTGACAGACACCGGACAGACACCGGGGCAGTCGGTCTGACCTACCCCGCCCAGACAGACACCGGACACACACCGGGGCAGTCGGTCTGACCTACCCCGCCTAGACAGACACCGGGGCAGCCCGTCTGACTGACCCCGCGAGCCAAATAAAAATTAGCATGCTGGGAAAAATTCATGGGAATAACACGTGGATTGTGGAAGCGTTGCTTAGGGACCAGGTATCAATTTGTAAAATCACCGTTGAAGAACAATCAATACTACGACTCTTTCCCATTTGAACCGTAGTTTATAATGATGCCCGAAACACGTGGCATTACGTGTCTGCCGTTCGACAATTTAGCCTATAAACTGCACTTTCTAAAGTTTACTGCAAATTTCCTGCAAGTTTACTACATGTTTGTTTTTGTTTGTAAGTAAAAGTGACGATGATTGGTCGATGGCTGGACACCAGTTAAATGTTGATGACGGCAGAGCGACGCGTTGATGGCGGGTGGGAATTTTAAATCAGCTCAGGTTTTAGGGTCTGATAGCTGTGTCAAGAGATAAAGGTACCCCGAATAAACATACTATGGCTAAATCAGCATTCAATCTGGATGGGATTCGGCGATGATTGGTGTTCAAACTGACCTGTGCTTGCGGGTGGTACGTGCAGGCAATACGCTATCTCCCTCCACCTACCTAATGTTAATCTTTCCTGAACACGTCTATATCCTGCGTTGTGGAAAACTGGCTGTATATCCACACCAGCCCAGTTTACATAACCGGAGGTTCAGGAACAGTCCCAGCGTGAGTGGATGCAGACAAGAGCCATTTTGAAGTAGATTCTGTCCATGCAATGTCTATATGGTCAATGCTAACCTAGTCCAAATATGGGGTGAAGAGCACTGTCCCTCTGACCACCCACCCTTCTCCGGTTCTTACGCACGTTGGCATGACCATCATTTGTGGCTTGGATAGATAACAGTGAAGCCGTTTCCCGTCGTGTGCTTTTCGGCTGCACCGTGACTTTGACTGGAGAACCTCCTCGACGCAGACAGACGGGCCAGCCTTATCCGCAGAAACCTTGCCTGTGACCGACTGGCGCGTGACGTCACGCGATCTCCTTCAGCCTGTCTGACATAACGCCGCCGCCGCCGCCTGTCGGCGATGCTGCGCCGCCGGGCACTGTCTGGCGGACGGGACTGCTGGGGGGCGGGAGAGGGCGCACGGAGGCGACCTCGCGCCCCTCCCACTCCGCTGCTCGCCGGCACATGTGACGTCACGGTGACGCCACGCGCACGTCACAGCCGCTGGACACCCACGCGCCACGCTCAGCGGGCCGGGTAAAAAGCGGAAACGGTCGCGGGGAGCACTTTTACTTGCCGCCGTTCTACACGGTGTGTCGTTTAATGGGGTGCGCGCTGTTTGAGCGATGGCCAGGCGCTGCCGTCGCGGTACGGAAAATAGTGTCATGGGGCGGAAAATGGGGTCACGGTGCGAAAAATGGGGTCACGGCGGGGTCACGCAGGAAGCGTCATCGCAGCACGGCACGATGGGCAGGTGCTGTGTACTGCGACCAACCTGCCGGCCAGCCAATGTCACTATTCCGCGGCGGTCGTATGTGAATGGGCAGAAAAAAGCGTTCGCCTTGACATTGCCAGTGCGGTCAGACGTCGAGAATGGAAGCAATGCTAATGAACCATCGTTGTGCAATTGAACTAGTTTCGAAGGTAGTTGGGGGTCGATCAAAAGGCCAGGTTATCAAGTGGTCACGCTCAGAGCGATCACGCGCCTGAGACTCGAGGGAACAATTTACAGCGTTGCGGCAATCTCCAATTGGGTGTATGTGCAAAGATATTCATCGCGCAGACGTTGACCGACTGACATCGCTTACTCCCAGAGATGACACTTTGTCTGTCGATATCAGTGGCATGTCTGCTATTATTATTGGCAGGTCTGCTTAAAATTGTTGTAGAGAAGAGGGAGGGTAAATGGAGGGGCGCTGCAATTTCCACAAACGGGATCAAGTCATTTCGATGCCACTCCAATAATGTTTAAGCAATGGAAATTCGACTTCACTCGGGGGGATCAGTTTTGGCCACATGCCACTCCGTTATCATGTTGGAAAGCTCCGAATACTGAGCAGCTGATCAGGATAAAAAATGATTAAAAAACACGTCACAAAACAGTCAGTGAAAGGAATTATGCAAGATATATCATGAAGAGGATTTCTGAAGGCCGGGACTACTCATACTACCCATGGGGTCGCCTGATCGCAACAATGTCCCGGTTACTTCTACATCGGAAAATTACAGCGCTCGGAAGCCTATTACATTACATTACATACGCATCGCAAACATGCGCCAAGACTCGCACTATGACAACGTGAGCGACCTGAATGGTGCGAAAGGATGCAGCCTGTTTTGTTCACTAATGTAATCCCAACAAACTCTGGTGAATAGTCTCTGAACATAGCAGGTTTTGCGAATCATTAGCCCGTACCGTCTCGGCTTTTTACACTTTTTACCCCCCCCCCCACCCACACCCCAAGGTTTTCCACAGACGGTGAAAAAACGGCATGTTGCAGCGAACCGAAATTTGGCAGACCTTTCTCCACATCAATTTTACATGTTGTTTGACAGTTTTGAGGTCAGGTCATTCGATTCGCCAAGTCAATCAAGGTCAAGTGAGGTCACCTCCAAAATGCTCAACCAGCCGTCAAGCTTGAACTGATAGATATTTGAATGAAACTTTCAGCGTTTGTTTATCGTAAGGGTCGTAACAGAGCGCGTAAGAGAAATGCTTCAAGTTTTACGTTTTCCATTACATTTGTTTTGCATGTTTGCCTATAAAAGCTAAAATGGAACATTCTGATTAGGGAAAGCAATTGGTACAGGACAAAGTTTGCTTCAAGTAATGCTTCTCGGTGTGTTCTATCGATGAGGAAAATATACCATTAAAAATAATTCGTGAACTCAAAATTTTGCACAAAAACATAGTCGCCGAATATTTTTGGATCACGGTCAATTTCACCTTCCTTTTCTGATTCTAAATAAGTTTTGTTCTAAAATCTTCTCCAAAGTGAACTTCCCAGAGCTGGAAACATGACGTTCATCGTTATGTTTCCATAATAGCCTCCTAGTGCCACTTTTTGAGGGGATAACATGTTGGGGGTGATTCTAGCCCTACTCGGCTACTAACACTAGCCATTCCGATGGCACCACTTTCGATTTCGTGCGACACTTAGTTTGGAGATTAGAGGAGCATATAATGACCCCTCCCCCGTCAAGGGGAGTGAGGATCTGATCGGAATGAGGGAGGAGGACAATCGATTGTCGCGCACCACCGGACGCGCGCCACCGAAAACAGAGCACCTCAAGGTGAATGTGGTGTTGGATCTCCGAATGTTCCACTTCTCGTACCCACACTGATTCCAATGGTTTTTCCTCACATCAGCACAGTTCCGGGGGTTTTCCAATTTCATCAGTCGCCGCTTTGCCACAAACAGCAGTTGCAACAACACGCTCGCGCTGACGAAGAGCCGCTCAAATCCTGCAGCCACAGCGAGAGTTGAATCTGCTGGGTGAGATCGGGAGCAAACTCCAGGCGCCCCGAGCGTCAGCTCGTTGCGACACATTCTACGCAGAACATTAGATGGCAGCACTGCAGCCTCAGACCTATCGAACCGGTGTTCTGCAAACCGCCTAATCGAGCCCACGCAATGTTTGTTGCAATTCAGTGTCACCACACCTGCTACACGGTTGATGCTGCTGAGTTATTGCATCACCCAGCGCCGCCCGGGGTCGGTCTAGGTGCAGTCGGTAGGAGGCAGTTGGAACGTTGGGATCTATACGCCAATGTGCGATGAATGTACCATCTCTGCTCATGACCACTTTTGCTGACTTCGGTCATGGTTTGGTGCTTGCTACAATCGGATAGTCATTTCTCTTTTTGCATTGCACTAACTCGATCAGAAGTATAATTGATAGCCACAGTTGCCAGAATGATGTGGTAAAGAACATTTCTGACAGAATAAGAGGGCAAGCCAAACGAAGATGGCCGGAATGAGGAGGGGTGGAAAAAGCGATTTTATTTAGCACAAGTCATACTTTTTTTGTCAGACTCTCTAGGTCTGGGATTACGGTATGTGAGGAAATGGGTACGACTAAGGTGAGTGTGTGTTCAGCACGCTTCGGGACATCATGTCTGCGAGAGAATTGCGACCGGGGAGACGTAGCGCTGACCGGCCGGACCTATTCTGACCTGCTGTCCCACTGTTGTCCCACTGTTGTCCCACTGTTGTCCCACGGTTGTCCCACTGTTGTCCCACTCGTGCTTTGTCGTGTTGAACTTGACAGGAGCTCGCCCCAAACCACATGACTCCACCCATGCGTAAGTGATACGAACATATTTAAAAAGCTGCTACCGTGCATACCAAACCCACGGAAAGCCGATCCGCAATTTTCTTCTTTTTCACGTCCAAATTGTCCAATATCCATAATCTCCATTGAGATATACGTGAACATGAGTTTGGGAGCATCAGTTGGCTTCATCTTAATCATATCAGAAAATACTCCACCCGACATCGCTTCATCCCTGTTACCAAACAAAAATTGGTTATTGATTTGGCGAAAACCGTGGGAGCTGAATAGTTTCAATCATTTATTAAGTAATAATTGGTAGTACTACCAATTGCATGTTAATGTTAAATGCTGCATGGCATGCGCTAGAGTTCATTTCTAAATTATTTTAGTCTCAGCCAAAAATTATGTTATTTACACTGGGAAATGCCTTCATCGACCTGGTGAGGACCGAACTGCCGCTATAAACCTGACTAAGGAACGAGCGGGAACGATCTTTTTCTGAGCGACCATTTAGTTTGTGACTAACCAAGCGAGGGGTTAATCACTTAAAACTCGAAATACGCGGATAATTTGTGAACCCATTGGCCGTTCAGGTAACTCGGGACGAAGGCCGACTAGACAGTCAGATGTTACTCGCCGATTGACTTGTGTTCAGAATGCTATTAGAATTACTAATATGCATTTGCCTACCTCAATAACGAATACAGAAAATGCGACGCTGCTTAAGTTCAATTTGCAGGTTATGCTTCATGTCAGCATGTGTCAGTTTCATCCTGAAGTGATTGCATTTCATTTGGACTGACTTCATGAATCGAATTGTACATGGAGAGCAGCAGAGACAGGCAGTAATAAATTTGCACACGTACAACTGTTAATAAGCAATGTGGATGAAGTTTTAGAAGTTTGTTCCTACGCTTATGCCGAGGAAGGGAGTATTGCTCTACAGTGCAAAATGCCACTCAACAGTTTTCACTCTCCGACACGCCGATCGCGAACACAGCCACCCGTAGCAATGTCGTGTCGAATGCTGAACATCACCAGCATCCGGCTGATTCGCTCGAGTGAATTTCCGAGGTGACGTTAGTTCGCTACAGACTTATTTGTCCTGCTCGAGTAACCTCCGGTACTCCATTCTCCAGGTCCAACGAGAGGTTAATGAAACACCGAATATATGATCGGCATTTCCGTAGCATGTGTTGCTATTTACACAAATAACAAGAAGTAATTCGCATTAATTTATATACGGATGGGAACAATGCCAGGCTGCCATTAGTTACTACTGCAGATAGAATAACATCAACCACGCACGCATGCACACGCACAAACACCCATGTGCACAGCTGATGGGATGGTGCACGCCACACGCTTCTGCACAGTGGGTGCGAGTCCACGGCGGACCAGGAACTGCATCACGGACCGATCAGCTCCTCAGCCCAGCCAACACGCACTCGCGGAACGCAAACCAACGCCGTCCCGGCAGCGACCCGACCCGAGAACGACGACACGGCCGGCGGCCGTCCGCGTGACCCGGAGACGGCGACCCCGGACCCGGGAGACCGGGAGACGCGAGCCGCGCGGCCGGCTCCGGCGCCGGCGCCGGCGCACCGGCCACCCACCTGTTGCGGGTCGTAGTGCCGACTGGCTGTAGCTCTGGCCCGGCAGTGGGCACACGGTCGGCAGCCGGTCACGAGTGTTCACTGGCCGTGCCGGCGCGCCGCTTTATAGTGACCGCGCGACCGGTGTGCCGGCGGCCACGCGCCGACGTCCCCCTCCACCTCCTCCTCCTCCTCACGGCCGACCTTGGTGGTCGTGGCCGCCGCCGGCCGCCGCGCCGAATCTCCGCAGAGAAAGCGTGCGCGTGCAATTGGAGTGATCGCGCCGACCGCCGTGTCTTTCGCGGAAGCCTGCAATGGGTCATCAAGCCATACGAGACGATGCAAGACCATTGGAGTGATGATAGCGACCGCCATGTCCTTCGCAGAGATCCGTAATGAGTACTCCGACCATACGAGGCGATGCGAGACAATTGGAGTGATGATATCGACCGACGACATCACTCCAATTGCCACGATCGTCGACGTCTTTCACAGAGGCCCGTAATGAGTACTCCGGCCATACGAAGCGATGTAGGACAATCGGAGTGGCGATGTCGACCGCAATGTTTTTCGCGAATTGCCGTGACCTAAGGTCATCAAGCTATGATGTCACGATCAGAGGCATGCTTAGAAAGTGGGTCCCCAATCGGCATGTGCGGATATGCGTTTGGACATATTTGTGTGTTATGTGTATCCGTGTAGATAGTTCGTGGGTTGGTAAAAATACGTTTATGCTGGGCAGTGCCTGACATGAAGGTTGTTTGGTGAGATATTATGTAATGCCTCGCACTGGACGTGATCCATGAACCCGTCAGCCACGTGGATGAACTAAATATGAATGTTAATGAATATTAAAAAAGCCAATTTACTGATAGTAAAAATTGCTTAGGGTATGGGTTTCTGTCGGTTGCTCCTCCATAAATATTTTGTCATGGCTATAATTTGGCATTCTTGAATTCTCAGCGAGCACTTCCATACGCTGCCACAGACCAATGGCTCTCTCACGGTGGGCATGGCCTCACCAACCTTTGCTTACCTCGACTGACATTTTGCTCTCCAACACATTCTAAGTTGTTTTGCGTGGTAAATTCTAACTCAGCACCGATTTCACCTCAAAGAACTCCATGCATGCAATTTGTGACCATTTTTAGGAAAAGGCTTCACAAAATTAAAAATATGCAATATTTGACTTGACTAGAGGATGGAACATGCACTGTAGCAGACAATATTGTGATCAGTAAATTGTCATGATCTTTCATCACACGTTGCTGCTGACCATTGTGATGCTCTTGCCTAGACTGTGTTCGCATGATTCGTTTTAAAGCAAATATAGTCCAAAATAGACGATTTTCGTGAAATATTTTCCCTTGATGCAATCTGAGCGGTTATCAAAGATCCCAAACATAAACCTTAGCTAAGTCAAATAACCGGTTGACTTTTGAGATGTGGCTCCCACTTAGGGCCGGAATGGCGACGGGGCTTCATCTCCCCCACTCACAGGTGTGCTATATGGTGGCGAAATAAGAGGTGCGGATGACAGCTTATCATAACATCCGTAAATGCCAGCATACCCCAGATCAGACCTGAGCTATGTCAGCAATCGCCAGGATGCTGACGGCTTGCTATCAGTCTCCAGGCAGATACTGGCCTACAAGTGCCCCAGGCATATTCAGAACGGTACGTGACCCACGATAGGGCCTCCGCTGATGAGAGCACGGTGCAGTGAGCTACTGGCCGTCTCCGGTTTGGCTGGGACTTGTGGGAACGCTAAGGGTGGCGGGTATGCACCACGCACGCACGGGGCAGCTCACTAAAACAAGAGTAGGCTAGTTATGGGATCAGGCGGTCGGGCCTTTTATCTATGGGAGGAAGTTCCCTTCCCTTAATCCGTACTCGATCTAATTGCTACCATTGAGCCCGCACAGGCCTTGACCGGAATTTCCCGGGAGGGTTCGGCTGAAGGAAAAGCAGTCTCCCCAATATATTTTTAATGATGGGTTTGCTCCTCCCGACGTGCCATGGCAAATGGACGCTTTGTGTTTCCTTACAATAAGATCTTGGTACTCCGGTCACGCTTGTATTTTCCATAGTGTTTCCCAAGTACACCTAGGCACTCCGATGTAATTTGGCATTCACATTTACACCTACACTTTAGTCGATGTAGAGAGAAGAGAAAACAAAGCGATCCAGGACAGTGGAACTTGCTCACAAACCTGCATCTAGCACAACATGCGTAGCAAATCAGTAATGAAATGGCATTGCTAAAGCAGGTACAGGTAAGGAAAAAAACCGCAGTGAGGAGTTTTAGCACGGATCTTAGACGTTAAAGATTGGCTAATCAATGTAGGCTAATCAATGTCAATCAATTCCGATCATCCGATTTCGCAAGAAAAAATGCATCCACAATTCAGAGGGACCGGTATGCGCTGCATGCATGTATTTATATACAGTGATATACATCGCATCCGTTGCATCAATTTTTTTTAACACCATACGCACTGACCAGCCAGTGGTGTGTTGCAACACCTTACGGACCGCACCAGCTAGCGACCTATCCAGCCGCCATCTCGAGTGGGGCTAAGCCATCGTAGTGGATGAGAGGAATGTTCATGTGGATCAAAGGCATATTGCGTCTCTACGGCCCGATACTCACACCCGGTCTCTGGGGGGGGGGGGAGGTCAAGTCATTTATTAGGCACTGCCACATGGTGGAACTCACGAAATACCTAGTCAACTGATTACATCCCACTTAAAAATTTAAAAAACTCTTCCCCCTCTAATATCCAAACTAAGCGTCGCATGAAAACGAAAGAGATGTCATCGGAAAGTGCTCGACGAGTAGGTCCCGGGTCTTCCCCCCAAAAAAGATTTTCCACAAAAGTGACGTCACTAGGGGGCCTAGATTTTCACGACATACATTATGTTTTTTGGCTCTGGGGAGTTCATTTTGTGGGATATTTGAAGATAAAAATTAATTGGAATCAGCAAAGGACAGCGAAATCGACCAGGGCCATAAAAGTGTTTGCCCACAGAGAAATCAAGATTATATTTTGGGGAAATTCAAAATTTTGAGTTTTCAAGTTTTCTTTAATTTTACTTTTCTAATGGGTAGAGCAAACCGAAAAATGTTGTTGGAAGCCAACTTGCCCTAATAAAAAATGTTTACTTTAGGAAGAATCTTCGATTTGAACTCTAATAGGCAAATATGCCAAATTAATAAGTAGTCAAAAACGAAAAAGTATATTCATCTCGTACGTTTTGCTGCATCCCTAAAGATAGGCAAACGCTGATAGTATCATTAAAATATCTGCATCCGTTAAAGCGTGATGACTGGTTGAACTTTATTGGAGGTGACCTCACTTGACCTAGAATAACTCGTTGGCCCTTCATGACCTGACTTCAAATGTTGGACACAACATGCTAAATTGATGTGGAAAAAGGCATGCCAAATTTAGTTGTCTGCCGCGCTACGTTCGTTCACTATCCACGAAAAACCTGAGGGTGTGGTTGATGACACACCCGAGACGGCGCGGGTTTAGAAAATCTAAGACCCTGGCTGTATGCCTTTAACACCCTTGATTTTGGCAAGCAGGCATAACATTGCCAAAAGCGTAAGATTGCTTTGCTTATAGATTATCTTATTCGGCGATATATCGTCATGATAAACCTATTATGATGTACTTCTATCATTAATCAGTTGAGAATCTGCTTATAAGAGAACTAGGTGGTACTTTAGAGGACCAAGCGATGCTTTCAAGGCGGATATCTTCTTCGTCTTGATTGCACGAAATAACCGACATAGTCACCAAGATCTTACATCAATTATCATTAATATAGACAGCCAATTATTGCTTCCCACAACAGTAAACAAACGTGATTGTTGGTGTAAATGGTCAACATGACGTCATTTATTTAACCTAATCTGTCAGGATAACTACGTCAGGATGAGCTGAACACTACCGAAAAATGCATCGCCCTAAACCGGAGAAAGCAATGTGTACGAAGGTCAATGCTGAATATGTACGGTTAAACATGCCGTAGGACTATTAAACATTCTCGCCTGGGCGCTGCTTGGGCACTGGCATTTAAGGGAGGGATCTCTGCATACAGGCTTACGAACAACTTCGCGCCTTTGTGATTCTAGACAATGGGTCATTTCACCTCCAGCTAAATGCAGTTAATGTGAGGCAGGGACCAGTATTGCTCATTGTTGGAAATGAGCTGCCATTTCCAAATAGGTATGCAAAATCACTGGAGCAACATGCCGGTAAATCACTTCAATTAGCCTTAGAAGAGTTAATTAGCATCAGGGCTGCATATTACACATCGTTGTGCACTTCGCGTAGCATCTAAAAGATGGCTATAACATGTATGTCCTTGTAAATCGTGATGTTTTCGAGTAGGGAATTCGTAGTAGCACGACATTTTCCATATTCCCGGCGCATAGATTGTTCCACTTCCCCGCCCCTTCAAAGCAGAGTTCTACGGATATAGGACGGAAGAAACGGCGTGGTGCACATAATGGGTTGTTGCGATTGGAATCCGATTTTACACTGTGGGTCACTGCTAACCATACGTATCAACGGGCCAATGCTTCAAGCAAACCTTCCAAGTTAGCTTAACCCTCTCCGGTGGCTTAATCCAAGTCCCTCCGGTCAGATACTCACATCCCGTCTCGGAGTGGGGTGGGGGTGTGGGTGGGGGTGATAGGAACCCCCTCTAATATCCAAACGAAGCGTCGCATAAAAACGAAAGAGGTGTCATCGGAAAGCGCTCGACGAGTAGGGCTCAACAGCAGCCCAAAAAAGAATTTCCCGTAAAAGTGACGTCACTAGGGCTTTAATACAACGAAGAATGGCTCTTAAGTGCTCCTGGGTTTTAGACATTGCGTGAGACGAAATGTACGACCCTCAATATACCAGGAGGTGCTGAGTTTACATCAAAAGTAACGTTAGGGGTTGTGCTATATTACTCAACGTTTCGGCCAGGGGCCATCGTCAGGAGTGGACGATGGCCAAAAAAAGTTTGGGGGCCCAAAAAAATCATAGCCCTGGTCGATTTCGCTGTCCTTTTCTCATTCCAAATAAATTTTGTTTTTTTCATATATCTCCCAAAATGAATTCCCAGAGCAAAAAAAAACATAATGTAAGTCGTGAAAAGTCGTGAAAATCTATCCCCCCTGGGGACGTCCTTTTTGGGATTTTTTTTGGGGGGTGGACCCGGACCCTACTCGTCGAGGGCTTTCCGATGACACCTCTTTCGTTTTCGTGCGATGCTTAGTTTGGATTTTACTGGGGGTCTTCAACCGCCCCCCCCCCCCCGAGACGGGGTGGGAGGATTTGACAGGAAAGACGGCGCGGGTTAAAAGCCGGCTTTGTTCGCTATTACATTAAAGTCAAGGCCAAAGGTAAAAATGAAGAACGGTGGAATCGAGCAAAACCAATACCGGTTAGGGGCTCGAAGTGCCCAGCATAGCATCCCTCCGTATCTTTGGGTACCAATGATGTGCGAGGTTGCATTTCAACTGACAGGTCCAAAGTGAGTTTAGGTAAATGTGTTTATCTCATTTGGGTGACGTTCTTGAATAATGCGGAAACACACTTGTTGCACGTAGGCGTAGCGATGTAATGCCGAAATAATGCCGATATAATGCCGATATAATGCCGAAATAATGCCGAAAGTTGTTGCACCTAGGCGTAACGATCAACGTCATGTTCAGTTTCAGCATCAAGCTACGGTCGGCGTAGCTGATTGCAAGCGCGTGGAGAAACGAACTTCGGTAAAAGCATGCTTCCCAAGCAACCTGCCTGAAGTCGCCTGGGACTAAAGTTTTTTTTTCAGAACATCCAGACCGTTTGCCGAATATCATTGACATGTTTATACAAATGCAAAGAATTCCAATTTTAATAACTACTTGCACCTGGAAAATCACACAGCTTCCATACCACCCCTTCTGCATCCACTTTTGGTTAGAATGCAAGCTCCAAACTTTCAAATCTTTCCACAATAGCTTTTGAATAGGGGCTGCTAAGTTTCGCGATAACATTTCACAGTCATTGAATGAATCAGAGGGAAGGCGATTGTCTTTTTCCGTCCCCCCGCAAAAAAAAGAATTGAGACGCTCTTGATCCAAGCACACTTCGGAAACATGATATGTATCCATTTACTCTTTCAAGTAGCTCAATAGTTGCTCAATATGACGAATTGTATGAACCCCGGCAGCAAACATTTTACTACATGCTCACTCACCTGAACCCTTGATAAGGATAAGTACTACAGCCTTTCAAGTCAGCCAATCAACGATCTTCGAGCATTGGGTGCCATGTTTGGGTGGGGAAGGACCAAATACTTTCGCAATTAATTGACAGTAGAAGCCAAGCATGAATATGGGATGAAAAACCCGGTTAAAATGGCCAAACATACCTCCGAAAACTCGGTCCTGGAGCCTCCCCTGAGCGAAGTAGGAAGGTAAAATCAATCGACAGCCTAAGTAGAGAAGATAAGCAAAGGTCATCCACTTCCACGATAATCGTTCCAGGCGTTCAGGAGCTACAAATCAGAAAAAAGAGGAGAAGGGCACTTCGTCCCACAGCCTGTAAAAACAGTGGAAGAGGGACTCTTCTTACCCGGACAGTAAAACAGAGGACAAAAGGTGCTTTGTGTCCCTGCCCGTAAAACAGAGGAGGGGCTCTTCGTGTCCTGGGCTGTAAAAACAGAGGAGGAAGAAGAGGGACACTTCGTGTCCTGGTCGGTAAAAGAAAAGAGGACGAGGGGGCACTTCGTGTCCCGGTCGATGAAAACAACAGATTAGGAGGAGGGGCACTCCGTGTCCCAGCCCGTAAATACAGAACAAGAGAGGCACTTCATGTTCCGGCACTGCATGTGGTATGGCTTAACAAGAGACTTCACGTGGTATGACCCCACCCCAATCCATCACGCTTCATGTATTGTGCCCTCGAAGTCATTTTGGAGACCTACGCCTAAGTGGCCAGTAACATACCTCGTTGATGTAATTGGAGCTTAGCGAGCATAACACAAATGGCGGACAAGTTTCCCAAGTTTGTCGGTTAAAAGCTGCGAATGATTAATTCCGTGCTTGGTTTTTGTTTGCTCGCACATATTACCGGGATGTTTTGTTCTTCAGCTGCCCGTGAGATATGCGCGAGGAGCTCAACTGGACTCATCAGCTTGCTGCAAACTTGGTGCTGGCTGATAAGTTCCGAAACGCGAGCCACCAGAGCGCCTACCGACGCAGCGTGAAGTCAGCAACGGGCGACACGCGCCAACTGCCACGCGGCACAGCATCTGCGGTATCACTGGCTCAATCCGTCCGCACGGCGTCGACTCGGATCTCGACTGTACGTGGCACGTGATCTGTTATGCTGCGCGGTGCCAAGTGCGCCTGTTTGTGCTTAGCAATCAAATCATCGAGGTCGGGCGACGAGACTGATTTCAAGGAATCGTCGAGACGACGTGGAGTCGCAGCGACATAAGTAATCACTCTCGGATTAGTTTTGATCAGAGGGGAAGCCATTCGTTGTCGGCGCTTCCATCAGCGAATACTGAGATATGATTATTTGCAATTCAGAGTAGACCTAAGGCGCAAAATCTTATACCTGAAGACGAAGCCTGGCCGGTGCCTATTTGGCACCTGGCTGTGACCGGTTCTTGTTTTGATACGAAGCTGGGCGGATAATGTAATATTGTACGCATTGCAGGTGCAGCATCAACTGTGGCTTCTGCAACGCCAACTTTCTTCAAATTTGCCCTGCTCAGCACAGTACGCAAAGCCAATTTCTTTGTTGAGCTGCTGATTTTATGTTCATTGCAATCAAAAGAGGCAAATTGGCAAAAGGATGAGTCGATATAATATGATAAATAAGGCAAATATTAAGCGGATCAATTTTGGTTTTCTCATATCTTTCGATTATGATAAGTATGCCATCAATATATCAAGTCATGATACCGTCAGCTATTTTCAGTACAATGCTGCATAATATTCAAGGAATTGATTTTGTTTGGCAATGCCAAATTTACAATTGTCAACACCAACTTTGCAATTTACGACAATTTTGATGATTTTGTACTTACCGGTAAGACCGTCAATAACTTAACATAGCAATGCATACACTGAGAACTAGACGAAATGTTCATCGGTCAAACCACTAAGCACTTTTAAAATATGCTATTTTTAAGGTTATCAAGTTGTATTGGTTTATTTTTTCCATGTTTGGAAAGTGAGCACCAAATCAATATGAGGAGCTTCACATTGATAGTCACACATACAAACAGGAACAAAATATGAACAAAGCAAATGTAAAACAGCAGAATATAAATTCAGAACAAATTCGATTGTGAACATTCAGTATGTGGCATCCGCATGTGGCATCCGCCGAACATAAGTTCTGAAACTAAATCTCAGGTTACCGCAGGTGCAGAAGAAGCATCTGAAAGTGGGCATGAGGGTAAGTATTAGCTGAAAAGATTCACATCATGACAAAATAGACCTGGCTTCACTGCATTCACCCGTACATACCGGGCATGCATCGTACTAATGAGCCTTGTGTGTCTAGCTGTGACGTATAGAGATAAATTATCGCTCGTAGGAGCAGGATTTACCGCCATTGCAAATATATTTGTGAACGTACACACACACACACACACACATTATCATCATCCTTAAATTTTATGTTTAGAAGGCTAGCAATCTCAGCTAATCTGAAAGGCCTTGGAATGCTAGAAATTGAAATGGCTAAGAGGTGTGATAGTGGAATTCTGATGCACAAAGTGTATTGTATATTCTATCAATCCTGACGAGTTGTGGATTTGCTGCCCCATTCCAAGTGATACAACTGCTCACTGGCATAAATGTTTTTTTTTCGAAATATTCAACCAAAATCGGTTCAAGTTTCAGTCCTTCTCCCGCTCTGCCGATCAGTCCTCCCGCCACTCTGCCAAGCAATCCTCCAGCTCCTCTGCCGGTCAGCCCCCCCCCCCTGTCCGCCATTCTTTCGGTCAGAAAAGAGAGAGAGAAGCTTCGCACTCATCGATCAGCTCACATTATTGACAATACAGTAGGTGTGCAGCAGTTTGCTGGTCAGTTCTATACCGAAGTCGTGGATGGAAAAGCCATGCTCATGCACTATGTACCTGATTTCGTATGAGGTGAAAATGGGCATCCTATTATGAGTTATTGTTGAATTAGCTTGGCTTCCATTAAAGTCATTTCGAATGTTACGATCTGCTGTTAATGTTAGCGATCCGATGTTGCTGTGCCCAGCAGTTGTGATACAAATGGTGCAAGCATGTTACCAAGTTCAAAACGTCCGTAGCATTTTACATCCTCAACCTGAATTTTGTCACTATGGCGAATTTGAACGCAAGTAACCCCGGATACTTGTCCACAATATGAACATTTTCTCCGCATATTGTCAAGCAATTGTGCTTAAGAGTAGAGATGAATCACCGTTGAAACCGATTTTTCCCATAATACCATGGAGTCAGCACGTTAAATTTTGTCATTAATGTGGAAAGGGGTAGCAGCCCATCTACACACTGATTCTCCAGTCCAGGCTTAGTTATTTTATACTTTGATTTCACTCAAAATAACTTAGTTAACATAACTTCCAGGCTGTGACTCTGCCGGTACCAGTATTAAGCAAAAATCTTCCGAATTTGCAACTATGCTAATTGTAGATGTCTTTCGTGGTGGGTTATCTCCATGTAGGGCTATTTGCGAATATGTGATTACATAGCAGCACTTCTGTTGTGCTTAATACTTCCTTATAATGCATTCGTACACGTGTTGGGACTAGAGGTGGTACAATTAAGGAGTATAATTTAATTTGCCCAATAGGACTTCATGCATCAGGCATATATTTTTATAATAGACATACACAACATGGATTATGTGTATTTTCATAACTTTTTTATCCTAGTGGAACACGCTCTCGGAAAAAAACTTACCTCCTTTTTCAGCATGTTTTATTGCGAAGATAGCCCAGCATTAGAGCATCATGCCTTCAAAAGCCCCTCCAGAATGACAGCTCCAGATAACAACAGGAATACGGATTTTCAATAAATCGCCATTTTTAAGTTACGTTCCGAATGATAAATTCACTCAAATTTTCTTAGCTCGATCTCTTCCAAGGCTACACAAGACAAAATCCGGGTAGAGGGGCCGACTTCGTCTCATCCGTAGGTGAGCTCAGCGACCGCTAGTATTCGTGCGAAGGCATCAGGTTCAGTTGTAATCGCGCCCCGTGCCGCCCATTGTCTGCCCGATGTCAATAGGAAACGCTGCGCAGACGGCGAGCCTCACGAAGCGAGCCCGCCGCGCCGTGACTCAGGCCGGGTGATGGACGGTGCCGGCCGGTGCTCCTGTCTTGTGCCGCGTTGATGATTGTTCTGCAGCGGCGGCGGACAGCGTCTGGCCGGCACACCATGTGGCATGCAACATTCCTGGGGAGCGTGATGAGCTGACAGGGCGCCAGCACTACCCCGGCGCGAGCGACACACTGGCACGAGCGCTCCTTAGCGTGAGCGCCACCCTGGCACGAGCGCTACCTTGGCGCGAGCGCTACTATGGAAGGAAAATGTTAATGAAAATGAAAACGCGCGGCTGTCGGCCGTATCAGGTCGGCGCAGCGCGTTAGGTCGTTGACTGAGCTCCGACTACGGACGAGCTTTCCTCGGCCGACCCCCGCTCTGAGGGTGGCGCACGCCCAACAGCCGCCGTCCGTCCTCCGTCCCCCGTCCTCCGTCCTCCGTCCTCCGTCCTCCGTCCTCCGTCCTCCGTCCTCCGTCCTCCGTCCTCCGTCCTCCGTCCTCCGTCCTCCGTCCTCCGTCCTCCGTCCTCCGTCCTCCGTCCTCCGTCCTCCGTCCTCCGTCCTCCGTCCTCCGTCCTCCGTCCTCCGTCCTCCGTCCTCCGTCCTCCGTCCTCCGTCCCCGTCCTGCGTCCTCCGTCCTCCATCCTCCGTCCTCCGTCCTCCGTCCCGCCGGATGCCCGCCCGCTGACTGACGCACTCGGGTAGGTGGCACCGGGCTGACGAACGTGGTCCGCCAGTAAAAATAACTCTTCAAGAGTGATTCAAGAGTGTCATCACGTCCGGCGGCGAGCCAAGGACGACGAGGGGCCTTCACTTCCTGTGTGTTCCTTCGTCACCGAGCGGGACAGGTATGTCAGAGGTTGCCCCGCCTCGTCTCGCTCTGTGCCAGATCCCTGAGTACTCGTCCTGGAGGGCCTCTGAAAATTACGCGCACTGGAGGGCGCGCCGGAGGGCGCACTGGAGGCGTATATCGGCTGGTAAAATTTGGAGTTATCTACGAGAAACCGGAGGGGTGGACGGATTTCGCCCCCCTCCAGGGCGCCTGTTAAAGAGCGGCAATGTGCGCTCATGAACACTTAGCGACAACGAGTGTGCGCGCGACGCTCGGCGGGTAGGCCACCGCACGAAATACTCCATGGATGGTGACCCAGGAATATTTGGTGCATTAAAAAAAAACAAGTGTGGCGGTCGTAGCCACCGACCAAACACCCTGAACGTGTTGTGAGCATGCGGGATACAATCTACTTGGTGTCCGACAGATTACTGGTCACCCGGACGGCCTCGAACGAAAAACGGGACAGAATCTTTAGGACAGATCGTGGATTCTCGAAGAACATTTTCATTCCGGACGTCCTCGAACGCACGCTTTGATAACCTTCCCTCGAGCGGGAGAATGGGTTTTAGTGTGCTGAATAGCAGTTGGTGATGTATTTAAAGCTGCGGACCGCCACCTGCAATACTATAGACCCGACCGAATCGCCGACGCTGTCGGTTTATTCAAGTCTGTGATTAGCTTATGCGCAGGTTGCCTTTTCCCAGAAAGTGCTGCTTCCACGTGCGCTCCAAAGTGATGGCAAAAAATGAAGCAATTACGAAACGCCACAGTCGACAGTGCAAGACGGGATGACGTCAGCATGCCACTTTTCCGCTGGTGAATCAATGCCCTGGCTCTGGCAACATTCCATCGACACTAGCCGAAGGTCACATGCATGACCAAGTGCTGTGCCTATCGGATCCACTACCATTCGTGGTGACCCATTCCTATGCAAGGCTACCGCTGCATAATGCTTGATTTGCATTGTGCAATGCATACATTAGTATGCTCAGCTGACATCCGGGTGTGTGCTTCTCATCGTTCTTTTAAATATTCTTTTTTAATTGAATCAAGTTATTGTTTTATGCAGCAGGGTTCTATTGTTAAGCAGAATTTGTTGCGTGAACCCCGGATCAATGAATTCCAGTTCAACGGCAGCATTTTTACCAAAAGTTTAACGTGCCGTCAATTCACCGACACGGCCGCCCGGTAACTCGACCCTGGCCTTACCGGGCCGGTAAGGCCGGGGACGAGTTCTTATTAGAGCTCAGTTCTTACCAACTGAGCTACCGGGGCAGCTTGCTTTGTGTAAGTTGCGTTTTATTTCATGCAGCATTTCTGCCCGCTATGCTATCGATTCTTTAGCATATATCATTAGCGCATACTTGGTAGACCTGCAGATGTGACTGTTATTTTGACATTTTGATTGGCAGTACTATTTTGCCACGGCTGGTTGTTGCACGTCATAATGTTTAGGTGTGTAGTATATGCGAAGGATGCGTATGTTGGCTCAGGAACAGTACAAGGGAGGCATGGTGAGTTGCACTCACCGCTGGTGGTGCTGTACTACTGCAAATATCGGAACATATCTCCACTGAACACTCACCAAAACATCACACAAGTATATTATCTTGCACGCATGGAAACTGGAACGACTGGAAGATCATGTATGAGAAAGAAACATCAACAATGGCCCGTCGTTTGCAGTCGTGATATGCGATTCATTCTTCACTTGTTAATTGTGGTCAGCCCAAACCTGCATGACGATTACCACCTGTCTTCTGGTGCTTATTACACATGCAGTGGTACAACCTGTTTACCTTAGTTCCGAGCGCCATTTCGCTTCCAAAGAATACAATCTGATCTTAGCAGCTGTATGGCATGCATTCTGATCCAGAATGCGTGCAATCCTTTATCTGCTCGTGGTGCTAAAGCAAACGCACTACTGACGCCAATACTAAGAAGTCACGCTGAACATCGGATATGAGAGTAAATTGCATGTTGGTACAGAATTAACCACTTGAATTGCTCGCATTCCCCGTGAATGCATCAGTAGGCTGTTCTGATGTCACGTAATTCACCCATTCAACATTGGTTCCAACATTGCCACCTCGGTAGCACTCGTGCCGATCAATGTAAGTGATTCTGCTGATTTCCTATAAACGAGATCTGCTGGTGTAAAAATGATCCGGGATGGGGGTCAGGGTTGAGGATGTAGGACACCATTTGAAATTTATTGAGTACATGCAGCAAAACCGTCCTGTGAAAATATGATACTGTTGATGTTCAAATTGTTCCAATCTCGGGGAGGGATAGTGCACTAAGCCTTTTAGTTTCAGCTTAAAGATGCAGATTCCTTGTCCGAGCTAATCTTTTCCAAAAGAGCTTTACAGTACTCCTTCCTGCTAGCCTACAACTTTTGATTTGCGTTCAATTACGTCGAATTGGCCCGCGATTCGTGTCGGGCTGCGTCGAATTTGATTGCGATTTGTGTCAGACTGCGTCGAATTGGCCTGCGATTCGCATTCGTATGATATGGCAGCTTATGCTTCTTCTAGGATTTATTTCAGAAACCGAAAAATGAACATAAACAACACGGACACAAAGATGTACGAACAACGTATAGATAATAATTTACGGATTCACAATCACAGATAGGTTCGCAAGGGTAGCTTGTTCGTTGTTGATTTGCTTCCAGACCTCTGTTAACTGTTCGAACAAAACTGTTTAATATCTTCTAATTTTAATAGGATGTTTCTGCAAGAGGTTCTTTTAGAGCAATGCTGCCACGTGTGTTTGACGTGATCCTTCGATATTTCGAAGAGTTATTATATGCGCTTATTATGCGTGAAAATGCATATTTCTAAAGGATAACATACTTATATTAGTCACTAAAGCCAACTCCAGTTCCCACAGCATACCCATAGGTACCTCAGACTTCGAGCTTCATGGTGGTTTACATCTATAAAAAATCAATTTTGTGGTCAGATAGTCATTACCTATCATTCCGTTCATCAATATATGAACATAGATACCACTTGCTGAAGCTAAGTTATTTTGCATCCAAAAATAATCCAATATATGCTCAAACAGATATACGTTAGGGCATGCAGAACAATCTTCCCTCCACAGCTATTAGGCATGCGCATTTCTGCGCAATGCTTATTGGTTGCATCATGTTCTGTGAATTGTAGAGTTTTATAGCTTCGGCTCAGGGGAGATAAGCTGTTGATTTCCTCAAGGATATCAACTGCAATGCACACAGCTCATTGGCGGTTGCTTGGTTTCGTACGTTGTCGGTTGTATGTTTTACTTCGTTCATCAGCGGTATATGGGCTTCACATATACTGCACTCAATTTTTGTTTGTGGGCTATAAGCATGAGCTAATGTGAACATTTTATTGCGGGAGACTATGCATTCAAGCAACAAGAAAGATGAACACTTTATAGAACTTAAATGTTCGCGGTTAAGAAAATCGCGGTTGCCAAATAGCGGTTTGTTCGGCATTACTCGATGTTGTCAAATTTCCATCTGAACGGCTCTGTCATCAGTACCAAACGCATATCTGAACGCGTTTCTAATCAATGCTTTAGTTCTTCCGTCGTAGACCTGCACCAAGCGGGGCCTGAACTAGTCCTAAGAGTTTATTGCCACACCACTTGCATAACTGAGCCGTTGCTACTGATGTCGGGCAGGTGTAGAGCACCTCCTACTGCCTTCGGCGGGCAGGGTCTAGCCGGTCGGAGAGCCTCGGGGCCGATGTCTTTCATGCACGGCTCTGGAACTGGACGATTCAGGTCGTGACCAAGTAGACTGGCCCCTGAAGGACGACTTCGGTCGGTAAAAATCATCACCGTGACGAAGTGGCCAATAAATCTAACGTGCAGCTGATACAACGACCGCAGGCGCATGCTGCAGTCGGAAAGGGGGCGCTATGAGCTCGACGTCGAAGCAAATGTGCGAGGGCAATGCAGATGCCTCCACGCTTAAAACGCAATTAAATCGGCGCTGCACGTTGCGGATGCTAACGGCTCGCATCATCATCACCAGAACGGAACGGCACGCTGGCAGAACTGCACGGAGACCCGGTCGTGTGTCCGGCGATCGCGAGCCCGCTGGCGCCCGCCATCAATCTGCTTGTTGATCTGGCGTGGCGGGAGAGCGCGGTGCGAGAATGAGGAAGTGCGCCGAGCGACGTCAGAATCGCAGACGCACGACGAGGAACCTGTCGCAGAGGCACCTGTCGGGGCCCGGCCGCCGCCGGCCGCCGCTGCATCCCTGCAGAAGGTCGTGGCGTTTCTCACGCGCGACCCGTGCGACTGTCGCGTGCGACGGCGGTCGCGGTCCGCCGGTGCGGCGGCTCGTCGCCGGCGTCGGCGCGTTCCACCCAGCGCGCTCGTCTGGCGGCCTGCGACACTGGCGGCCTGCGACACTGACCGCCTGCGACACTGGCGGCCTGCGACACTGGCGGCCTGCGACACTGGCGGCCTGCGACACTGGGACGGGCGTCGTCCACCCGCAGATGCTTGGACCGATGCGACACTGATGACTGGAACGGTGCGACACTACCGTTCAGCCAATCGAGTGGCGCCTACTGCACAACGCAGAATGCATGCGAGGGGGACGGGAGCAGCCGGCTGATTAGTGGAGGTATCATACTGTTCAGGAACCATAATGTTGCCCCCAAATGTCCAACAATGAAAACAGTACGATGCTACACAATGCCTGGACGACACTAATTTCAGCGCAAGGTTCAGTTGGATAGACGGACAGATGGACGGACGGGCGGACGGACGAGACGGACGGACGGATGGATCGATGGATGGATGGATGAATCACTCATTGAGCCGCTCCTGCACACCGGATTTGTTTCCGATGTTGGGAGACTACTGTCACGCATGTGTCGGTCTGTCCATGAGCTTGGTAGGATAGCGTCGCTGGGCGTCAGGTTGTGTGTGAATGTGTGTATTACCCGGGCTTGCCGTGTTGCTCCCTCACGTAGTGAACCATTTTTGTTTCTTGTCTTGTGTCGACAGGTGTCGATGGCACCAGCTGCGGCTTACAGCTGTCTAACTACACCTGCTATGGTGTTGCACCAGATTTTTATGTAGCAGTGCATTGCCGCCATACCGCATTGCCGTCACTGACTTAATCAAATAGCATTCGATTCCAACCTCTGCTTCGAGCTACTGCTCCGCGTCGATTCGTAGGTACTTCCGGGAGGATCCGCGACCTCTCCGTTGTAGGCGTCTGGAAATGTTCAACGGAATAATGACGGTAAAGTCAGCCCACGGTGACTCGTCGATCCCCTGGAATATCCCGGCGTCACTGTCCTACCGATATGCGTGACGTCAATGGCTTCCACAGAGGTCAATGCGAGGCGGGGGGGGGTGAACACGGCAGCCCAGTCTGTCCACTCGTCCGCGGGGTTATAATGGGTGAGCAATGTGCCGGAGACTCCCACGAACCAGACCGGAAGCTCCATATCAGTGCGGGATACCGCAGTTACTGCACAGCTGACATGTGAAGCTAACATTTCGTGACGTCATTCGGCGGAGAACCGACAACATCGAGGTAATGACCACCACATGACCTTGTCCGTGGCGATCCGTGCGATCGGAGACACCAATGACGCTCCGATATCGCTCTGAACGACATAACCGACCTCGCGTGATTAAGTATCTGTCAGAAATAGGGAAGTCGAATCAGGCTCCATCACATACCATATAGCGTCATCATACAGCGTAACACACTATCACACACCATCACACACCATCACACACCGTCACACACCGTCACATACCATCACAAACCGTCACACTACATCACACAACATCACACACCGTCACATACCATCACAAACCGTCACACCATCACACATCATCACACACCATCACACACCATCACACACCATCACACACCATCACACACATCACACACTATCACACATAGTCACATATCGTTACACACCATCACACACCATCACACCCCGTCATACACCATCGCACACCGTCACATACCATCACACGCCATCACAAACCATCACATGCCGACAGATACCATCGAACTCTATCGCACACCGTCACACAGCGTCACACACCGTCACACAACATTCCACACCGTCACACACGGTCATATACTGTTATACTGTTATATGTCGTCACACACCATCACAAATCATCACAAAAAGCACATGCTCTTTGAAGCGACCAATAGACATCACTACGCATCGTTGTACCCACTGCACACAATCGGACACTTTTGGCGGAGATGAATAGGACCCAATACACACTGTTGACTATTGCAATGCATCAGCTGCACTGTTGACTGTGACCATACACCAGCTACACTGTTGACTATAACCATACACCAGCTACACTGTTGACTATAACCATACACCAGCTACACTGTTGACTGTGACCATACACCAGCTACACTGTTGACTATAACCATACACCAGCTACACTGTTGAATATAACCATACACCAGCTACAATGTTGACTATAACCATACACCAGCTACACTGTTGACTGTGACCATACACCAGCTACACTGTTGACTATAACCATACACCAGCTACACTGTTGACTGTGACCATACACCAGCTACACTGTTGACTATAACCATACACCAGCTACACTGTTGACTATAACCATACACCAGCTACACTGTTGACTATAACCATACACCAGCTACACTGTTGACTATAACCATACACCAGCTACACTGTTGACTGTGACCATACACCAGCTACACTGTTGACTATAACCATACACCAGCTACACTGTTGACTGTGACCATACACCAGCTACACTGTTGACTGTGGCCATACACCAGCTACACTGTTGACTGTGACCATACACCAGCTGCACTGTTGACTATAATCATACACCAGCTACACTGTTGACTGTGACCATACACCAGCTACATTGTTGACTATAACCATACACCAGCTACACTGTTGACTATAACCATACACCAGCTACACTGTTGACTGTGACCATACACCAGCTACACTGTTGACTATAACCATACACCAGCTACACTGTTGACTGTGACCATACACCAGCTACACTGTTGACTATAACCATACACCAGCTACATTGTTGACTATAACCATCACACCAGCTACACTGTTGACTGTGACCATACACCAGCTACACTGTTGACTATAACCATACACCAGCTACACTGTTGACTGTGACCATACACCAGCTACACTGTTGACTATAACCATACACCAGCTACACTGTTGACTATAACCATACACCAGCTACATTGTTGACTATGACCATACACCAGCTACACTGTTGACTATAACCATACACCAGCTACACTGTTGACTATAACCATACACCAGCTACACTGTTGACTGTGACCATACACTAGCTACACTGTTGACTATAACCATACACCAGCTACACTGTTGACTGTGACCATACACCAGCTACACTGTTGACTGTGACCATACACCAGCTACACTGTTGACTGTGACCATACACCAGCTACACTGCTGACTATACCCATACACCAGCTACACTGTTGACTATAACCATACACCAGCTACACTGTTGAATGTGGCCATACACCAGCTACACTGTTGACTGTGACCATACACCAGCTACACTGTTGACTGTGACCATACACCAGCTACACTGTTGACTATACCCATACACCAGCTACATTGTTGACTGTGACCATACACCAGCTACACTGTTGACTATAACCATACACCAGCTACACTGTTGACTGTGACCATACACCAGCTACACTGTTGACTATAACCATACACCAGCTACACTGTTGACTATACCCATACACCAGCTACACTGTTGACTATAACCATACACCAGCTACACTGTTGACTGTAACCATACACCAGCTACACTGTTGACTATAACCATACACCAGCTACACTGTTGACTGTGACCATACACCAGCTACACTGTTGACTATAACCATACACCAGCTACACTGTTGACTATAGCCATACACCAGCTACACTGTTGACTATAACCATACACCAGCTACACTGTTGACTGTGACCATGCTTCAGCTACACTGTTGTGACAATTGTCTTCCTAAGCACCACGTTAAGCATGATTACGCACCGTGTGGTGGCATCGAACACCAGAACACTCCGGCCGAGACAACAATTAAACTTCGCAACGAAGAGGTTCATTTGCGTTGTTTTTGACCATCATGCTTCTTCTGAGACTCACATGACTATGATGTCGGTGAAGTGATGACATTTATTCAGATATGTCCCTTCAACTGTTCGCATTAGCAATTGCACATGTGATGTATCTTCGAAAAATTGATGTCCGCACACTGTCAAAAATTGAGTCCAAGTCCCTTAAGATGGCGGAGCTGAGCGAATCACGAGCTGGCCGACACCTCGTCTCAATACGATCTTTTTGTATGTCGTTAACATTTTGCAGTACGCAAACGTCGAACAAGTAGCAGTCAAAGTGAAATCAAAGTCAAACAGTCAAAGTCAAAGTCACGGGTGCATATACAAATGGTTGAAGAAACTGCCGACATACAAAATGTCACCTCATGATCACGTGGTCACCCCAAGTGAGATGAACGTTTGGAATACGAAAGTTCTTCGTTCCTCATAACATTGTTGTTAATGGATATTTTTCTTTCACATTATCTAATTTGCCACAACGTGTGATATTTGGTGTCGGGGGTGACTGCTACCTGAAACTATGTCTACACAAAGTCATTTCAAGCTATCGCCCAAAAATATGACCCAGTATCTTTCTTGTCGGTTAGGATGATATTCTGGAGTTGATTGACGTCTTAAATTTGAATTTAGCGTGGATTTGTATCCCACGTCAACTACAAATAATGGCCTGGAGCAGTTTATCCTAATTTGAACCCAAGAGATATTGGCGTGGCTAAGCATGGGAAGCAACCTGCGCATCCATAAACGTTACATGAGACGTTGTCACAATATGACATCAAGGAACACTACGGTGTCGCTTCTAAGAGTATGCCACTCAGGGTATTCTTAAGGGATATTCTTAAGGGGGCCCGATACCCAAAAATGTCACTTCACTGAGATCGCCTTCGGCGCGCGAAGCGAGCCGAAAATTCCCGTTTGTTGCGGTGGAAATCCCAATATTTCTTTCTTGATCTATCGCATTTTTTTAAAAGAGAGGGGAGGGGATCCGTCCCCTCGGCAACGCTTCTGATGCTCGAGGCGTCATTGAAAATATATAATCGAATGATATGAACAATTGCATTTGAATCCGGAAGGTCGACCAATGACTGCCAGCAAAACTTGCGGGAAGTTCTTGTCACAGGCAAAGTGGTTCACTCTTTCACTTCAATTCACTCTTTGCCTCGTTTCACTAGCACACTTCGTTTTTTCTTCACTAACACACTCATTTTCACTAGCATACTTCGCTTGGAAGCGATAAGAAGTCGCAACCTCGTACACTGCACTGTAGAAGGTAGCACCATGCTCTGCACAAGTGACAACAGGTGTAATTTCGTCATAATATGGCGTGTTGATCAGTGACAACCCTGGCTCCTCAACGACCAATGGTCGCATTCGTGGTGTATTCCCTCTCTGATAGAATCCAAGGCCAGCATTCAACCACGAATATGCAAACAAAATACAGCGTGAGTTCCTCGTCTGTAGAAACGTGCGGCCACTGCGCGTATTTGTTCCGGCCAATCCATGAGCGAGATCCGCAGGCTTAGCTTCAGCAACACACATGGCTTTCCAAGGAGACAGAGCAATCTCAATTACTGGATTCCGGAACGACAAAGCAGCGCTAGTCGTCGCAGTCTAGGACGATATGCATGATACTAAAGGGGACAATAGGCGCTATAGGTACGCCATAAGTCGTACCGTTAATACGACTTCTGGTAACAGCGTATTTATATTTTAGACGGGGAATGGAAGTCGATCGTGCGGTTTCGATTTCGTTGCGAAGCTATCGTGACCATCGTTATCCCATCCGAGTGCAATAGTTTAGCAAAATATAACCAGCAATGCAAACATGAATGCACTAAGTAATGCAAATGTAAGCATTCATGACTGTGTCCGGGTTACCTCCGTGCGACCCCCTCTGACCTCTCCTGCCCCACTGTGACCTTTGTTTGGCTCCCGCCGATACACTTAAGAGGTGCATCTCCGAAGTGCGCTCACGACTACAAGGCTGATTGATTGATGCGGCGCGATATCGTTACATCTGGCTCAGATGTGAGCGATGGCCAGGCTGCTGACGACTTGAGTCATGCGATCGGGTGACGACTTGGGTCATGCGATCCGACCACGTGCATCGGCACTCCTCCGCGGCCGGCGGCCCGGGCCGGTCCGGCCGAGCCGCCCAGCGGACCGTTGGGTCACGCGCAGAGGGGCGATGTGTCGCTGCAAGGACACGACGAAGCGGCGGTCGTGAGCAATGCTCCTTCCACCGGCACGGAGTGTCCGTGAAGGGGTGCTCACGGACCTGCCGCCGGTGTCCAATGAAGGATCTCGCGCGTGCTTCGTCATCTAAAACTTTGAATGATGTCTGCGGAACGCGCGCTTAAGATAAATACACTAAAATTCGTACGAGCACCACGTGGGTAATTCGCCCCCAGACTATCCTCACACCAACATGATGAAGAAAACTGCATGTGGTTCAACACGCGATTACTTGTTCTGTGACTTATATGTTGCGACTGGTATTCGTGAGAGATGAGCATCGCCCAGGAATGTCGCAAAAATGATCGTGCCAGTCGTGAGATGTGCACATTGTCAATGATTGTCCACATGTTGTTGCATTCCCGAGTGTACAGTGGATGTTGTTGCGATACCATATCGTTTCCAAACGAAGGACACGTATCAACTACATGAAGCGAACACTACTGTGTGAGATACGTGGTGAAAAGTGTGATTGACATCCGATATCCGTACTTCGTGGCATTTTTTTACATCCCAGGTTAGTGTAAAGTTAATTTATTCACCAACAACCGAGACGCTTTACCACGAATCGATACCAGTGTATATACGATAGCATGCGCTCGCTTGAAATATTCAGCATAGTGTTCTCATGCATCTTTACATACTAGCCGTGAGCGAGGTATTACATCTCGATCGGTACGCTAAGGATCAGGTAGGCAGATATATTGATCTCGTTTTAAACAATTGTACATGTTTAAACAATTGCGCCTGAAAATACCGGCGTAAAGCGGACAAGACGCCCGCAAGTGTACCACGCCTATTCGTCATGGAGGTCGAACATCACAACACACACAGCACTTAGACATAAAGACATAAAAGAGATCAGTGCAACTATGATCCACACAGGCCCTTCTTGGCTGCACTCTGGACACTGAACCAGTTACCCACCTTGCCCCATGTCAATCTATTTTCTAGTACCTAGGAGTAACAATGGATCGCGAATTCAGCTTCAGCGTGCAAAACGTTACCCCAGAGTGACTTATAAGTCCAGAGCTCATCTGAGGCTAGGTCAGAGCAATGGCCTCAGCTGACCTTAGATAGGTCAATGACGCCTGTAGGCAGGTTAGCTGAGTTGTCGATAATCCCGCTACATAAAGGATTTACCATATCGGGGCAATAAGCGGAGTTAAATGCCAATACGATGCGATTTCAGCGAGACGTGTCCCAACATGCTGCATTTGTCACACGACAGGTCAAGGCACAGACGTGCCATTTTTAACTGATTGCGCCATGAGGTCGCCAAGCGCTACTGCATCAGCTCCGGCGTGCGGCGATCGGCCACCTGGCGCCGCCAACTCGCCGACTGGCACCTCCACCTGCCCGGCCGGGCGTGTCCTCGGTCCCAGAGGGCGCGGGTGTGGCCAGCGGCACGGTATCGAGTTCGCCGGCCGCCGTATTCGGTGGCACGCCAAGGTCATGATATGGGCGGTGTCCCGCGCTGGACCGAGGGAGCGATACATGACCCTGCGGACGGAGCAGCGCGCGAGCTGACCGGTCGCCGGAGGTGTCGCGACAAGGCGAACACTCCCGACCGTCGCCATCAAGCCGGAGCACGAGCCAGAGGATGAATCAACAGCGGGCAGATTTTGATCAGGAGCGTCCCTCTCGCGACTGAGTGATATCGGGGGAAGGTGATGAGCTTGAGGACATGAAATGAACAAACTCGAGCCCAGCAGACCGATAAATCCACCTTCGCCAAATCCGGGGTGGGAGGGGGTACGTTCTCTTGAAAACCGTACTAAATTACGAATTACGTAAGCTGGGATAAATTTGGAATATTTTTTGGGAACTCTGATTGCAGAGAATGCCTTGTATTTGTCTTCTAGCCTATAATCGCCACAAGATCACCATAGGCAATCTTAGGTTAACATACGCACCGCAGGGTTGGAACGAAATCCGCCCACCCCTCTTATTTTCGACGATATCACAGAAACCGGCAGATGTGTTGCAATACAATAGTATAGCTTTGTTGAAGATTGATATGCGCAATTGATATGCAAAATAATGTGTGAAATCCGTTGGCAAATATTGGAACTGCGCGGGTGGAAATCCGACGGACGTGCCGCCCGAGTAAGCGGGCTCGAGTTTGCGACGTCATGATAGTACCTGGCATTGCACCTGAAAAAGACATAGGAATGCTTAGCATATGATTATCTCACAGGTTTTTTGTACCCAAAATATCAAGTTCATAACGACGTGAATGTTCAATCCTAAGAGGCCATTATATCTAAGTTCAATAAATAATATCAAACCGACCAAGAATCACATAGTTGAAGTCACGCGGTAAGAAAATGACCTCGGGTACACAAACTGTACATGTCTTGACCTGCTAGTACACATTTGTTCGATCGTATCTCACAGCAACAAGGAACTATTTGAGAGATAAAATGAAGGCCAACAAAATATTGCATGACGTATTTGAGCATGGCCTATGCTGATATTTGGGACAAATGTTTCCCCAACATACCATAGGTGTTCATTTGAAGGCACTGAAGCATTAAGCTGCTGTCTCAATTGGTTTGTCTTTCATGGAAGAAAAACCAAAGGAGGAGCCCGTCTCCCCTAGTGACATGCGGGTTAACACGCGCCCTGGAGGGGGGGGCGAAATCCGCCCAACCCTCCGGTTTTTCGCTAATAACTCCAGATTTTGCCGGCCAATATATGTCACTGTTTGTGTACCTGCTTACAAATGAGCAGTGCGTCGCTGAATATAAGAAAAATTTAAATCGGCCGACAAATTTTCGAGATAGGGGTCGTTAAATTTAAAACAATCAGCGCCAGACCACAACTATTGGTGCTGATGCGCTTCCAGTATATTGGCAAAAAGGAAGTGTTCTTGGCAACACTAGCGACTTGTTTGATGGATATTGTCATGCTATATTGTTTCAAAGTCATGACAGATCACCGATGTCAAGTCAGGTCAAGTTCATGACAGGTTAACACACGCCCTGGAGGGGGCAGGGCGAAATCCGCCCACGCCTCCAATTTTTCGTACCTAACGCCATATTGTACCGGCCGCATACACGCAATTTTTTGCATACCTGCTTGGAAATGAACGGCACATTGATTACAGTACGAAAAATGAAAATTTGCCGGAAATTTTGGAAGTTAGGGGCCGTTAAAGTAGAAACATTTCGCAGCGCCAGACCACAAAAGTCGGCGCTGGTGCGCTTCCCTATATTGGCAAAAGGGAACTGTTCTTGACAACACTAGCGACTTCATTGATGCATATTGTTATGCTATATAATTTAAAAGTCATGTTTGGTCGCCGAGGTCAAGTCAGGTCAAGTTCACGACGGGCTAATGGAACCAAACTTGGTCTACTGGAATCTTGTCATAGATACAAATGACTGTCAAGCGATTGATGTTACTTTGCATGTTACTCCCTACACATCCGGAAATCCACTGCTTGTCATTGTGTGTCTAGGCCTTTCCACACTTTATTCATGTATTTCACTCCTTTCTTTGCGAAGCCGATTGTGCCGAGCCGCCCGACGGAGCAGTCAGGTGAGCAGCCCGGTTCCGGTAACTGGAACAGGTAATGACCTGATAAAGTGCTCCTATATAGGGGACCTGAGATCAAATGACGGATCTGACATCTGTATTGCATTATTAGTAATGTTTAAAACATCATTAATGCCAATTTTGGAGCATTTAAACACAATCATAGCGATCCATGACAATGACAATCCAAGCCACGCAAAACCATATTTTTTCATGTCTATTTTGACCTCATTTGACTTTGAAGATATTGACCTAAGGTCATGGAATTTGCACAAAATAGAGCTCACTATTCGTACCCACCCACTCTGAAAATGTCGTTGCTCTAGCCTTAATAGGAGCCGAGATCATAGGGTGGCGGAATCCGCCCACCTCCAGTGCGCATAATTTTCAGAGGCCCTTCAGGGCGCGTGTTAATGGGTTTCCCCTGCAATGAATTACATGTGGTTTGAAGTGTGTTAGCATGAGTAATTCTGCCAGACTTTTCCAGAGGGGAACAACTTCTCCCTGCCTCATTTCTATGGATAAATAATAAACTAAGCAAGCATGACAATCGGAACAACGCATAACAAGTTTCTGCACAGGAAAAGTCGATGCGAGATTTTACTCTTCAGTTCCAACTTCTCACCCCATGAATGAATGTGCACCATGTCCGATTCAGAATAGATTCCCTTTGACTCTTGATTGCTGCCAGCGTATGTGGATTCCTCGAAGTGGCCAGCTTTGTCACGAATGCCGTGCAATACTCTGACAGGCTACTTGGAGTGAGTCATGACAGCATGAATTCGTTAGCCAGGACACGTCTGCTGGAGCCAATACACCTGCGCCGGTCCGGTCCGGCTCCCTTGATCTCGAGCAGAACCCTACTGCTGCATGCAACAGAGCAAATGTCGGCCAACTTCGGCGAACTTCGGCTCACTTTGCAAGCCACCGGCGGCGCTCGATTTCATTTCGAGCAATGCTGAGTCATGACATCGCTGCTTCGCTGGATTTTTTGTTTTGTTTTGATTACCGCCAGGTCCGTGTGTGCTGGTGATCACCAGATAAAACACGTGAGCGCGTGCCGTTGATGCCCACTGCACTTTCGCTACCGAGATGCACTATTCATCACTGACGACCCGACCCGTGCGACTATGATGGTGACGTCACCAGGGACCACGTGCTCCAGCTGTGCATTGGACACATTCGCGGCGTCACAAATAGCTTCTCAGACACCGGAATATACCGCATATTCATAGGTGTGGTCGGAAGCAGCATGCCTATGCCGGATATTCAGGTGTCAGGATGCTCACCCTGGCTCCGTAGCTACCTGTGGCGCCAATGGTACCAGGGTGTGGTGGGAAAGAGTGTACAAATGCAATATATTCAGGTGCCAGCACGTCCTACCTGACTGTCAAGCTAATTGTGACGCAAATTATACAAATAACACTAGAAAACACAATACCGGCCAACGTCAGCTTCTACAGGTCAATCTGTGTGCCATTGTCAATACCCCGACAATTTACATCACGTGTACCTGCTTTTCCCACTCTCGTTTGTTTATTTTTAGAGGGAATCAACCTTCGTGATAATCATGATGGTGTGTGCATGGGTACAGCTTTTTGCATGCTCTGCGATAAGTTGTACACACAAACGTTGTTTCGATTGTTCGATGCTGATCTACTAGCCCCGATTCGTTCCAGGAAAACATACAAACCGGCTTTGTCCGAGCTACATGTTATTTAGACACGGGATCTATGTGTTCACGACTGTAATGTACAGAGTGCTGCCTTTTCAGCAAGGTCGATGGAGGCTATTTCACGAAGGTGTAAACGCTACAGCCAACTTGCTTTCGAATTTCATGCAGGTGAGGTTAATAGTTCACCGAAGTTGTTGCTTTGCCCTTGGTTTGCACCTATGGCAATTTTATCTTCCGTTCTTGTTTCCTCTGTCCATATGTGTACTTCAACGACAGGACGAACTGCTCAAGAGATCTTAACCCTCCCCGTCTTTCCGGTCAGATCCTCACATCCCGTCTCGTGGGTCATTATATAACCCCCATCTCATCTGCAAATTAAGCGTCGCACTAAAAGGAAACGAGTGTCACCGTAAAGCCTTCGACGAGTAGGGTCAGAAACCATCGCATAATTTGCGCCCTTAAAAGTGACGTCACTATTGGGTTTATGTGGTCACGACTGACTTCATGTTTTCGCTCTGATTTTCCTATGCTGACCCGCCTCTCTCTTCCTCTCCCTCCTTTCCCGCATGTACTAGTTCAAGCCGTGTGGCGTTTTATGTCCTTTTTATACTTTTCGTGCGGTAATTTAGAACATGGGATTGGCATGGAGGCACAAGAATCTCAGTCAAAGTGTTGGCATGGAAACACAACTGTTTTAAACAAGGATTTGGCATGCAGGCACAACTGTCTTAGTCAAGGTGTTAGCATAGAGATACAACTATCTCAGTCAAGGGTTCGCATGGAGGCACAACTATTTCAGTGATGCATGAACAGTGTGAGGGAAGTGTCGCACGCTCTTTCAGCAGTGTGAAGAAAAAATTGTGGTTTTTGGCAACATTCTGGGTCTTAACCCGAAATTTGTTTGAAATAGTATTCTGTGCGATCGCACATAATCGATGGTTAGATTAACCTGCAGGCGTAAATAAGAGAAAAAGAGAGGAAGAGAAGAGGAGCGAGAAAGAGATAAAGGAAAATAGAAACAGAATTCAGCTTACAGTCTGCTGAATAAAATTTTCTGTTCGTGTCAGTTTGACAATTGCTTTATCTTCCCATTATGTGATCTGACTGTTCACCATCTCAGCACAGATACATGTTTCCAATGAATTCACATTTGTGTGTCTGATCTACGCTACATGCACGATGCACACACTCGCTTATGGTTCTGCACCGACAGCTACATTCACTTCAGCCTCAGCGTCATGTCTATTGTGTTAATTCTAGCTTGAGTTTTAAGTACGTGGGAACACACTCGCTGAGCATGTAGCACGTGGTTGCATACCCGCTGGGCATATCGCACATGGTTAAATATGAGCTGCCATGCTTCAGATCGGCGTTGCCTTGATCCCGTTATCATCCGACCATCTCCCCTCGCTAACCTGCAAAGCATACATCATAACGGTGTGTCACGCCATTTCCTCGTGTGTGTTGCGTGTTCATTGCCGGTCCGCAACTGCCAACCCGCACTGATTGGCTGTAATCGCCGGCCGGCTGGTGCTCCAACCGGACACACGTCTGTCATTAGCGGCTCCTCCGACCGGGCACACGTCTGTCCTTAGCGGCTCCTCCGACCGGACACACTCGTCATTGGCGGCTCCTGACCGGACACACCTCCGGACATTGACGGCTCCTCTGACCGGACACACCTCCGGCATTGACGGCTCCTCTGACCGGACACACCTCCGGCATTGACGGCTCCTCTGACCGGACACACCTCTGGCATTGGCGGCTCCTCTGACCGGACACACCTCCGGCATTGGCGGCTCCTCTGACCGGACACACCTCCGACATTGGCGGCTCCTCTGACCGGACACACCTCCGACATTGGCGGCTCCTCTGACCGGACACACCTCCGGCATTGGCGGCTCCTCTGACCGGACACACCTCCGGCATTGACGGCTCCTCTGACCGGACACACCTCTGGCATTGGTGGCTCCTCTGACCGGACACACCTCCGGCATTGGCGGCTCCTCTGACCGGACTCGCGGCTGTCATTAGCGGCTTCTGCCGCACGAGGCTCAGTGGACTGGTTCAGAGAGACTCTCAGTGGACTGGTTCAGAGAGACTCTCAGTGGACTGGTTCAGAGAGACTCTCAGTGGACTGGTTCAGAGAGACTCTCAGTGGACTGGTTCGGAGAGACTCTCAGTGGACTGGTTCAGAGAGACTCTCAGTGGACTGGTTCAGAGAGACTCTCAGTGGACTGGTCCGGAGAGACGTTCAGTGTACTGATCTGGAGAGACCCCCGGTCCCGCCCGCTGCCCGCCTCTGCACGCCACCCGACCGTCAACTGTGACTGCCAGTACCAGCTGAACTGTATACTGTTGGGGGGGGGGGGGCAGGGGCACACCCGTCTGGCCTGCGCCGGATACGGCTACAGCGTGCTCCGCGACGGGCGGCGGTCCGGTAGTGACCTGACGTCCCGGTCCTGTGGTGACCTCCCTCTGCTAACGTCCCGGTCCGGTGGTGACCTCCCTCTGTTAGCGTCCCGGTCCGGTGGTGACCTCCGTCTGTTGACGTCCCGGTCTGGTGGTGACCTCCGTCTGTTGACGTCCCGGTTTGGTGGTGACCTCTCTCTGCCGAGGCCCCGGTCTGGTGGTGACCTCTCTCTGCTGAGGCCCCGGTCTGGTGGTGACCTCTCTCTCTGCTGAGGCCCCGGTCTAGTGGTGACCTCCCTCTGATGACGTCCCGGTCTAGCGATGACCTCCCTCTGCTGACGTCCCGGTCTGGTGGTGACCTCTCTCTGCTGAGGCCCCGGTCTGGCGATGACCTCCCTCTGATGACGTCCCGGTCTGTCGATGACCTCCCTCTGCTAGCGTCCCGGTCTGATGGTGACCTCTCTCTGCTGAGGCCCCGGTCCACTGGTGACCTCCGTCTGCTGACGTCCCGGTCTGGCGATGACCTCTCTCTCTCTGCTAATGTCCCGGTCCACTGGTGACCTCCCTCTGCTAACGTCCCGGTCCGGTGGTGACCTCCGCCTGTTGACGCCCCGGTCTGGCGATGACCTCCCTCTGATGACGTCCCGGTCTGGCGATGACCTCCCTCTGCTGACGTCCCGGTCTGGCGATGACCTCCCTCTGCTGACGTCCCGGTCTGGTGGTGACCTCTCTCTGCTGAGGCCCCGGTCTGGTGGTGACCTCCCTCTGATGACGTCCCGGTCTGGCGATGACCTCCCTCTGCTGACGTCCCGGTCTGGCGATGACCTCCCTCTGCTGACGTCCCGGTCTGGTGGTGACCTTTCTTTGCTGAGGTCCCGGTCTGGTGGTGACCTCCCTCTGCTGACGTCCCGGTCTGGCGATGACCTCCCTCTGCTGACGTCCCGGTCTGGTGGTGACCTTTCTCTGCTGAGGTCCCGGTCTGGTGGTGACCTCCCTCTGCTGACGTCCCGGTCTGGCGATGACCTCCCTCTGCTGACGTCCCGGTCTGGCGATGACCTCCCTCTGCTGACGTCCCGGTCTGGTGGTGACCTCTCTCTGCTGAGGCCCCGGTCTGGTGGTGACCTCCCTCTGATGACGTCCCGGTCTGGCGATGACCTCCCTCTGCTGACGTCCCGGTCTGGTGGTGACCTCCCTCTGCTGACGTCCCGGTCCTGGTGGTGACCTCCCTCTGCTGACGTCCCGGTCTGGCGATGACCTCCCTCTGCTGACGTCCCGGTCTGGTGGTGACCTTTCTCTGCTGAGGCCCCGGTCCGGCTGCGGCGTGTTCGGCGATGGGCGGTGGACCGGCCACGACCTCGGTGGGAGCAGACGGCGGAGGGGCCGGTTTAACCATGCTTCACCACCTGACGGCCGGGTCAGGCTGGAACCCCTCCCGCACGGCCTCCCACCGACCGTAGAAGCCGATGCTCGTGACGCATGTGTGGGTGGTGAACTAGTGCTCGGTCCCCCAGTCGGACCCGTCTGGCTCGGATAAATGTACGTATGACCCCAACAGCCACCTGTCTGCAGGTCACATGGCTGCCCTCACTAAGCACGGACGGATTTCGGCGCCGCGCGCCGCCGACTGTAACAGAGGGAGTCCCATCCGCTGACTCGTCTTGTCACAAATGTCGAGGATATGTGCCGCTGTGGGTGCGTGTGCACCGGTTTTGGAGGATATGTGCCGCTGTGGGTACGCGCACCGGTTTTGGAAGATATGTGCTGCTGTGGGCACGCGCACCGGTTGGAGAGGATCTGTGCCGCTGTGGGTGCGTGTGCACCGGTCTTAGATGATATGTGCTGCTATGGGCACGCGCACTGGTTGGGGAGGATATGTGCCGCTGTAGGTGCATGTGCACCGGTTGGAGAGGATATGTGCCGCTGTGGATGCGTGTGCACCGGCTTTGAGAGGTTCCTTTTGACAGACTCCGCACAAGTAAGTTTCCCAGAGTAAGCACCGCTCTGAGGTAATATTTTCTGACTCAGTCTGCGCAGAGCGCAGCTGTTAAACGATTTCAGTACGTCAGACCGGCTGTTCACTATTCTACCGTATTTATTGTTAGTCATGTGGGGGGGGCAGTAAATGATACTAATCGCCGACATTGCACGATCTCGTTGAAATCAGATCCCGTAAAGCTTCCCCGTATGGCGTCATAGTTCAATGACCTCACGTGCCATTAAACAAGGTATCTCTTACGGCCAGAACATGAAGGCTAATCAGCCTTGCTAAGCATCGGAACACTGATATGCACAATTATTCTGAAGTCACACGACAACCCCTGGGAGGGGGTTGTCCATCAACCTCATTTTCGTGCTGTCGATCATTCGAGAGGAGTTTGTGCCAACCGCTGATTAATAACATATTATAGGTTAATAAGTGAAAGCCATTAAGCCCAGCGGTGCGTGGGCAATTGTCCCTTCCCCGTCTGATAGTTGTCTGGGATAACCGCTGAACCCTTCACTCTAGTACCTTGATATTTGGAAAGCTTCCGACAATTGGTATGCGCGGATTGTGTTGAAACATGATGTTTTATGCTAACAAGATAGTGGAGCTAGGGCGGGACACAGTGACGTTACAACCTCGTCTCAATACGGTTTTCAGGTGTATTGAAATATTTGTCATGAACGAACCATACAAAATGCAGAGAAATATTCAATATAGATGTATAGACAAATGATGGGAGAGAAATGTAAAGACACGAAAACAAAAGACGAGATGCTATCTTCGGTAAGTTTCTGACGCTAAATGTTAGCTCAAACCATGAAAAAGTTCATTTGTACAAAACGCTCTTGCAAATTATTTAAGCTGAACTTGGTTTGCATGCAGTTGGTGTTAGGTCCTCTGAAAGCGCGATACATTCCAAGTACATATGGGGCCAGGGCAATAAAATATGACCTGAAATGTCCCGAATGTACAGGTATTCCAGATGCTCTGGAGGCTAAAATACGGACTACTGCGAAGTAAGAATGGAAAACCCAATTATTTTTGCACACATAGATCACCCCTATAATATGACAGCGGTCCCGAAATTTGACTGGAAATTGTTGGATTTATTTGTAAAATCATTTTAGTAGACTTCGAACATTTTTTCCTCCACAATTATCACACGGGAAGAGGAACAAGGATGAATGAAAAAAGATAATCATGTCTCAGCAAAACATATTATTTTGCTCTTGTGGTACGAATAACCGCCTCATTCGAACATTGCTATATTCAACAGTTCTTTACATATCTCCAGGGATTTGACCGCGAAAGGCATATCATCAATTTTGAAGCACGAAGTTGCATTTGTTTTACCACCAAGGTACAAAAGGTGCGAGAAAGTGGGATGACCTGCTTCGCTTACCTGGAATGTCTACCTAAAAGGAAAATAAAAATGCGTCGAGTATTTATAAACCCTCAAGGCTACAGTTACACCATGCCGTTTACTCGCATCTCTAAGTTGCCTGGAACCAATCAGCAACGTGAAACACCCAGAGTGAAACAATGAGCAACACACAGAACGCAAATATGCATTAATGAGGGAGGTCTAGTTGGCCCTCCTCCGCATTCCGAGGAATAAGCGATTATCCCGCACTGCGAGGAAAAGCTGTGTGCGGATCACACTATCATACCATACCGGCATCTCGCAGCTCCATGACATGTAGCCCTCCCAATGTACGCGCTCACCTAGTACCTTATATCATTCGTCTGTTGCAGGCTATGGAGGGCCTCACGCCGCACGTGCGCTGAAAACGTCCCAGACTAAGACTTTCTAAATAAGTGACTGGCATAAATGACAACGTCTAAGGTATTCACCACCGTCAAAGTCAGCTCTCCAGCTGTGGACTATTTGGGCTGATGGCACTGTCTGACTCCATTCCCTGGTACCGCATAGACAGAGCCGACATTGTGAACATGGTCTCCACTGATGCCGCTTTACTTTTATTCTGAACTGCGGCTATGCATTCACGTGTTCGGAGCGGTTGGATATATCGGTGGCATTGTTGTTGTTTTTGCCTGTAGGCAGAGCAGATGTAATTACGGTTCAGATGCGCCCTGAGCTGCCACAATTCAACATACCTGCGGCCGTAGGTCCGCGGACAAGGGAGCTGACACTACACCGTGCTGCCTCTGAGAACGCTCAGCAAAGCTCGATGCAAATGGACATTCTGAAATTAAATTGATGTGTTGCCAACTGTTGCACTGTATTATAGCATAGCAACTTTTTCCTTATGATGCTGTTAGTTGACTTCACATTTCAGTTTATGGAGAAAACGTTTGGGATGCACCACTTAATTTGGTCTTGTTCGCCTTTCCACCACAGATCGCCTGTAATACCCACAAATATATACATGCCATTCCTCCCGTGCGCTCCAACTATTACTTCAGAAAGTAGGCCACATGATCAGTAATGCATACAGCTGAAGGGATTTGGTGCACCTTCCGTTCAGGACGTTGGCATTTGTGTGAGCTACTGAACATATCCTGGTTTTTCAGAAGACAGAAATAGACGTCTGCACGCCGCAGCACACAGCAGATAAAAAGGGATGTTTGCGTGCAGCAGCACTCATCAGCCAGGAAGGGACTTCTGCACGCCGCAAAACACAGCAGACAGGAAGGGACGTCTGCACGCCGCATCACAACAGATAGGAAAGGACGTCGGCACGCCGCAGCACATAGCAGACAGGAAGGGACGTCAGCACGCCGCAGCACACAGCAGACAGGAAGGGACGTCTGCACGCCGCAGCACACAGCAGACAGGAAGGGACGTCTGCACGCCGCAGCACACAGCAGACAGGAAGGGACGTCTGCACGCCGCAGCACACAGCAGACAGGAAGGGACGTCTGCACGCCGCAGCACACAGCAGACAGGAAGGAACGTCTGCACGCCGCATCACAGCAGACAGGAAGGGACGTCTGCACGCCGCAGCACACAGCAGACAGGAAGGGACGTCTGTACGCCGCAGCACACAGCAGATAGGAACTGACGTCGGCGCACCGCAGCACACAGTAGACAGGAAGGGACGTCTGCACGCCGCAGCACACAGCAGATAGGAAATGACGTCGGCGCACCGCAGCACACAGTAGACAGGAAGGGACGTCTGCACGCCGCAGCACACAGCAGACAGGAAGGGACGTCTGCACGCCGCAGCACACAGCAGACAGGAAGGGACGTCTGCACGCCGCAGCACACAGCAGACAGGAAGGGACGTCTGCACGCCGCAGCACACAGCAAACAGGAAGGGACGTCTGCACTCCGCAGCACACCTGCGTGTGCCCAGCTGGACGGCGCCAAGGCCGTTGCTTGCGTCCACATTTTTCGGCTGTTGTGTACTTCGCCAATGTTTTACGGACGCGGCAGTGTCACTAATTCGAGCACGACCGGCGCTGTTTTGTTGCACGCCGGCACCTCCGCCAGGAAACCGCACGCGGGGCTCTGCGACGCGCGCTGGCACGATCCCTTCCGCGCTGGCCGGCGGCATTCCAATCAGTGTGGCCACGCCACGGAGACCGCGGCTTCTGAGCGGGCCGGCAGCGGGAGCGTGTGCGCCGCTGTCCTGGGGCACGCGATACACGTTGTGCCACAGCCCGCGTCGGGGCGGCGCGCCGCGATCCTATCTGCAGAGTGGCAGCTTCTTTTCGGTGCAGACACCGACGGCGCCCGACCGGCGATCGTGCAACGGCGCGGGCATACTAATTGCGGTCCAAATTGATCGTGGCTCCAGGGCGCGAGGTGCTGTGAGACAGATTGCTCGCCTTCGTGCAGGGGACATGTCCTGTCGCTATGTTGCGAGATGCGGCTGTCAGAGGCCACACCCAGTAAGCGATGGCGTGCAGTGCCGCTTCCTAGCCGACCTTTAGAGAGGCATGATTATTGTGCTGCTTAGAGTGTATCAGCTGGTCAGACACATCTCGTTAGATGGCATGGTGAATATTAGCTAAGACATACGCATAAGTTTGCCTCTTCGCGCAGTCGAATAATTCGCCGTGGATTACACCCCCTGTCAAAATGTGGTTAAAACGTGCGCGCTTACTTAGAACAGAATTGTCGCAAATGTTCTGCAAACGCTCTCCTAGTAAGCTTCAATTCACAGAAGCTTTTTGGATATTTCGCATATAACATAAATGCATTAGGCTTTGTGCAGCAAGCGTACCAACTGTTCCTAAACGCATGTTGTGGAAGGGATGTCCACTCCTGCGTGCGTTCTGAATGATGTGAGTGTGTGCGTCGCGCACATCTGCAGATATATGCGACACATCTGAACTCATGTCATACATGAGTGCCAATTCTCGTGTGCAAATGCTATTGGGCGGGTTCAGGCAGGAGGAAAAGGGACTAAGCCATTTTAACCCTTGGTGATTGGCTAATCATGTGTACACAGCTTATGCGTGATAAGATATGAAGTAAGTTAGGCTACGAAGGCTAGTTAGACAGACAGTTAAGTTAGACAGATAAGTTATGCCCGAACTTATGCCTGCCCCTTCTTCTGTTTTTCAGCATATTTTGAAACGAGAAAATCACATGGGGAAGAGGACATGGTCAAGATTTGGAGAAGAAAGCTGGCACTGTATGTACCGTACATAGCACGACTATACTGAGTTCGTCTCTCAAACTTGAATATCAGAGTGCAGATCGTACGAGGTGATTCCATAAGCGATCGAATAGTTTGATCCTTGATTTCAATACCTGACATTTTCCCTCAGAGTGTGAGATAATTCTTCAACTCCCACAGCACAAGGGTCATTAAGAATCCACTCCACTAACAGTTGCTGAATGCAAGATAGAGAGATGTGGTAAACAGCATGGTGCGGCTTTTAGGGAACAACAATGGCATAGTTGGCTTTTAGGGAGTCCGTAAAGTTTTATAATTCTGTTTGAATTGGGCAATAGACTGGACGCCAGGTTGCCGGTTTTCTTTGAAGCTGTCATCCTGTTTAATTTCGTAAATTAATTAAACCAAAACGACGAACATATATTTTGGCCAGTGATTATATCGAACCTTCCTCTCCTGTTAAACGAAGGTCGACAGTTTTATTCTCCAATCTAATGATAACAAATTACTTTAATCCACTCCAATCAGTTGCCGCACAAACCAATCCAATCCGCATCAGCATCCGCATGAGCCAATCCAATTCGTATCGGCATACGTAGGTGCCAATCCAATCCAAATCAGTAGCCGTGTTTGACAGATATCTCCAATCCTTATCCAAACCACTTCAGAAATGTAACACCGTTAATATCTGACTGGTTCCAGCAATACATAGCAATTAAACCATAAAGAATCAGCAATGTTTCATCTAACAAGATAAGGCAACGAACAGCCGTAACATTTTGTGCATGTTGCAGACTCATATTTTGCTTTCTCTTTATCTCTTTGTCCCAGCTCAACACAAAGTGATTGTGATGTTATTTCTAATCCTTTCGCAAGAACTCTGATCTATTCACAACACCAAAGGCGTTCTTCTTCACGAAGTTGCTTGAGCACTTCATTCGTATGCAGTGCAAGCGTGGGTTCCAGAGAAGCGGTCCAGACAAAGTGGGGCTGATGGGTTCAGCTCATCGGGCCCTCCACTGTTCCAGTTCATCAGCTGATGTGGCGTCGAAGTTCGACGTGCCGACAGTACTCACGGCCCAATCTTGTCTCATCGATTGGCTGACCAGCTTTTGGCCAGTCGTCAGCTAACCACGGGGCCACCTAGCGAGTGCTTGACGCAACTGGAACCAGTTCGTAAATGCTAAGGGACCGTCACCACCAAGTTCTCTACTGAGCACGGCTTCAAAATCGGCTGATTGCATCTTCTCATCTTCGCCCTCCCGACATTCTGGCCGTCTCCATTTTCCCAGTGCCTCTGGCTCCACGTCCCTACACCACATAGTCTCGCTGAGCTCGCAGCTGACCGTAACGACTGTAACGGAACAGAGCCAAGCAAGTCAGCTGAAGTTATGTATGATGGCACATGCTGGTATGTACATTGCATGCACGATTATTGCAAACAATTCTCACTTTATTGATTTAGGTAAGAAAATATTGATCTGCTTATGACTGACAGCCAGTAAGTCTAACAAAGTGGAATGTATGCAATGAGCGAGACCCGTCAAAGGTGGGTACATATCCGCGAGCTGTCAACAAAGCCCAGTTCCGTCGGGATCACAAGTAACCTGCCCACTGTGGTCCTCCATCATGCACATGCAGCCCCGGAGTCATGCAATTATGGAGCCATGCAGCCCTATACCCATGCAACCCTGAAGGCATGCAGCCCTGAAGGCATGCAGCCCTGGAGCCATGCAGCCTAGAGCCATGCAGCCCTGGAGCCATGCGCCCTTTTAGAGCCATGAAGCCAACCTGCTGCCCTCATTCGTCCAGTGCTCTGGAGTGCCGCAGCATGGTGTCAATTTGGCCTTCTAATATTGTGTTATGAGATGAAGCTATCTTAGAGTATGCAAGGGTTTAGGAATTATCCTGCCTTACGTGTGTGTGCATGCATATATACATATACATATGCATATGCATATACACTCCGTACCCTCCCCACACTCTGCTGAAGTTGCCGTTGTGTCGAACAGTGGCCGTTCGAATGTCATGAGGACGGGCGCGAGGTAAGGCTGCCATCGGGGCCGGCGGGAGGTTAGGCCGCCATTAAGACTGGCGGGAAGCTGTCGGCTATATGGGACTGCAGCTAGCGCGAGAGGTCGTGTCGTGGGATCTGGGCGGCCAGCATGGCCTGGCGCGGCTGCTGTCAGAGACCGGACTGCCCCTTCATAGTGACGCGCCACCAAATCAGCTACTTGTGGAGGCTGGGAGGTTGTGGGCACGCCGATCCATAGATGGTCGCCGCTCTCGCTCCGGAAGCATATCAATCCCGTCCGCCAGCACACGAGTGCTTTGTCTGTGTGGATGTGGTGCTCGATATGGAGCCGTGTGGGTGGCAGCTGGCGACGCTTACGTGCCGAGCGGGAGACGCCCTCCCTGCATGTGAGCTGGTGTCGCCGGTTGGTCCCTCCATGCACACGAGCTAGTGACGTCAGCTCGTGTCGTCGGTTGGTGTCGTCCACTGGTGTCGTTAGTTGGTGTTAGATGGTGTCGTCAGCTGGTGTTAGATGGTGACGTCAGCTCGTGTCGTCGGTTGGTGTCGTCCACTGGTGTCGTTAGTTGGTGTTAGATGGTGTCGTTAGTTGGTGTTAGATGGTGGCGTCAGCTGATGTTGTCAGATGGTGTCGTCAGCTGGTTTAGACAGTTGGTGTCGTTAGCTTGTGTCATCAGCTTCTGTCATCAGCCTGTGTCCTCAACTTGTGTCGTCAGTTGGTGTCCTCAGCTGGCGTCGTTAGTTGGTGTTAGATGGTGTCATCAGCTGATGCTGTCAGATGGTGTCGTCAGCTGGTTTAGACAGTTGGTGTCGTTAGCTTGTGTCATCAGCTTCTGTCATCAGCTTCTGTCATCAGCTTCTGTCATCAGCTTCTGTCCTCAACTTGTGTCGTCAGTTGGTGTCGTCAGCTGGTGTCGTTATTTGGTGTCATCAGCTGATGTCGTCGGCTGGTGTCGCCAGCTGGTGTCGTCAGGTGGTGTCATTGGTTGGTGTCAGGTGGTGTCGTTATTTGGTGTCATCAGCTGGTGTCATCAGCTGGTGTCGTCGGCTGGTGACACGCGACGCCATCGCTTCAGATCTGACAGACGTGGGCTGTTGATACCGCACCACGGCGTTACATACGTCACAGGCGGCTCAAAGGCCGGGGGACCCGGCTGTGGCGTGTTGCAGCGGCACGCCAGCAACACGTCCCTACAGTGCGTCCCTACACTACGTCCCTACAGCACGCCCCTACAGCACGTTCCTACAGTGCGTCTCTGCAGCATGTACCTACAACACGTCCCTACAGCACGTCCCTACAGCACGTCCCTACAGCATGTCCCTACAGTACGTCCCTACACTACGTCCCTACATCACGTCACTACAGCACGTCCCTGCAGCGCATCCCTACAACACGTCCCTACAGCACGTCCCTACAGAATGTCCCTACAGTATGTCCCTACACTACGTCCCTACGGCACGTCCATACAGCACGTCCCTACAGCACTTCCCTACATCACGTCTATACAGCATGTCCCTACAGAACGTCCCTACAACACGTCCCTACAGCACGTCCGTACAGCACGTCCCTACTGCAGGTCCCTACAGCACGTCCCTACAGCAGGTCCCTACAGCACGTCCCTACAGCACGTCCCTACAGCACGTCCCTACAGCACGTTCCTACAGCACGTCCCTACAGTACGTCCCTACAACACGTCCCTACAGCACGTCCCTACATCATGTCCATACAGCACGTCCCTACATCATGTCCATACAGCACGTCCCTACAGCACGTCCCTACAGCACGTCCCTACAGCACGTCCCTACAGCACGTCCCTACAGCACGTCCCTACAGCACGTCCCTACAGAATGTCCCTACATCACGTCCCTACAGCGCGTCCCTGCAGCACGTCCCTACAGCACGTCCCTACAGCACGTCCCCACAGCACGTCCCTACAGCACGTCCCTACTGCACGTCCCCACAGCACGTCCCTGCAGCACGTCCCCGCGGTATGCCCCGCCAGCCGACAGCATTGTCTGGGAGTCGGCACCATTGTGGCGCACTACTCGCTACTAGTAAGGCGAAGATATGTTACATAGAAATGGTACTGGTAAAACAAAAGCAGATTTTCATCCTTGTCCAACCTGCTCAAATATAATTGAACAGGGCTAAGACGGATGTATTGAGTTGTGGCCGTCCCCAGATATATGCCGATGTACTCCCCAAAACACACGCTAGGAAAGACCGGGCACGTTTCAAAATCGAACTGTGGAAGTGCCTATTACATGATTGGCAACGCAACTTGCAACTATTCCCGCTGGCTTCGCAGGTATATCCTTATCTTATGTCTTTTATCTAAACGTGGCTGAGCTATCCGTAAGTGTTCATGTATTCCTTATCGAAATCAATGTATGTACGATAGCAAGTGCTTACGTGTCCCTGTCGTACACAATGACTGCGATAACGGGGAGAGGAACTATAGCCATTTCGCATATATATGTCTCAAGATTGCATCATGAAGTACAAAGCAATGTCATGCTGTCGGGCAGCCAGATAAATATACGTGCCTCGTCTACCGTCAGTTATGGTGTGCTAGTGCTGAGTAGTGTTCCACGGAGGGGGTCACAAATGGCGTGCTGGACAAACGCTGGTCCAGTCACTAGACAGTGCCCATTAGCAGGAGTCGGGGACATGTCAGCCAGGTCCGTGTCCGTCCCGTCCCCCCTCCGTCAGCCTAACGTTGTGACCACCGGGATCGGCCCCATCCACCACACCGGACGGTGGGGTGAGGTCAGGCGGTCCCGTGCCCTCCGTCAGCCTGACGTCGTGATCACCTGACCGGCCCTGTCCACCACACTGGACGGTGGGGTGAGGTCAGGCGGGCCCGTGCCCTCCGTCAGCCTGACGTTGTGACCACTGGGACTGGCCCCGTCCACCACACCGGACGGCGAGGTCATGTAAGACGGGCCTGTGCCCCCTCCGTCAGCCTAACGTTGTGACCACTGGGATCGGCCCCATCCACCACACCGGATGGTGGGGTGAGGTCAGGCGGTCCCGTGCCCTCCGTCAGCCTAACGTTGTGACCACCGGGAGCGGCCCTGTCCACCGCACTGGACGGCGAGGTCAGGTCAGGCGGGCCCGTGCCCTCCGTCAGCCTGACGTTGTGGCCACCGGACCGGCCACGTCCACCACACTGGACGGCGAGGTCAGGTCAGGCGGGCCCGTGCCCTCCGTCAGCCTGACGTTGTGGCCACCGGACCGGCCCCGGTCACCACACCGGACGGTGGAGTGAGGTCAGGCGGTCCCGTCCCCCCTCCGTCAGCCTGACCTCGTGACTACCTGACCGGCCCCGTCCACCACACTGGACGGCGAGGTCAGGTCAGGCGGGCCCGTGCCCTCCGTCTGCCGGTCAGCCGGCCAAAGCGATCTTCCACAACGCGTTTGTTGAATCGTTCGCTCGGTGATCATCAGCATCACCCCAGACGGCATAGTTTGTGTTGCAGATCTGCTGAAGCGCCATACGCAGAGGCGGACAGTGCTGACTGAAGCAGATTGGTAGACTGAAGAAGACTGGTAGACTGAGGAAAACTGGAAGATTGAGGAAGATTGGTAGACTAAGGAAAACTGGCAGACTGAGACAGACTGGCGTACTGAGAAAGGCTGATAGACTGAGAGAGGCTGGAAGACTGAGGCAGACCGGCAAACTAAGACAGACTGAGACAGACTGGTAGACTGAGGCAGACCGGTAGACTGAGGAAGACTGGCGGGCTGAGACTGACTTGCATACTGAGGAAGGTTGGTAGACTAAGAGAGGCCGGAAGCCTGAGGCAGACTGGCAAACTGAGGTAGACTGGTAGACTGAGGCAGACTGGTAGACTGAGGCAGACTGGTAGACTGAGGAAGACTGTCAGGCTGAGAAAGGCTGGCATGCTGGCACAATCGGGCAGACTGAGGCAGACTGGCAGGCTGAGAAGGGCTGGCAAGCTGACACAATCGGGCAGACTGGGGCAGGCTGGCAGACTGCGTAACGTTATTATGCAGGGCGCACGATCACATTTCAGCAGACGTTGAATTTCATGATGACCAACCGACAGCCCCTGTTCACAAGCAATGACACCTACCTTTCTTCTTAGCACGTGACATACTATCACTGAACAGTCATGATCATAGTGGACAGATTGCGAAATACATGACTGTGGCTATGGCTGAGATATCCGGTCCGCCAGCTTGCCGGGAAGCTGGAGTGACCGATAGCATTGTCGACGCGGGTGCTGCGTAGTGTTCTGAGCAGTCATGTCGCACCTACACCGCGAGGCAGCTCCCGCGTACTGTTCATTGGAGGAATGTGTCACATTTGGCTTCAGCAGCGCACTGGCGACACTTCATCGCCGGACCGGCCGGCACTCGCTACCAGGCCTCCATCACTGGCTCTTACTTGCATCGAGTCTGTTTAATTGCATCTCACTTGCAACACTCAGACAGAGGTCAAGGTCGACTAGATGTCGGCTCGGGTCGAACTTCTGCCCTCTGCCGCCCGTTATGATAGGCCAAAGGCGAACCATTGCATACCCTTAATGTCCTATGTGTACTCTCTATTTCAATCCTGTTCTCTGTATGCCAGCATCGATGAGTGTACATGAAACTACCGGCTAAAAGCATAAAGAGATAGTTTTCGCTATTGGAGACTGACGGCATCTCAAGCATTGCATGGGCTGAATTGATACATGCTTGGCAACCTCAAATGATAACTGTCATTCCCATGATAGAATCAGGGGCATTGCCCATAACCGTTTTGGTAAATCCTGACCGGGGCTGTGGTGAACACTGTTCTGTAGGTGTTCTGTAGGTGCATACATACCAGGACAGACGACCACCTGATGAAAGTATGACGTAAACAATCGCATGTCAAAGATTGTGAAGGATAAACATGGTTGCGAGAAGGCAGTGTAGGGGCAAAAGAGGTCATGACTAATTAATGTATGTGATGTAGTTCGCAGGGGGTAAGTATCGTGTCGATAAATTATTGCAGATAATCATCGCACATGATAGCTATTACATGCATGCAGATTACATAGATAAAGCATCACCCGAACAAGCGAACAAGAGATAATCCTGCGAAGCCATGGTGTGGAGCAAAATGCAATGCGCAAGAATATCGCATGGACAAGAAGATCGTACAAGCAATAACCAATAGCAACAAATATAAAACAATATAGATATAACCTTAGCACGTAACGCGCCCTGGATGGGGGGGGGGAAATCCGCCCACCCCTCCGGTTTTTCGTAGACAACTCCCGATTTTACCAGCCGATGTACGCCAGTGTTTGTGTACCTGCTAATAAATGACCGGCGCGTTGCTTAAAGGAAGAAATATGAAAATCGACACGAACTTTTTCGAGTTAGTGGTGTCTAAAGTCAAACATTTTTGTCAGCGCCCGACCACAAATATCGGCGCTGATGCGCTTCCCGTATATTAGCAGAAAGGAAGTGTTCTTGGCAAAACCAGCGACTTGTTTGGTGCACATTGTCATGCTACAATGTTTCAAAGTCATGTCAAATAACCGAGGTCAAGTCAGGTCAAGTTCATAACAGGTTAACACACTCCCTGGAGGGGGGAGGGCGTAATCCGCCTGCCCCTCCGATTTTTCGTACACAACTCCATATTGTGCCGGCCGATATACGCCAGTTTTTTGCGTACCTGCTTAGAAATGACCGACACATTGCTTAAAGCAAGAAAAATGAAAATCGGCCGAAACGTTTTCAAGTTAGGGCCGTAAAAGTAAAAATAATTCGCAGCGCTAGACCACAAAAATCGGCATGATGCGCTTCCCGTATATTGGCAAAAGGGAAGTGTTCTTGACAGCGCTAGCGACTCGTTTGATGCGTATTGTTATGCTATATAGTTTAAAAGCCATGTTAGGTCGCCGGGGTCAAGTCAGGTCAACTTCATGACAGGCTAATGGAACCAAACTTTGTCAACTGGAATGTGTCCTAAATGCAAATAACTGTCATGCGATTGACGTCACTTTACATATTATTCTCTATACATCCCGAAATCTACTCTTTGTCATTGTGTGCCTAAGCGTTTCCATACTTTATTTATGTATTTCACGCCTTTCTTTGTGAAGCCGATTGTGCCGAGCCGCCCAACGGAGCAGCTGGGTTGGGAGCCCGGTTCCGGTAACTGGAGCAGATAATGACCCAATAAAATGCTCCTATATAGGTGACCGTAGGTCAAATGGCAGGTCTGCCATCTGTATTACATCATTAGTAATGTCCAAGGCATCGTTAATGCCAATTTTTGAGCATTTAAACATATGAACTTTGTACACAATAGAGTTCACTATCGTGCCCATCCACTCTGCGAATTTCGTTGCTCTAGCCTTCATAGGAGCTGAGATCTTGGGGGGGGGCGGAATCCGTCCCCCTCCAGTGCGCGTTATTTTCAGAGGCCCTCCGGGAAGCGTGTTAATGAAGAGATCACATAGGGCAAAGCAAAATTATTTGGGTAAAATGGTGGCATAAGTAAAACGTTCATATGAACAACATATTATAGGTATATTTGAGATGACCAATGGCAGCATATAGTCTGGACTAGCCTGGGGCAGTCTTTTTTTAATATATTTTTTTTCAAGCATTTTGTTTATGATCGACAGTGGACAATAGTTAAATGAAATATAGCCACCAAAAGTCACAGACAAGCCGCTGCAGGTCGAACACCGGCTGTAGTACCCTTAAAACCATCAGGATGGGGTGTGGGGGGAGGGTGACATTGCCATGGCACTCCATCCCATTTCTTGATATTTTTCAAGGATGACTTCCAAACCCTTGGAGACACTTCGCCCACATCTTGTTGACCTTCACGCATTTGAAGAACATAACTTTTGGAGTCTATTTCTTGTCTTTGCCGCTCAGCGACATAAGGTCAAAGCTGGCCTGCAAGGCGTTTTTTTAAATAACAATTTGTAATCTTACGAGTTCTTTGTAATCTTACCAATCCTGTTTCATAGATTCGTAAAATAGTTTTTAAGATGTATTTAGATAGTTTATTTTACAAAAACATCAAATTAGTTCATATGACGCCAGATTGGACCACCAAGTAATGTCAGTATGATGCATAACTTGTGTTTTTCTTCAAAATTCAAATAGAACTGCTTCAACTCAAACCCCTGAGTAGAGATGTGACAAAATGCAACGTACTATGTGTGTAAGTGTGTCGAGTTTCCAGTCGACATTGGATCAGGTCACGGGACCCGAAATGTGTGCCGGTCAGCTTCCATTCTGGCCGAAATGACCAATTGTTGCATGTGCCTTGTTATTTTTCAGGTAAGCTAATCGTATTCTTATAGTATATACGGTAAGATACGATGTTCATGAATAATTGTACATACATTTCCATGTTTTCAACTTTTCATAGTTATCCCAAGCCCATGACGAATGTGATTTAGATGACCTGAGTTGTTGTTCCGTTGCAATTTATTGAGGAGTGTTTGCTGCAGTATAGTTCTTGACACTAACTTTGAATTTTGCGGTCTTGTTTACATCTTTGATGTCCAATTTCCAAACTAAGGGATCCCGTAGGCGCGGCATTGACAGTCCAATTAATTGTGGCTGATTGACACCAATCAGTTGATTCCCACCACCTCTGATTGACACCACCTCTGAATGACACAACATCTGATTGACACCACCTCTGATTGCCATCACTTCTGATTGCCAACACCTCTGATTGACACAATCTCTGACTGACACCATATCTGATTGATACCACCTCTGATTGCCACAACCTCTGATTGACACCACCTCTGATTGACATCACTTATGATTGGCATCACTTATGATTGGCATCACTTATGATTGGCATCACTTATGATTGGCATCACTTATGATTGGCATCACCTTCTGATTGACACCACCTGTGATTGACACCGTCTCTGATTGACACCACCTCTGATTTGCATCATCTCTGATTAACACCACCTCCGATTGGCACCACCTCTGATTGGCACCACCTCTGATTGACACCACCTCTGATTGGAACTATCTCTGATTGACAAAACCGCTGCTCGCCTGATTCTTGGTGTCTTGCCTGCTATTGCCCCCTATAATTCGTAGTTCCATGTCAATTTGATGTTGTTTCTTCACCTGAATAGAGTTTATGAGAGCTAGAGAAGAGAAGACTGGGATTTCCTGAGGTTGAGATGAGTCCATAATGGATGAAATGGGTTCTGGTTTGGGAAATGGTCTAACCCTTTTCGATTAGATCCTCACACCTCGTCTCGGGGGATAGGTTGGTTAACGCCTTTCTAATCCCCAAACTAAGTGTCATACGAAAACGAAAAAGGTGTCATCGGAAATCGCTTGCAGAATGAGGTCCGAAACCACCCACACAAATGTTATGCCTCACGAAAGTGAGGTCACTAGGTGGCACATGTAATCATGACTGACATGTTTTTTGTCTCTGTGAGTTCATTTTGGATAATAATAAAAGGAAGGCGAATTCTACCTTGTCTGTAAAATATACTTTAAATTACCCAAAATCGACATTTGTTGTATTGTGAAAGTTCCTAAGTTTAAATTTTCCATTTTCTTTCATTTTTGTTTTTTTTAGTGGGTAGAGCGGACCGCAAGACGTTGTCTGAGATCAACTTGCTCTCATACAAATTTTTACCTTCGAAATGACCTGTTTGCACAAATTTTCACACAACTTGACGAATTGATGTGGAAAAAAGGTATGCGGTATTTCGGCATGCCTCCGCGCGTAATTTTTTTTCTTCAGTCCGCAGAAAACTTCAGGTGGCGTGAAAACACCACGAGAAGGACGGGATAATGCGTTACCTGAGGGCTAAAAGATTCCCTGAAACCTGACGATTGCTGTAGGAATAATATCGGCCAGCCTTAGTGATACAAGGGCTGTGAATAACTGTGAAGGATGCCTAGCAACTTGAGAGGTCTCCTGGGGACCACCAAAGCTTCCCTGAGAGCTTAGGTGAGCTCACAAATTTAACCATGGATGTAAGGAATGCTTAGGGCCCTCCTCAGAGCTAGAAGCCCTTGAGGTCAGAAAGACTGTCCAGAACTGGGAACGAGAGAAAACTGACCTGTGAAGTTTCCGAAGCTTGGGAGAGACAATGAGAAAGAGACAGAGTTACCTATGAACCGCTGAGAGTTCTGAGAGATCGCGTTGCATTTCTTAGAAATTGCGAGACCTGTCTCGGGGGTCGACACCCCTGAATGCTAGACAAGTTTATCTGGAACTGGGATTGGACTATGCAAGTTGAAGAGGGCTCCTAGCGGATGAATACGGCCCATGAGAGCCAGAGAGGACTGGACGGGAATGCATCTGAGCTCTCGGATCGGCGTCTGATGGATTGGTGCTTCTGAGGGCCAAGATATTTCTTGACAACCGGCGATGTGTGCGTGGAATTCTCAGGGCTCGCCTCAGAGCTGATATATTTATTACAGTAAATAATGTTGCCGATGACTGGGAAGGGCCTATAAATACCAGGGAAGGCCATATGGGGTGAACAGAGCCAGAGTGTCAGAGAGGCTGCCCGATGGCGGGGAAATCCTTAGTAAGAGGAACAAAATAGGCGAGGTTCCGTGAAAGCGCTATCGCCATGATAGCGCTCGAACGAACCTCACTTCTGTTTCTGGAGGACAAAAAAAACACCGTTACTAGGTGACATCCCGAATGCCGATGATGGCCGCCCAACGGTGACGGCTGTCCCAGCAGCCACCTCCACTTTATCTGCGGCGGCCGCCCTTGTGGCCACAGCCGCCCCAGCGGCCACAACCGCCCCAGCGGCCACAGCCACCCCAGCGGTCACAGCCGTCCCAGCGGCCACAGCCGTCTCAGCGGTGAATACCGCACAAAACAGTCACATCCGCTCCAATGACCTGAGCACAATTGCCTAGCAGTCACGGTCGCTCCTGCGATTGTGACTGCTAAGGCAGCTGTGAGCAGGCCATTGGTCCAGCAATAGCGGGACCAAACAAAAGGCAGTCCAGCAATAGCTTTGAAGATGGCCACTCCATTGCTGCCAGCAGCTGAGCCTTGGACTAGGGTGGCGCCGGTAAAAAAAATGCCGGCTGCTATGTATGGTTGTATTGAATTGGCACATCTGGTCAAACATATTGCTAAACCTTCCCCGGTCCCAAAATCTTTCACAAATTTTTCACACTGGTATTCACGTCTCGTGTTGAGGAGGTATGAATATGTTGGCACGACGCAACTATGCGGTTCCTATCCGTATCACGAACACCTTTCCCATTAAATTTTAAGCCTGAGCATAGCGTAATCAGAATGAAGCAATTTCTTACATGGTGATGAGCAGCTTTGTTGTATTGAATCTAATACTAGTAATGCCTTCATTACATATGTGTTCCTTTACCCTGACTTCTCGAAAGAGGATATTTTTCCCTGGCTGTTGTCGCCGGGTAAATATGTTGGTTCTTTTTTCTGGTCGTCACCGTACTGTTGGATCTTGTTTGGTGGAATAGCATTAACCAATGCAACGCCGTGAGCCTTATTTTTCCAGGCATCTAGCTACAGCCTCCGACGTATGCACATAGGTCATATATACATGTACATATGTATAAATTTATATATATACATATATCTATATATGCATATGCGACACTTTGAAAACAGTACTAGAAATTCGAAGAGTTTCGGAAAGGTGGGGGTTATTTAGTTAGGGGCCCCTTCATATGTTCGCTCCCGGGACCAAATCGTGGCTACACCTCTGTGGCTGGGTATGCGAAACTCCCAATGGTTGACAATTAGGACCCAGGTGCAAAGAGCGGAAAAAATGGAGATAAAAATTGTTAATTCGTATCGTCTGGAAATTGGGTTCAATACATATAAAAATAAAGCCACGTTATCTTCATTTCGGTATGAATAGGACTCCATTTGTGCAGTTGAGATATGATGCCACTGTCAGCCGTCAGGCGCACACGGGCACCCACTCGATCATCCTTCGCGGCACACCTGGATCTGTTTCCCAGATCAATTATAAACTCTTCTCTTCAGCTGAAGACATGTCTGGACCCTCTCTGTCTGCCGCTCTCCACACCTTTTACTTGATGATCTCCACAGGCGCTCAATAAGCCGCAGCTGGAGGGCACAGGGCGGATTCAAGTCACGTGCTACTACAGGCACGCTCGCCACATCCTGAACTTCCAGGGATTCTCCGGCGTGATGGGCGCTGGCTAGGTGTGGCCAGAATAGTACTGTGTGATAGGGATACTGTTCCTCGATATACGGGAACAGAACAGCCTACGGGCAATTCTGACGGTATGCCTCACCGCCCACGTTGCTCTTACTTGGTGCAATTATGGGCAGAGTTGATCGCCTTGGGCTCATGGCAAACCAGATCAGACGCTTGCGCATCCTGCAACTTGCTTTCTGACGGGAATTTAACCTGTGAGGAGGGACGCCTCCGCCAGCTGAAGCGTAAATCCGGGATTGGAAGAAAGCCGACTGCCGGTGTAGGTCAAGTAGGACTCGTCCACCATCTTGACGCTGCCCTTCATTGGACCGCGTGGCACCCGGTGCAATATAGTTATCGGTGTTTTTGACAAAACTTCGGTTACTTGCGGTGCTTTTGTTCTCCTTCAGTATGTAATACCTGTCTCTTGCAGGATTATACGGACGTAAGATCGTATTATTTCAAGTCGCCAAACGAGACGTCGTTGGGAGATCCCGATCTTGCCTCTGGCCACATGTACCACCTACCCGTGAAGACAGGAGACAGGTTCATCGTTATTCTTCCCTGGCCAGCGCAAGCTACATTTCCTTGGATATGCAGTCTGGTGATAATTTTTTTAACAGATCTAGATGAGCCATGAGTTTGGAAATGTTGTGGAATGTCTGGCTGCTATAGCCGATTTTGTTGGCAACAAAGTCCACCATCATGTCCCGGAATACTTGTCTACAAATGCAGTCATGCTGGGAACATATTGATGACAGATAAATGGCCTGCTCATGTTGAACATGTATGTGAGCTTCCATGTGCTAATTATTTTTGTGTTCATCCGAAAATTTAGTCATATGCTACAAAGCAACAGACATTTTTTTCCATCCACTCTGCCCACCAGCTGGTCGTTATCTGTGCATCAGAGCCAACAATATCTGTGTCGTTATCTGTGCATCAGAGCCAACAATATCTGGTCGTTATCTGTGCATCAGAGCCAACAATATCTGTGTCGTTATCTGTGCATCAGAGCCAACAATATCTGGTCGTTATCTGTGCATCAGAGCCAACAATATCTGTGTCCGGCAGCAGGAGCTTGTTTGAGACGCGTCGGTGCACGTGCACGCACGACATAGATGTGAAGATACTCGTCAGTCATGCGCTGCCAGAGCAGAGAGTGGGAGTGTGAGCCAGTCAGAGCGGCAGTGTCCATCCCGCCGACCTTGCCGCCACGCCCGGCCCACGACCACTCGTCGAGCACGGTCGGGGCCCCGGACGGGGGAGAGCCGTCTGTCCTGCCGACGACCCACCCGTGTGACCTCCGGACCGCTCGCGCCGCGTCCCACCTGGAGTCGAAGATCGGTGCGACCCTGAAACGGCTCCTGAACAAGCAGAACTGGGTCAGACGGGGTGGGCGCGTGTCCGAAGATAGAGGGGACGATACGGCCGGACGGCCGGTCGGTCCGCCGGTGAATTGCACCTGCGCCGGTCGCCCGTCCCACCCCACCGACCTGTCGCCACCGACCTGCCGCCACCGACCTGCCGCCACCGACCTACCGCCACCGACCTGCCGCCACCGACCTGCCGCCACCGACCTGCCGCCACCGACCTGCCGCCACCGACCTGCCGCCACCGACCTGCCGCCACCGACCTGCCGCCACCGACCTGCCGCCACCGACCTGCCGCTACCGACCTGGCGGCACTGGGCGTTTGCACGGCGAGCCGCGGCGTTCGCGCTGCCCCTCCGCGACGACAGTCGGCCCCCGCGCACGGGCTGCCGGTCGTCACTCCTCGGTGACCTGCACAAAGGACGTCGTAAAGCGGCCGGCGGCTCCATCTGCCGCCCGTGTCCCACTGGTGCCACCCCGGCCGAGAGAAGTGGCCAGCTGCCTCGACACGGCCAAGAGGAGTGGCCAGCTGCCTCGGCACGGCCAGGCACAGCCGCCGCCCGCCTGCCACTCGTCCTCCACCTACAACATAACCACTGGCCAGGTACAGCCACCGCCCACCTGTCATTCTCCATCTCTCGCCTTCCACCCACAACGTACCCACTGGCCATCCCCCACGTCTCTGTGGCGCGATGGCTCAGTCAGTGTGGTGGTGGATTTCTGATCGTGTGATTGTGGGTTCGAGTCCGGCGGCCGGTGGTCCACCCGGGGCCAATTCGTAAGAAGTTGGCGACGCCGTTGGTCCAGCGGTTGAATGCGTCATAAAATAATTAAGGATTTTTCTTCTTCCCACGGCCAGCTCCAGCCCCGACTTCAAAAGGTATTGCTCGGTCGATGAGGCGTACTGTTGGCGACGATTAATTACCAAACTTTATGGCAATCCGCATGATCAAAAGATACCAACAATTGTTCCTCGAGGTTTATCTCGCGAAGTTAGTCTGCATTCCGAAAACATGACGATGAGAGAAAATGTATTGAGGCAAGCAAGTGGACGCGTACGTTGGTTTGCTCATGCAAACCATGAAGGTTTAAAACAAATCAGTATGTGTTGAGAGACAGACGTTTGTATCGAACAAGGTGTTGCCCACACCTGGTCTGTCGTACTATGCCATGCTATTCTGTTATACCAGCTAATTCATCTGTCACCTCATGGCTTTCACCTTCCGCCGAATGGCCCACACGTCTCATCTCTCTTCTATCATCTAGCATCTCAATGTTTCGGGTTCCACTTGCATTTTCCATGTCGATCTCCCATCAGGAATCTTTTGGTTTCCACAGGTCCAAGTCCCGTCTCCCAACTGTCACCCTCCAGCCTTATTATTCGAATTCAGTCAGAGTTACTGGTGGAGAGACTTTGCAAAATAAGTCAGTGCTAAGCGCAAGCTCGTTGCATTCACCCTGAACCCACCTCCCGATTGGGAAACACCAGTTCTAATATAGCATAATTTCGACTGGGAACTTAACGTACCCACATAGCGGGTCCGGCCGCCTGGTGACTGCACTCTCGACCTTGAACAGTTACCAACTGGTAATCCCAGCCGGAGACGTTAATATCGGGCGCGTGAAGCGACTCTATCTCGTGCCGAGCACCTCCACCAGACCGGTGAACCGCCACGCGTCTCAAGTATCCACTAAAGACAGCTGGGTGACCATTGTTCCGGGCGACAAGTGGTGACTCTGTGCCGCATTTCCGGTGCTCAATATCGTCCGTTGGCAGTACAGAAACGACGAAATTCCTTCCCCAGCACATGCTATTGGGTATTTTTTATTTCGCCGTATGCTTAATTTCAGTGGATCGAATACTAATCTACTTATCACTGCACTGGGTTATGCTCTTGATTAAAAAAGTCATGACACATACAAATGTAATGCTGGAATGCATAGAACATCGCGAAATTCAGTTAAATACATAACACAATTGATATGCCTTAGAGGGAGAGAGATGTGTGCAGGGAGAGAGAGAGAGAGAGAGAGAGAGAGAGAGAGAGAGAGGGATAGAGAGAAAGAGGGAGAGAATGCAGAATAACTTTTTTCAACACACTTACTCTGCATCCAGGAAGTGGCTACTAATGCAGAGCAAAAGTGTTGAAAAAATGTTATGCTACACTCTCATCTAGCATCCTCCAGCAAGGCGTTCCATTTATGTTCCGTATTGTCTTGCACAATCACGTGCTTTTCCAGTCTTGTAATTTTGTGTGATCCGCGGTTGCGCAAAACTATCAAAAATCTATCGATAAATTATATATATTTATACGGAGTTATTGAGCTACTTAACCCGCGCCGTATTTCCGGTCAGATCCTCACACCCCGTCTCGGGGGGGGGGGCGTTTAGTAAGCCCCTCTAAAATCAAAACTAAGCATCGCACGGAAACGAAATAGGTGTCATCGGAAAGCGCTCGGCGAGTAGGGTCCGGGTCTACCCCCAAAACAATTTTCCAAACAAAATTACGTCACCAGGGGGGCTAGATTTGTACGACTTTTCACGACTTACATTATGTTTTTGGCTCTGGGGAGTTCATTTTGGGGATATATGAGAAAAAAATTATTTGGAATGAGAAAAGACCAGCGCTATCGACCAGTGCTTAAATTTGTTCGCCCCCTCCCCCCCCCACAAAAAAAAACAAACAAAAAAACAAATTTAATTTCAGAATTTTGAGTTTTCAAGTTTTCTTTAATTTTCCGTTCCCAATGGGTAGAGCAGACCGAGAAACGTTGTTGGAAGTCAACTTGCCCTAATTAAAAATATTTACTCAAAATTCTCTATTTGAACTGCAAGTTGGCACATACGCAAAATTTATATGTAGTCAAAAACGAAAAAGAAATCCACTCGTACGTATTGTTGCATCCCTAAAGATAAGCAAACGCTGAAAGTTTCATTAAATATCTGCATCCGTTAAAGCGTGACGACTGGGTAAACTTTTTTGGAGGTAACCTCAATTGACCTTGACTAACTCGTTGACCCTAGATGACCTAACTTCAAAATTTTGGAACAGCGTGCTAAATTGATGTGGGAAAAGGTATGCCAAGTTTGGGCGCGCGGCAGTGCCCAAATTTGGCAGTATTCACCTTCGCTCAAGAGACAGCAGACTTAATTTCTTCTGATCAAATTCTTCCGCCCAACTCAGGTGCGAAAATCGCACGGACATGATAACTACGCTGAATGTCAGTTATAGATGTCGTCGCCAACGATCCCAAGTTGTCGCCAACGGTCAACCGTTGTCACCAACGGTCCCACGTCGTCACCAATGATCCCACGTCATCGCCAGCAGTCCCACGTCGTCACCAACGATCCCACGTTGTCGCCAACGTTCCCACGTCGTCACCAACGGTCCCCTGTTCTCGGCAACGATCCTACGTCGTTATCTACGGTTCCACATCGTCGCCAACGGTCCCACGTCATCGACTACGGTCCCACGTCATCGCCAATCATAGTGCTAGAAATAAGCCCGGGTGCAGACGGACAGCGCAGACAGATCGGCAGAAGATGTCGCCGACCTGGTTGGTGGCCGCACATTGTGGGCCCTGCTGCTCCTGCACCCTGCCACTCCTGCACCCTGTACCCTGTCCCAGTCCCTGCACCATGCCGCTCCTTCACCCTGCACCCTGTCCCAATCCCTGCACCTGTCGCTACTGCACCCTGCATCCTATCCCCTGCACCCTGCACCTGTTGTTCCTGTACCCTGCACCCTGTCCCAATCCCTGTACCTGTCGCTCCTGCACCCTGCACCCGGTCCCAATCCCGGCACCTGTCGTTCCTGCACCCTGCATCCTATCCCCTGCACCCTGCACCTGTTGTTCCTGCACCCTGCACCCCGTCCCAGTCCCTGCACCTGTCGCTCCTGCACCCTGCACCCGGTCCCCTGCACCCTGCACCTGTTGTTCCTGCACCCTGCACTCGGTCCCAATCCCGGCACGCTGCAGCTCCCTCTGTGGGCGGAAACGGCTCCAGTCGTGCACCGCCCGAAAAGATGCATGGCTCGATGCCATCTGTCGACCTTTTGGCGCGCATCTGGTGCAAGTTGGTGCTGGTCAAGAGCGCAGGGGTCGGCTGCGCTGTCAAGATCACGCTATGCAACTTCAAGGCTATTGGAAAGCTTTCGCGTCAGTGTGACGTCACGGCCTCATCCGATAATTTGATATGCATCTGTTGTCAGCTTAAGTAGGTCCGATGCACCGCCTAAAACACACTCGCAAAAGCTATCTGAGCTCGTACTGAACGTGTTTAAATGCCGAGGGACTTCCTGTTGCTCGTTGCCTGTCAGTGGCATAGTGACGTCACCAGCTGTCCTTTCCGGGTGGGACAAACCGCCGGAAATCCGTTGTGGTGCACATTTTGTCAAGTTGCACGTTGTTGGACAAAGGCTGGTGGCGAAACCGTATTATCGCGTATGGGGACGATCATGCTGCCCTCGTGCTTATGGCAGTGCGCCATAAACGGTTGGGCGAATCGCTTCACATCACGAATGGGCGTCAATATTTGGCGATCGTGAATATGTCAAGTTCAATATATGTCAAGATCCACAAAGACAAAACTGTCCTGTTGCAAAATTGTATACAAAGTTAAAACTGTCTTGCTACGAAATTGCAAAATTAAAATAAATTAGCTGTAGATAACTAACAGCTCCTACACTATTTTAATCACTAAGTGCGTTCGCTCCAGGTAGTCAGCGACTTAGTTCGGCCATTACACAACCAGTGTCATTCACTACTGACTTGCGCAGCAGCTAAGCCACTGGGTGATCGCTGCGCGAGTGTCACTCATCACGATACTTGAGTGCCCATGACCAGTGACCACTGTGCCCGTACCGGGTTGACCGTGATATCAAAACCATAACAAACTTGCTTGCGGGCGTTTTGCGATGCCTTTGCCAATAATCTTCAACACAAGAACACTTTGTTCTAAACGGACCACTAAGACATGTTCCTCATAATTTGGTGGACTCCTTGAAGTGAAAATAACCGTGTAGGCAATCCAGTACACGGTGTCGTGGGGCATGACTCGAAGCGGCACAGTGCGTAGAAGTGGGACCGCGTCGTGGGGTGAGGGCTGACTGCTGTTGGTGTTTGCCACGCCCACCCTCGGTGCCAAGTGTAGTGAACCTGCTGCGATGTTGCGGGGTGGGGGTTGGTCGCTGTCGGTATTTGCCCCGCCCGCACTCGGTACTCGGTGCATCCTGACCTACATAGTGCATGGTCGACTGGCACTTCCAACTGCATCCACCATGCACATGTCGTGCGTGCCCCACTGGCACAGGGGCCCGTACTGTGTGACATATGGCCTGTGTCGAAATAACGGCAGAATGCAAATTCGTCCGATGCAGGTCACACCTAGCTGCAAGGACAGCTGCAGTGGGATGAACGTCTCTGAGCCTACCTATGCCCCTACAAATGAAGCATTCAGCAAGCGCGTGCAGTGCACGCAAGGGCAGCTAACAAGTCCATCAAAATATTATGCGAAGCTACAATTTATCAAGGACAAAGACAAAGCGCAGGTTTCAAAAATGTTACACCACTGCACAATTTGCAAAGTAGACTAATTTTCGCCCTTAGCTCCTCGGGAAAATATACTCCCAAGTAATTAATAATATCGGTTCAATGGAGAGTGCGTGTGCCAAATATACAACACGTAGCATTCCTGTACACCTTCCCTGGATACTTCCCGGTATGACAACCATGGATTAGAAGCTCGCGTGAATAATAGCACGAAAATAGCGCATTTGCAAGCACATAATTCGCTGCATGCATTTTTTTCACATATTGCTACGGACAAACGATTTCTCCGAAAACAATATTCTTTTATCTTGATGTATCAGAGAAACTTCACAGGCATCATGTGTGGTGAATTATCATGACGTTTCTTTATTGGGTGGTTCTCGATGCATTTTATGCACGATCACGGCTAATGGCGTCTCCCACACTGATTCGCCGGTGAGACGCGGGATTGTGAAATATCCAAAAGGATGCGAGTGTTGAACCCGGAACCTTTGGAAACCAGAACTCAACAACTTAATCACTCGGTTATTCCCGCCCAATTTCTCACGACGTACGTGTGATACATGCATCCGCGACGCTGAGGAAGTGTAGCATGTTCATGGGTTCTAATATATGAAACTAAGTGTAGCGAGGTAAATCTGAGCCAAATTTCACTTCAGTCGGGTAGGTCGGATGAAATTTATGATCGGCTGTTTCTTGAATCGGGAAGTGATGCAGTTTAATACAAGTGATGGTGTTTGGGTTCGGGAAAATGTTTTGGGTGATCGTTATAGGATAAGTTGAAGACTGTCAGCTTAGCTTTACGTTCGGCTAGAAACAAATCCCGCTGTTCTTGAGCATGAGCCAATGTGTATATCGTGAGACAAAACATGCCAGGTTTACGTTTGTAGCTAAAATGTGGCACACTATTTGGTTGCACCAGCACACGACATTACCTGATATTTGTGGAAGGCCTGGTTCCGAATTGTATGGCTATGGACTACAACCAATGTGTAAGGTTCTTTTACAATCATTTCCTGATGGAATTGGTGATCTCGCATGCGACTTTCAAAGTCGCAATGAGGCACCAAATGCCTCCCCTCAGTCCAATCGATTGTAGTTAGAATTCGAGAGATCAGCCACACAGTTCGATAGACAGCCGAGAGGCGCCAATCGCCCTTCCCTGACTCGAGTGACAAACGCCCGCCCAGGTGATAATGACATTATTTTGTTCGTTTTGCGATATACAAATCCAGTGCCCCATGAAGCCAGAGCTGTGATAGCACAGCGGCAGGGTGTTGCACCTACCATGTACTCCTGCGCTGCCCGTGTGCCCGGTGTCACAGTATTGGACAGCTACAAGAGAGACGACAGGATGTTGTACCTACCATGTACTCCTGCGCTGCCCGTGTGCTCAGTGTCACATTATTGGACAATTGTAACGAAATTGAAATGTATTCATCTAAGTGAATTCATTGCCATGTTATTTCTAATGAGAGCAGCAGTGATCTTTGCTATCAGTGCACGTCGACCCACATCTAAGCAGCATCAGTCAGAACGACTTCAGTGGAACTCAGCGTATAAACGCATGATAACACCCTTTGTCTGCACACATCGCTCGTGACTCGCAGTCGCAGATGCTATGCTGGACCACCACAGCTTGACTTTTTTCTTGCTGCATTTGTCATTGATGCGCATACCGCGGAGCTCCGTGTGAGGGTCAAAGCAATTTATTTTTGCTTGCGCCAAGCATCGTAATCGTTCTCACAAACAGACTCATTAGCTCTTCCGTAGGCGTTAGACTCCAGTCCACGGCGGACATGTTGGTGCAGCTGCTCTTGAACTTCTTTAATCGCAAAGCTGAAGTTCGGCTTTTTAAGTTTCGACCCTCAGGTTTTGAGTCTTGCCCAAGTTAAGATAACAGCACTCGTAAGACTTAATACACCTGCTTGCCACCTGTATTACTGTACACCTGTGATGTTAGGCATCTGCTGGACACCTAAATTATGGTACACCTTTCATCTAAGACACCTGGCTGACGCCTGGATTACGGTACACCTGTAACTAAGGACACCTGCCCGACGCCTGGGTCACGGTGCACTCGTGGCCTTCATGACCAGATTCCTTTGCGTAAGATTTGTACCGGCTCATTTAGATATGCGCAACAAACAACTCCTTCGGTAGCAGTAGAACATGGATTATTTTCCTCCCTAGTATTACACACGTTGTCTTGTCACCTTAATGAAGAACGTAAAAACCTTGTTGCATATCCCAAAAATGCGTATGTACGAGCATTAAAAAGCAAATATGTAGAACTACTCGTTGAATTGAAGTTGATATCATAATCCGGCTGTTTAGGTGTGTCTGGTCTGTATATATATTTGCATACAACATTCAGTAAGGCCCGCATTTCCGGGTGGTTGATCATTGTAGAGATGTTAAAAGCTAATTTGACCTTCAGGCTTCAGGAACGACTCAGTGTAAGACAAATTGTAAATATATATTGTTACGTTTCGGTCATAGGCCATTTGGCCATTGTCAAACAATGCACTCGTTGCGATCGGCGAACAGGTCAAAAACTCAAATTGATGCAGGCAAAAAGAAAATGCGACTAAGTCCATTCACCACCTCCCCTGCGAGAAAAAAAAACATGTGAAGAAAAAAAGACCACACCCACCCACAAAAGCCAATAGAAGAAAAATATAACACATATGCATAAACAGGGATGGCAGGTGGAATTTGGATAGCATTTTCCAGATTACTTTTTTTTTTTTTATATATATATATATATATATATATATATATATATATATATATATATATATATATATATATATCACTATATATATATATATACACTATATATATATACAATTATATGTATTATGTTTTATATATATATATATATATATATATATATATATATATATATATATATATATATATATATATATATATATATATATATATATATATGTTGCTCCTCACGCCTCTCCACCTCCCGCTAGCGCGAGTGCTGCATCGTCTTACCACGGATACTTGAGTGTTCTCGACCTTTTCTGAATCCGGATATCGAAGTTGCAGGGTACCACCGATCCGCCTGCGCCCCGCTGGGTGGGGAGGACGTGGTCGGGGTCGCCGGCACTAAATACGCAGGCGTAGCTCGACACGTGTCAGTGCCGACTGAACGAAGGCTTCGTCTAATGATAAACAGGACGTCACAACATCCACCTATCGCGCCAGCCTCTGGCTGTAAAGCCGTGTGTGACCTTGTCCACGTGCGTGTTCCACGCTTGTACTCCACTTCCACTTTCAATCCACGTGATGCGCGTCTGACTCGTGCCCCGCTCCAAAGTTGTGCCCCAGGTACATGAGTCCCGGCTTGATGCGACATCATCGCTGTCTTGATGCGATTAAGTTCAGCTGGCAGCTGGCTGAGCGGGTGAGAAAGGTCATCATAAGGTCAGCGGTCAGCACGCAGTAGGAATGAGGCGTGCCGTGAGGAAAAGCATCTCTCCGGTTTAAGAGGTCTGTCGGCCCGGGTTTGGATATCCACAATGACACTAATGAGGGCATGCCTCAAATCAGAGTTTCCTGCTGAGGAAGCGGAGACACGAAAGCTAAGCTACCAGTTATGTTGCACCACCAAGGCTACAGCGAGCATCCAAGTGCAAAATATGGCTCATTATCCCATCCGACAAACTGCTGAATGCTAACACCAACAGCCCGAGATCATTATCGACTGAGATACACGCCGATCGTTTTACTTACATTCGTTGGCACGATTTGCAGACATGCATTTTCCTCACCAGCCAGGATCTTGCGAAACTGTGCGCGTGCATTACGATTGGAGAAATAGCGCAGCTTGTTCAGGACCGTGCTCAGTAGGCTATTCTGGGCACCTTGGGCACGCTGTGCATGGGCGTTGAATTCAATATGTTTAACGTATTATTTGTGGAGAGCATGCGGGGAGAGATCAGGTCGTTTTGTTAAGCCACTTGCGAGTTGCCCACCGTCGTTTCACAAAGCCCATCGTACCTTCAGATTGGTAGAGCTGTCACGTTCCGATGGGGAGGGCTGCTACGTTCCGATGAAAAGATCTGCCACGTATTTATGTTCACCGTGTACATGTGTCAAAAACAAACTCACCTTCGGCATGGGAACGACTTTGATCTGCAACATTTGTCGTATCACCATGATACAAATTATGACTGCGGAGGGAGATGCACAGTTACCTGTCAAACGTATGCATCGAGATACATAAAGCATATTGTGCATCTGAAAACAACCATCAGAAGAAACACTGAGAAGGACATACTGGAAATGTATCCACGTGATACGTAGTCTTCGACCGGTGTAGTTGCGGGTTACTTTCTGTTCTCATGACCACCGTGGTGGTGCATACATACATGCGCCGAGTGAGCAGGTTGCAGGGCTTGGACAAAGGCGAAGAAGGAAATATGACGGGAAATCGGTTCTGTTCTGTTTTTGTACCAGGAATGCATTCAAATTCCTCCATATTGCTGAAGCAATCCATGAATAAGAAGGGATGTCGGGAATCACCATGAAATGCAAACACCTGCAACTGCTATGAAGCAAAAGGAAGATGGATAGCACAGATACGGTGACCGCACAAGCGCGGCGTGATAAGATAATTCACCAAACTGATTTTTTTAATCAAGCACTGATTAGTCCTCTCACGACATGAGAGGACCTCCACCCCCAAATACCACTCACTATAATACAGTTGTTGTAATTATGTTTCACCCCGTCCCGTCCACAAAGAAAGCTAAGCGTTTGGTCCAGCTTAGGAAGATTCCACATTCAGCAAAGAGCTCACTTTTATTTTCTTCTGCTAAGTGCATCAAAGTAATTTGCAAATATATACAAAGATAGTACTAGATGTTGTAGCGTCAGACTACTACGAATAGATTCGACGATGTCAAAGCGGCGAAATTCATCCCTACACGCATATTTTAGCCCACATTCGTCAAATGCAAATCGGGCCAGAGAAGAGTTATACTCTGTGCGCCAGGGAACGCCACAACGAGGTCGAAGAAGGGACGACTTGGACACGACACCTGAGAGCAAAAGTCTCAGCGTCCGCCTCAGATGCCGTAACAGGCTCTGATGGGAAGCTGTATGGCACGGCAGCGTCGTCCACAAGTGATGAGGCCCTCTCGATCTGGTGCGACAGACGGTGTTGGACCATTAGCGTCATCACGGATGTTCAGTGAGCCATCAATATTCATAAGGGCGTGTACCACGCAGACAGGCAATTTCACCGTGCAGATCAAGGTCGACGTCTACATTCATAACGGCGTCGGTACCTCCATCACCGGCTTCGGTTGAATCTTCCCAGGATATGGACGGCCTCTTTGAAAAATGAGACGTGCAATGTAAGTTGAGTCTGAATCACAAGATGGACCGGCTTGATGGACCGGTGGGTAGGGCCCTCACCGTCACTGCAGGTGACCTTGCTGTCATCTCCGGGCGGCTTCCAGTTGGCTCGAAGACCGTTTTATTGGCAGGCCCTCTGTCAGCCCGGCGGCATTCCACCGATGTAGGCCCCCGTCCATCCTTCGCTTTGATTGGGTCCAAGGCCCTCAGCCTTTGCTCGTGGACACTCCCCATCGACTAGGCAGGGGCTCTCTTCATCGTTCCGGGACCGCCTACATCAGCCTAGGACTTCTGAATCGGCCCAGGGGGCTCTGATATTGGCCCACCAGGGCCCTTCTCATCAGCCAATGGGTTCTTCACACCAGCCCTGGCCTCCATAAAGTTTCCCAAGCTCCCATGGGCCCTCCAACTCACCAGAACTACCTCTTAACACTCGCACGTCCGGCGGTCCGCGCTAACTTCGCATGTCCGGGGGGGGGGGGCAGATGTCTGCCCCCTAAGATCTCTAAAACTATGCCAGCTGGAGACAAACGGAAAATGGTGTTGGATAGTTGGTGAAAGGCTCTATCGAAAGTGTTTCAGTCATTTTTCGCTCAGGTCAATATTCAGGTCACTGGGCCATTATAGGCGAACGCTAACGGCGAACACAAACGGCGAACGCCATTCGACAGTCCTTGAAATGTGCTATCGACAATAGGCGATGTGATTTAAGGTCAGGTCAACCGAAACTATGATCTCAGGTCAAGGTCATGAAGTAGCCTAGTGAGGGCACGTAATGTATCAATCGACACGTCTTGGCGATGCAAGCACAATAACGGTAATTTCAGCCTTCTAGCTCAATGCAGTGCGATATAATGCGCAGAAATGTGTGGTGATCTCAGGTGACCTCAGATGACCTTGATGAGGTCACTGAGCAAAAATGTCAGCGGTAACATTGAGCATAGCTTCCAACGACATGCCACAACCGTTGTGAGATCATTCTGAGAGCAAATATGTAACCAGGAAACATTTGTATATTTTACCATATCCCCATAATAGGGATCCCATGGCCACGACCTGACCTAAGGTCAATCCGGCGATAAAAAAGATATACATATTATGGTCCATGATGAGATCATTACGTGTTATAAGTTTGAAATCAATCGCCAGATTATTGTGGAAGTTATGCCACCTAGAACTCCGAGTGTAGTTGGGTCACTTCGCCTGACCTGGTGACCTGACCTAAGATAACCCAGGGTTAAAAATGTATGAGGATATGCGGAGAAGACTAATGAGCAGCCATGCGAGGTTTGTCCTTGCTAACTCGATTAGCATGGCGGGAAATTAGGAAAAATCGCAGGGGGAAGATATCTGCCTCCCCGGACGTGTGCGGGTTAAGTGGGGCAGAGGCACCATCTAGGTGTGTCTGATCTCGGGGCGGATTTCAACCCCCCGTCATGTGTTTTCGCGGATGCTGGACGAACGGCGCACAGCAGCGCGCCCAAATTTGGCATACCTTTTCCCACATCAATTTGGCATGTTGTTTCAAAATTTTGAAGTCAGGTCATCTAGGGTCAACGAGTTAGTCTAGGTCAAGTGAGGTCACCTCCAGAAAAGGAAAACGAGTCGTCACGCTTTAACGGATACAGATATTTTAATGAAACTTTCAGCGTTGCTTATCTTTACAGATGCGACAAAATGTACGAGTTGAATTTTTCTTTTCTTTTTTCGTTTTTGACTACATATAAATTTTGCGTATTTGCCAAATTGCAGTTCAAACAGAGGATTCTAGCTAAAGTAAGCATTTTTGATTAGAGAAAGTTGACCTCCAACAACGTTTCTCGGTCTGCTCTACCCATTGGAAGAGGAAGATTAAAGAAAACTTGAAAACTCAAAATTTTTATATTCAAAAAATGTTATTTTTTGGGGGTGGGGGCACAATAAAATTGTAGCCCTGGTCGATTTCGCTGTCCTTTTCTCATTCCAAATACATTTTGTTTTTTTTTCATATATCCCCAAAATGAACCCCCCAGAGTCAAAAAAATAATGTAAGTCGTGAAAATCTAGCCCCTGGTGACGTCACTTTGGAGGGGGAATTGTTTTGGAGGGTGGATCCGGACCCTAATCGTCGAGCGCTTTCCGATGACACTTCTTTTGTTTTCGTGCGATGCTTAGTTTGGATTTAGAGGGGGTTTTCAGCCCGCCCCCCCAGGCGGGATATGAGGGTTTGACCGGAAAGACGCGAAAGGGCGCGGGTTAACACGCGCCCTAGAGGGCCTCTGAAAATTACGCGCACTGGAGGGGGGCGGATTAGGCACCCCTAAAATATCGGCTCCCATTAAGGTTAGAGCAACGAAATTCGCAGGATGGATGGGCACGATAGTTAACTCTATTGTGTGCAAATTTCGTGACCTTAGGTCAATATCTTCAAGGTCAAATGAGGTCAAAATAGCCCAAAAAAAATTGGTTTTGCGTGTCTTGGCTTGTCATTGGTATGGATCGCTGTGATTGTGTTTAAATGTTCCAAAATTGGCATTAATGATGTTTTGGACATTACTAATGATGTAATGCATGTGCCAGTTCCGTCATTTAACCTCAGGTCACCTATATAGGAACACTTTACCAGGTCATTACCTGCTCCAGTTACCGGAACCGGGCTGCCCACCTGCCTGCTCCGTTGGGCGGCTCGGCACAATCGGCTTCGCAAAGAAAGGAGTGAAATACATGAATAAAGTATAGAAAAACTTAAGCACACAATGACAAACAGTAGGATGTGTAGGAAGTAACATGCAAAGTGACGTCAATCGCATGACAGTCATTTCCATTTATGACAACATTCCAGTTGACCAGGCTTGGTTCCATTAGCCTGTCATGATGACCTCGGCTACCTAACATGACTTTTAAATGATATAGCATAACAATATGCATCAAACAAGCCGCTAGTGTTGTCAAGAACACTTCCCTTTTGCCAATATACGGGAAGCGCATCAGCGCAGATTTTTGTGGTCTGGCGCTGCGATTTTTAAAAACCACTTTAACGGCCCACAACTTGAAAACTTTTCGGCCGATTTTAATTTGTCTTGATTTAAACAATGCGCCGGTCATTTCGAAGCAGGTACGGAAAAAATGGCGCATATCCGTCGGTACAATATGGAGTTGTGTACGAAAATCGGAGGGGTGGGCGGACTTCGCCATCCACCCCTTCAGGGCGTGTGTTAACCTGTCATGAACTTGACCTGACTTGACCTCGGTGACCTGACATGACTTTGGAACAATGTAGCATAACAATATACATCAAACAAGTCGCTAGTGTTGCCAAGAACACTTCCTTTTTGCCGATATACGGGAAGCGCATAAGCGCCGATATTTGTGGTCTGGCGCTGAGAACATTTTTGGAGTTTACCGACCCGTAACTCGAAAAATGTTCGGTCGATTTTCGTTTGTCTTACTTTAAACAACGTGGCGTTCAATTCTAAGCTGGTACACAAACAATGACGTATATCGGCCGGTAAAATCTGGAGTTATCTACGAAAAACCGGGTAGGGTAGTCGGATTTCGCCCCCCCCCCTCCCCTCCAGGGCGCGTGTTAAAGAACCAATTCGTTCCCACTTTCCCACTAACCGCTCCAACTCCTGAACCATTTCTGCTCTTGTTCAAAAGTCGAAACTTACCATCTGCCGATGCAGAGGTGAAAAAAAGTGTTCAGCCTGTCACCTACAGAATGTCGAACACCACCAGGCTGTCACATGTTGATAGTTCACATTAAGACCCGTATGCATGTGTGTGAACCAGAAATATCGACCATGCCGCTGAAATGGAACAAAGAAGAACGCTTTAGTTCATATATGATCTCCAATTTGTTCAATTATATACGATATTCAATTATGAATTAATATGTCAAAATACAACACACACTATAAGCTAATCTTGCTTCGATGGTGCGTATCCATCAATATCCATATATGGTGCATATTATTGCGGTTTAATGTACTCAGAATATGTTGTGCACATATTTTACTTAGCAAAGCAAAGCCACATATTAATTGTGAAAATATGCTGAATGTATGTCAGACAAAAATATTTTTAAAAGGATCAGACCAGGTTAGATATTTTAACATTTTTATGATTGAACACACAAATTTTACCTATATTGAAGAAACAATTTAAAAGGGGGTATGGTAAACCAGGCCATACTATTTTAGATTTCAAACAATAATGGTATGTTATTTTGCTTTCCAACTAAAAATAAGCATTTCTGAGGGAAATCAATGGTCACATCATCCTGATCATGCGAATACACATGGTGTTATTAGATAGAACATCATGTGTATTCGCATAGAACAATATGCTGTTCTCCAAATCGAATGACTCATTGAAAATGAAATTCACCAATACAAATTGAATTACCTTGTACAATAAGGAAGTCAATATAGCACCAATATCAAGGGCAGATAGTAATAGGTCATATTTTGCACTAGTTTCAATATTTTGTTTTGTTTTAAACATCTTGGTCAATGCAGCAAGTTCTCCTTATGGCAAAACATGGGTCCTGACACAAATAAATAAAACCCGTGGAAGTGACCAGATGAAATTATTAAAATAAATGCTCATATTGGAAGGACCAAAATATTTGTTGTCATAATAAGGATTACAGAAGTCTGGGGAAAATGGCAGTGTGGGAAAATGGCTGAAATAATATGTTAGACTGAGAAACCAGAAAAGTGTTACTTCAGTGAGGTATGACTAAGGTTGGGTTTATGTCTTGGAATTCTGGAATTGGAGAGGAAGATTATGTGGCCTTACAGGTTGGCATAGAGCAGAGGGCTTTGAGGACTTTTCTTCTAATCCGAATCCTGGATTATGAGAGGAAAACTGTTGCATTCCAAGTTGGAGAATGATGTGATTTGTTTCTGTCATAAAAAAACAATTTTCGCACTTTTCACGGTAATGCCCCGTGCTTAATGCTCCCATGATCATGATCAAACATGAAGGAGATCGCAGTCATTGTCAGACTCAATTCCTGTTTTGGACAAATGGAGTGGAAGACTTCCTGGAGATAAAATATTATTTTTCGCGGCCAACATCACAGACAAGACCATGTTTGTAATACTTGTCATGACTCTCGTCTCTCAGAGACGAAACACCACCTACGCAAACATACACAAGTTCAGCTTCAACAGCGCTTTGGTACTTATTACGTAGATACGTGCACACTGAAACCAGCTTTGAAAACAAACTGCGCCGGAAAACGGGACTGTTGCGTCGGATTCAGTCTCTGGGAGGTGACAGGATACTGTTTCGCCCGTCCGCCGCTTGAGATTGCCAAAAGTGACGCCTGGTAAGGGTTGCGGGCATCGACGATTGCAACAAAAGTATTGGTGATGGATAAAATCCGAAGGACTTGTGAGCATCACAAAGAGTGGGTCTATCCGCACGTACAACTTTCCCCACGAATTGTCATACCACAGTGGTGTAGAGACAGTGGAAAGCGGAGCCTTTTTCACGGACTGAAACAAGTGCAGCCCGTGTCACGATGACTGCGCCCGCACACTCTGCAGCCACTGATCGCCAATTTGAAAATTGTAGTCGGTACATGGGGCTATGATGTGAAGGTGACGGCAAGTCGCTAAGTTTAGCCGTTTCCGAGAAACAGACCAAATCGTGAAAAACTCCCAAAAACGTCGCTTCTGCTTTTCACACCCAGACTCACGTGCGCGTGGCACGTGACTCGGAAACAGTTGCCATGACGATGTTGACAATTGTCGTGGCAATACTGAGGTGTTGGTTTGGTGTCAATCGGTGCATTGGTTGTCGAGATATTGCGGTTTGAATCGGGTCGATGGGGAGCGCTAAAATTGGTGATTTTCCGAACGCAAAATCTTAGTTTTACATGCTATTCCTATTGGCGACCGGTCATTCACCGGACACCCGTTCTCTCAAGACCTCGGTGACGTGCACGCGCAACACGTTGACCAGACTGCAACTAAATTGTGCCAGACGGATAGTCAACATTTGGAGCTTTCACGTGATGTCAGCCATATCTCGTTACCTGTGATGTGACCCGTGCCACACGCCACAAACTGCGCTGGAAAACGGAACTGTTTTCGTAGGTGACAGGCTTACCACGGCAATGTTGAAACCTATAAGACCTATAAGACCTATAAGACTTTACCACGAGTGGTAGAGTTTTTTCAGCCCCCCCCCTGTCCCCTCGATCATAGCTACTATATTGTTTCTGTACGCTTCTGATACATGCACTGAAACAAGATGAGTACGTATATGTCTGTATGGTTAGAAAATACAAATTGACTGGGTATGTTAAGAGGAAAAGCGGCCTGATGATAAATACAATCCATACGCAATGCTATTACTGTACCGTAGGTTGTCACCACAACCGGATATATTTTTCATATATCTGTCACCCACGCTCGTGGCCGAGTAGCCGGTTTTTTTTCACCTATGTGCCGATGGCTGCACTATGGACTTTTAAAGGAGAAGAACTCGCTCGAAGAGCGATATTTAACGTTGTTTTACATTTGAATGGGTGCTTTCCGATGCCATAAGAGTGTACTTCCCCTTTGTTCTCTCGATTGTGCCTGTGCCTGAGCCGACGGAGGGAGCGCAAGCCCAAGCCGAAGACCCAAGGGAGTTTTACTGATGAAAAACATGCGCTGCGTATTGTCTCGATGCTATGAACTCCACGCTAACACCAGCTGATGCACGATTGCACCCTCACCCCATCTGCCTTTTCCTACGACATGCACTCACAGCCCATAGAGAGTCCGTAGTCCACCCCGAAGTCTATGATTTCCTACCTCCTACCAAGGCTAAAGGCCAACAAAGTCTGTCCGGCTCTCGACATCCAGTTCTCCTAGCCAACTGCAATGTATGTGGCACTGGACAGGCAGCAATGCAATAATGGGTCTTCGTTCAGCCTTACCGCCGACAAAGTGACGCCTCCGGCGCTGTTCAAAGCGAGCCTGCAAGGAAAGTCGGCGCCATACCAATCCGCCGCCAGCTGAGGCAGTATCTAATGCAGTTGAGGAGGTACCTGGTGTAATTTAGGCGGTATCCGTGCAGTTGAGGCGGTATCTGATGCAGTTGAGGGGGTACCTGGTGTACATTAGGCGGTATTTGATGCTACTACAGTGGTATCTGGTGCAGTTGAGGCGGTATCGGTGCAGTTAATGAGGTATCTGATGAGGTTGGGCGGTATCGGTGCAGTTAACGAGGTATTTGATGAGGTTGGGGTGGTATCGGTACAGTTGAGGTCGTATCTGTGCAGTTGATGAGGCATCTGATACAGTTCAGGTGGTATCAGTGCAGTTGAGGCGATACTGGTCCAGTTAATGAGGCATCTGATGCGGTTGAGGTGGTATCTGATTAATGCGGTATCGAATGTAGTTGAGGCCGTACCTGATGCAGTTAAGGCGGTATCCGATGCATTTGAAGCCGCATCTGATGCAGTTGAGGGGGTATCCGATCCAGTTGAGGTGATATCTAATGCAGTTGAAGCGGGATGGAATACCAAAGCCACGTATCATGTATCCATGCACATGGGAAAAGGTGTCGCACATCAGAGCACCATACTGAGGAAAGCTGAACTGAATGATAAGCGCATTAGCTCTACCAACAAAACATGGTTTCGTTAGGTTTGCCGAATTTGAAAAGTGTTGGCTGCATTGCAGCCATACACATATGGTTCACCAAAGCCAAAGCACCAATTTATAGACGAGTACTAGATAAATCAACGAGTACTAGAGATCAACAACATACTGACAAACACGAAAAACACCGCAGTAGGTCAATCTATGTCAGTAACCTTCAGTGCCAGTGGAAGATAAAAGGACAACGTCCGAATATCAATACAGTCATCCGCGCACAATATGCCGCAGAGTATCACTGACTTACTCTGCAAAGCCAAAACAACATCAATGAAGGTGTTTGGCCTATTAGTGTCAATGATCTGATATGGCATGGACTTGCCCTAGAAATAAGATGCTGTTATGGCATCAGCATAAGCTGACATGGCTTAGCTTTAGGAATGTGAACCACCGTATCCGTCTGCAAAGGCATATGTCGAAGGTCATACATGCGGTGACAAGGGATCCCCTGGTGCTGCCACAGTGTGCACCATGCAAATGTCATGACATGTAATATATGGGGACGGCCGAACCATAAGTAAGTCCTTTGTAGCACTGGTTTCATCACCGCTCCTACAGCGACCTAAAAGCCGGATGACCCGCGCCGTCTCTCCGGTCAGATCCTCACACTCCGCCTCGGTGGGGGGGGGGGGGCGGATAGTAACCCCCCTCTAAAATCCAAACAGAGCGTGACACGAAAACAAAAGAGGTGTCATCGGAAAGCGCTTGACGAGTAGGGTCCGGATCCACCCCCCAAAAGTGGCGTCACCAGGGGGGCTAGATTTTCACGACTTTGCACGACTTGCATTATGTTTTTGGCCCTGGGGAGTTCATTTTGTGGGATATTTGATTAAAAAATATTTGGAATCAGAAAAGGACAGCGAAGTGGAACAGGGCTATAACATTTTTTTGGCCTCCAAGATAATTTTTTCTTCGTAAAAATTTCACAATTTTGAGCTTTCTAATTTTCCTTTATGTTCCTTTTATAATGGGTAGAGCAGACCGATAACCGTTGTTGGAAGTCAACTTGCACTGACAAAAAATGTTTACTTTAGCCAGAATCTTCGATTTGAACTCTAATAGGCAAATATGCATAATTAATAAGTAGTCAAAACAGAAAGAAATGACCAATTCCTCTGGTACGTTTTGTTGCATCTCTAAAGATAAGCAAACGCTGAAAGTTTCATTACAATATTTGTTTCTGTTAAAGCGAGACGACTGGTTGAACTTTTTGGGAGGTGACCTCTCTTGACCTTGATTAACACGTTGACCCTATATGACCTGACTTCAAAATGTTGAAACAGCATGCCAAATTGATGTGGGAAAAGGTATGCCACATTTTCGGCGCTGCCTCGCGCCGTTCGTTCACTATCCGCGAAAAACCTGATGAGGGGCGGTTGAAGACACTCCTCCCCTCCCCGAGAGGGAACGGGTTAAGTCCGCCCATGGTGATTGCGGTAACAGCGAAAATGGTGGGCCATGCTTGCATACCCGCAGTTAGTCCGATGAGGGTTCACCGTCTACTCCTCCACTCCCACACACAGTTAGTCTGGTGGGGTCCACCGTCTACCCCTCCACCCTCACACACAGTTAGTCTGGTGGGGTCCACCGTCTATCCCTCCACCCCTACACACAGTTGGTCTGGTGGGGTCCACCGTCTACCCCTCCACCCCTACACACAGTTGGTCTGGTGAGGTCGACCGTCTACCCCTCCACCCACACACAGCTAGTATACGTACCCACCGTTGCACCTGTACCCTCCGTCTCACGGGTATCTTCTATATATTTTTGCTGAGTCATTGAACCCTGAATGTTGACTTGCTGCCTTCATCGCAATATCTTCGAAATCTAGCATTGAACTGAATATCCCATCATTCAATTCAATGTCCTATGTCCCATCACTAATACATGCATTTGTTCCGAATTAAGTTGATAGTGCCTCACCCACGTTTCCCTTCTACAAAAATTCTACATGTGAGTTGAAGAAATGCAGTAAATCTCATAACCAACCTTTGTCTCACAGCCCGAGTACGAATATATGTTTTAAGCGATTGTCTTGCGTGCTGCATAGAGTGACGGAAATTGCTTTGGGTCCTTTACGATCATCGTGGAAAGAAATCGCGGTGGTTTGACGTGGTGATTAAGCGACCTCGTCGCGTCCTGTTATCCTGAAATACACACCCATGCCCTTCCCTGGCAATTATTTCGTTTTTTGTTTGTTGAGGTAGTAATTTGCCTCGACGAAGTATGGGTTTCCAGAATCGACACCGTTGTGCACTTTCCATAAACAACATAAATCTGATGAAGTAGCAGCAGTGAAGACTGCAAAACTGACGTCGGACAATTTTCTGATGTAATGAGTGTCATAGCTCATTCAATTCCACGACCACATGAGTGACAGCTCGTCAAGCCAGCACAGACTGTGCAATTGTTCGCAGTTCAATCACTGGTAGAGCTGCAGCTCTGCTGGAGCTCAGGCGACCGTCCCAATGTCTGCTCCGCTTTTGGCGGGTATGACACCTCTGACACTTGTACGTGAAGGAAATGGTTACTTTACTGAGCAATTATTTCTACCGCTCCTACATGTGTCAACTTTCAATCTGGCAAGATAAAAATGACAGAATTTCTTATCATATCTAATACCGCCAAAACAATGCTTTTTAGAGCCCACTCAGCTTGTCATGGTACTTGTCGGAGTCATCCCAGCTTGTCATTATGTCTGCCAGAGTTCTCCCAGCGTAACATAGTGTTTGTGAGAATCATCCCAGCCTTGTTATAATTTTTGTCAGAGTTCTCCCAGTGTAACATAGTTTTGTGAGAATCATCCCAGCCTTGTTATAATGTTTGCCAGGGTCCTCCCAGCGTAACGTAGTGTTTGTGAGAATCATCCCAGCCTTGTTAAAATGTTTGGCAGAATCCTCCAAGCATATTTTAATGCTTGTCAGAACCCACCCAGCTTGTCACAATGTTTGTCAAGAGTCCCCCAGCGTGGTGCATGTCTGCCGACTCGAGTCCCGGTTACGTGGCCATCCAAACTGGAGAGCTCAGCACCGTTACCGCCCGAGGGCATAGCTAATTTGGCCACTCGACAGCTCGCGCGGTTTTGCCCATCCGGCAGACTTGCTGTACATTGCACTCTGGCCGGTCACAAAGGCGGACGACAGGGCGTACCGCCGCCGGCTCCCTTCAATGATCCGGACACGGGCCGGACCGGCCGCAGGAGCGCCGGCGGGCGTGCCCGGTCCGGGCGTCCCATCGCCACGGAGCGCCCGCCACCAGCGTCCCGCTCCCGGAATCGCCGCGGAATTCCCCGACCGGCGAGTTCGACAGCCGGCGTGGTGGTGCTCCCGCGCGCCATCGGCGGGTCTTGTGCCGGTGCGTCGCTCCGGCCGTCCCGGTCTCAGGGGGGGGGGGGGCGGCCGCCAGAGCTGGCGAGCAGCCGAGCAGCTCAGCTCGGCGACGCTCCTGCTGATCGCGCCATGCGCCGGTCCGTGGACCGCCGGACACGTGCACACGTGTACCCGTGTGTCTACGTGCTGCACGTGTTCACGTGCTGGTCGGACATCGTGTACCCGGTGCCAGTCAGCCGCCGCGTGTCTCAGTCGCAGCTGTGCCGGCGGGTGCCAGTGTAGCGAGTGCTTGTCGTCACTGGCTATCGGTTAGCCACTAATAACTGCAGGCGCTGCTGCTGTCTGCATACCGGCAGCATTAGGAACGTTGGTCGAACGGGGCCAACAGTTTCGCTCTTTGGCTCGGCGTCATCTAACATCAACATACGTCATCGCACAGAGTCATACGCCATCATACGACGTCGCACATCGTCACACATGGCAGCTCCTCCAGCTCATATTCCTTATCTTTTCAAATACCTTGCTGGATTTCGCATAAGCCTATAGAGCATAGACCCTCTTCTATTAACCCGCGCCGTCCCCTAGGGAGTCGTTGACGACCCCTTCCCCCCCCCCCCCAAGGTTTTCCGCAGACTGTGAAAGAACGGGGCGGGGCAGCGAGCCGAAATTTTGCATACCTTTTCCCACGTCAATTTAGCAAGCTGTGTCAACACTTTTAAGTCAGGTCATCGAGGGTCAATGAGTTAATTGGGGTCAAGTGAGGTCACCTCCAAAAGAGTTCAACCAGTCGTCACGCTTTAATGGATAAAGATATTTGAATGAAACTTTCAAAGTTTGATTATCTTTAGGGATGCAACGAAACGCACCAGAGGAATGTTTCGTTTTTGTCCTTTTTGATTACTTGTTTTGTATATTTGCCCATTAGGGTTAAAATCGGATATTCTGGCTAAAGTACACATTTTTATCGCTGGAAGTTGACTTGGAACAAAAATGTTCGGTCCACTCTACCCATTAGAAAAGGAAAATTAAAGAAAACTTGAAAACTCGAAATATTGAAATTTAAAAATAAAATTGGGTGGCCAAAACTTGTATTGCCCTGATCGATTTCGCTTTCCTTTTCTGATTCAAAATGTTTTTTTCTTCTTCAAATCTCCCTCAAAATGAACCCCAGAACCATAAACATGATGTATGTCGTGAAACTCTAGGGCCCCTAGTAACGTCACTTTTGTGTAAATTTGTTTTGGGATGGTGTCTGACTCTACTCGTCGAGCGCTTTCCGATGACACATATGTCGTTTTCGTGCGACGGTTATTTTGAGATTAGATGGGGGTCTCTATCGACCCCCCTCTCGAGACGGGGTGTGAGGATCTGACAGGAGAGACAGGGTTAAGTGCCGGCCGACCACATTCGGGGCGGTCGGTGATTCCACCTTCTCCGGACCAAGGGTGCGGTCTCTTGATAATCTCCGACCTACTGACGTCCGACGCAAGGTAGGATATAGGATATACGGATATACCACGCTCATGGGGAGCCCGAGTTATACCTTACATTTGCAATCTTGCCCATGATTCGGTTACAAGATTTTACATTAGGTGAATATACAGACTTCGACAGGAATTCCTGAAATAATTGACAAAAATGGCATCCCTCATTTTCATTGAACATTATTGTCAAGAACATGGGGAGCCCGAGTTATACCTTACATTTGCAATCTTGCCGATGATTCGGTTACCAGATTTTACATTAGGTGAATATACAGACCTCGACAGGAATTCCTGAAATAATTGACAAAAATGGCATCCCTCATTTTCATTGAGCATTATTGTCAAGAACTAGCACAGATGAATGCAATTGACATTATCATAGTGAAAAAAGAGGTCAAGACATGGTACGTCAGGGTAAAAATGGTCAAGACTGGGTAGATCAGATATGGTTGGAATTAGGCGCAGAGTTAGTTTCTGAAATATACATGTTAGATTCACAGTGAAGATTCCATTTACAAGTCGACATATTTTAGACCTCAGACCATAGCTTATTTCTTCATTTTCGGCCATGTTGAGGTTCATAGCCCGACATTCACCGTGATTGGATAGGTCTCCTCTGTTAAATTTTCGCGATAGCTTGAACTCACGCCTGAGATATCTGCGAGACATTATCAATATCTGTCGAATAATTAATTATATGCTTCTAGTCAAAATACAAACTACAAGATCATTACATATCATGCGTGAGTAATGTTAGAGTTGCGTCACGTTTGCCGATTTCAGACAAACGCATCGGTGCACATAACTTGGTATGGAAACCGAACGAATGACGATATTTGATATAGTTAAATGGCATTCGGGAGGGAATTAGCAGGTAAGGGACATATGGTGTACTTGCGTCGTTTGCTTGTTCATTGTAAAAAAGTGGCACGCCAAATAAAAACCTTTGGAGATTGAAAAGTACAGTAACATTTTTACCTTTCAAATCACACATTCGATAAAAATAATGAAAACAAATGTCCAAGACATGACTATTAAGAATTTTCGTTCCAAATTTTGATCAGTTATCTATGTAAATGAGTCAGCTATAGCGTGACATGTATCGCAGTGCATGTCATATCATGTGATTATTCACTGCTAAAGTCATCCATTCGACCTTGGCCTTCCATGGCTCATGGACAAACAACGGTGTTTGCTCACCTGTCTGATGCTCGAAATTTGGGCGGGGATGGCCAAGTGGTTAAGGTGTCGGGCTATGGGTACCAAAGGTCCCGGGTTCGACTCTAGCGCCACTCAGGACATTTCCCAATCCCGCGACCCACCGGCGAAACAGTGTGGGCGGCGCCATTAGCCGTGAATGTGCATAAAGTGTGTCGTGAACCAACCAATAAACAAACAACAAACTGATGCTCGAAATTACGGCCCAGCACTGCCACTTTACGTTTTGATTGTTGAAATAGGACAAGCAACAGCCGATATTGCAGTTCTCATATGAACCTTCAAATTTCAGCCCTTACTTAGAAAACCATATGCATCTGCTATCCCTACCTAAGTCCCCTGTGCAAAATATCAATATATAGCCTGTACAATATATTCCGAGTTGAATTTCACATGGCAAAGCACCCTTTCAAGACTTCCTTTCGCTTATACTTCACACTCTTGTTAATGGTCCTTAGCATTTCGGATTGCTGTGCAAAACTCGATACATTGTTTTTTTCTGCTTGGAGGTCATTTGAATTTAACACACCTAAATCTCTGTCCTCTTCAATGACACCCAATTCACTACATCCAACCCATCTTCTCACCCAATCCAAATGCTTCGTTTCCAGACCCCCATATGCATAATCTTGCACCTATAGTTGAGATACATCTGCCATTTTGCAGCCCATTTTAGGTCCTCTAAGTTTGGTTCAACATTTCCAGGTACATTACTCTTGCTAGCCACTCCTACGAGCCTGATGTCATCAGTAAATTTAAAGACCCCATTCATCAGCCCTACCTCAATGTTGTTCACAACGATGACAAAGAGCAGTGGATCTATAACAGATCCTTTTTACTCCACTTAGACATTCTCCATCCAGATTTGCATCCATTTAGTCCCACTGTTTCCATCCCGTTATCCATGCTTCAATTCAACATAGGCACATATTTTAAACCACCATGTTCATTAAACGCTCCTTGTCCCCACAACTATATCATTGTGTGCGTCAAAAGTGTCCCCACGTTCAATTTTTCCAACTTTGTGCGGTAAAAGCGCAAAATTTATCCCGACCTCAGGTCAGCAACCTTTACTTTGCATACGTTTTGGCCACAGCGCTGCTTGTTTAACACCACTTTATTCCTTTTGAATAAAGAACAGAGTTTGATGTTGATACGTAGCAACTACTCCGAATGACGGCACGTTGAACAATTTGGAACATTTCTCTCTTTAACTCGCCCCAGGGCAATGACCTTAGACGATCTCCACTTGAAACTTGCGCCAGATATGAAAAACAAATATATATATATATATATATATATATATATATATATATATATATATATATATGTGTGTGTGTGTGTGTGTGTGTGTGTGTGTGTGTGTGTGTGTGTGTGTGTGTGTGTGTGTGTGTATTTTAGTACAGTTGTACAGTTTAGCACAATTGTAGTACAGGTAGGGGTGAATAACATAGGTCCTGTTCGGAGTGAGGAGCTACTGCCGGACTATAGGACCCTTCTGGCCACCCTGAAGTATGACAATAGTTGAGTCATTGTAACTGAAATTTTCCCCAGGGCTGGAGCCTCCACTGAGTGGAGCTCTAGGGCACTGGCAGCCAACGCCAGGGTAGGTAAGCTCTGCCATGAGTTAGGTTTCACCTTTGTTGACGAGTGGTGCAGGTTTTATGGATCATGGGATCTTTATCCGAGGGATGGCCTGCACTTTCCCGAGAAGGGGGTGCATGTGTTAGACAAAGTGTATGAGCATGTCCTTCAGGGAGACTAGTAAATGGGGTGGGGAGGGATGAAATTGCATATCCATGGATGTTCCCAGGGATGTTACAATAGTGTCAACCAAGTCAATAGAACCTCAGTCAGCAAATAGGGCCAGCAGTAGTTCAAGGAGGCAGATTGGTAGTTCATGCAGTGATAAAAGAACTCCTCGGCATGAAAAAGCCAAAGGTGGTTGTGGAACATATGTTAAGTGTATGATGCTTAATGCTCAAAGCATTCGATCCAAATTTGATGAGTTCCAGTGTTATGCTGCTGAGGAGGAACCATATTTTGTTTACATTACGGAGGCATGGGTCGGTGAGGGATATTTTGGAGATAACTTGCAGGACTATGAGATCCAGGGATACAATATGCTTTCGTGCAATAGGGGTCCATCAGTGAAAGGGGGTCGTGTAATGCTCTATGTGAATAGCTTATTCAGTTCTCAAAAAGTAGCAGGCGAGGATAAAAATGTGTCTGTGGAGTCCATTTGGCTTGATGTCGCTGTGGGAAAAGGCAACAGCAATACACTGAGGATAGGATCTTTCTACCGATCAGGAACCCTGCGACATTATCAGCAACTGAAGCTTGGTAAGGTGATTTGTGAGGGAGTCAGTAGAAACTTTCAGAGGAAGTGCCTTATTCTTGGTGACTAATCTAAAAGGATATGAAAATGTTGGTGTTGGCTTCCCATCATGAAAAATGTATATGAAATGCCTTGAAGAGGACCTGCTCTTACACCAATTTGTAACGGAACCTACCAGACATGGCTCATTCTTGGACCTTGTATTCTCGGACTTAAGCGACTTGGTTCTGTAGGGACTTGACTGTAGGGAAAGCTCTGGGAAGAAGTGACCATAACATAGTTAGATTCAAGGCACATGTAGTGAAAATGATTAAGGATAATTTGGTAAAGGTTCCTAATTTCAACAGAGCAGACATTGACCGCATGAGAGGGGCTTTAAGTGCCACAAGATGGGAAGAAGAATTCTCCAGTTTAAATGCCTGTGAAATGTGGGATAAGTTCAAATCTTACTTCAAGGAAATTCAGATTATACATGTCCTGAAGAAGCAAAGTCGCAAAATAAAGGTAGGAAGGCCAGCATAGCTTACATCAGACCTGGTAAAAGCAATTAAGACTTAGAAAGCTGCATTTAGAGTGCTTAAGGAAGCTTCAAATATCGTAAATCCAAAGGCGTACCGAAAAGCTAGAGACACTGCGAAGCAAAAAAAAGAGCAGCAAAGAGAGCAAAAGAACTGGATTTGGCTAGGAACTGTAATGGAGACAGCAAAAAGTTCTTTAGTTTCTACAAGTTGAGTACAGTTTTTAGCACAATTGGTCCACTGGAAGTAAATAAGACTATATTTGGTGAGGATAGTGAGATGGTTGGGGAGCTGAGCAAGTAGTTTAACCCGCGCCGTCTTTCCGGTCAAATTATCACACCCCGTCTCGGGGGGGGGGGGGCGTTGAAGAACCCCCTCTAAAGTCAAAACTAAGCATCGCACGAAAACGAAAGAGGTGTTATCGGAAAGCGCTCGGCGAGTAGGGTCAGGGTCCACCCTCCAAAATCATTTTTCCACAAAAGTGACGTCACCAGGGGGGCTAGATTGTCACGACTTTTCACGACTTACATTATGTTTTTGACTCTGGGGAGTTCACTTTCGGTGATATATGAAAAAACAAAGTTTATTTGGAATGAGAAGAGAACAGCGAAATCGATAAGTGCTATATTCCCCCCCCCCCCCAATTTTGTTTTTGAAATTTCAAAATTTATATTTTCAAAGTTTTCTTTAATTTTCCTTTTCCAATGGGTAGAGCAGACCGACAAGCGCTGTTGGAAGTCAACTTTCCCTAATAAAAAATGGTTACTTTAACCAGAATCCTGTATTTGAACTGCAACTTGGCAAATACGCAAAATTTATATATAGTCAAAAACGAAAATAAAAATCCACTTCTACGTTTTGTTGCATCCGTAAAGATGAGCAAACGCTAAAAGTCTCATTAAAATATCTCTATCCGTTAAAGCGTGACGATCAGTTAAACTTTTTTGGAGGTGACCTCACTTGACCTTGACTAACTCGTTGACCATAGATGAACTGACCTAAATATTTTGGATCAGCATGTATATTCGATGTGGGAAAAGGTATGCCAAATTTGTGTGCGCTGCCGCGCGCTGTTCGTCCGCTGTCCGCGAAAAACCTGAGGGGGCGGTTGAGGACCCCCCGCCCCCCACGAGACGGAATGGGTTAAATCAGTGTTTACATTGGAAGATATGACCAATCTGCCGACCGTACACCATAGTTCAGTGACATGTGACCGTATACATGATGTTGATTTCATTGATAGTGATGTTGTTTTTAATCATATCAGGATAATAAAGCCAAACAAGGCAGTAGGACCTGACGAAATTTGTGCTAGGATATTGCGGGAAGCTGAAAAGGAACTGGCAATTCCACTTAGTATAATGCTTTGTAGATCAGTTTCACAAAATGAATTTCCAACCGATTGGAAAAGGGCAAATGTAGTTCATATTTTCAAGAAAGTAGAAAGAGGGAAAGTTGAAGACTATATGCCAGTAAGTCTCACATCTCTTGTCTGCGAGGTATTCGAATCAATTATCAAGGATAGAATAGTTAACTAACTGAAAGGAAACAGATTGATTCTCAAGATACTCCACATGCGTTTGGAAAAGTGCGATCGTGTCTCGCAAATCTCTTGGACTTTTTTAACTTCGCCACAGAACAATTTAATCAGAGAAATCAGGTTGATGTAGCATATCTTGACTTTAGTAAGGCCTTTGACAAGGTACCCAATAAACGGTTGATGGTGCAGCTTCAGGTCCATGGTATTGCAGGCAGCATCTTAAAATTGATAGAGTTGTGGCTTTCAGAGAGACAGCAAAGAGTGATGCTAAATGGCACAAATTCATCATGGCAAAATGTTCTTAGTGGAGTCACCCAGGGGTCAATACTGGGGCGACTACTGTTCATTTTATTTGTAAATGACATCGAAAGTCGCCTAAGCAGAAAGGCTTTGAAATTTGAGGATGATTTGAAGGTCTTTAGGGCAATAACAGGTCAAAATGTCTCTCTTGTCAAAATGATAATAGGTCTTCATGTCTTTGTATATATATATATATATATATAAGAAGGTACTGCAAGCTTCGTGTCTCTCGGTCTCCTTGTTCAGCCGCTGCAATGGAAATACTTGAGGGGAGAAGGGTCTCGGCAGCTCATCTCCGTCTGACGACGGCTAAGATAATTATTGAATTGTTTCTTTGTGATTTTGTACTAAATGCAACAATGGACAACGACGAACGTGACATGACGTGGCGTGACAAAAACACGTGATATCAGTGTTCTAAGCGTGACAATTTGCCAACTGCATGGTAGATTGTTTTTGAAGTGGCAATGCTGTTGTGTGATGCGCTATTCCAGAAGTGACAACTGCCAAACTACGCAAAATGCAATTGCTTATTGTGCTTCGTTGTTCTAGGGAAGAAACTGTTCCCACCATAGTACTCAAGCCCAGAGATTGCAAATGCTTAAATGTTCGTTGAGTATTAATGGATGCAAAAGATCCAGTGGCTGAAATATTCCGAAGTTTGAAAACAAAAATCCATTCCGGCAATTTGAATGCGAAAATAGAACGAAAACGAAATTACATCTATCTTGTAGCAGTAATTGCATAGTAGCAAATACATAGTACATAGTGATTGCACAGTTACAAGTAGCCTCAGCTCCTTATCAGTTTTGCAGCTTCAGGCAGCCGAGATACGGGCTTACGTCTTCAGGGCACACAAACCGGTGTAACAGTGGGAGCAGATGCACCACCCCAGTGTCGGCACATCAGATAGTTTCCGGTGAACTTTCACGGAAGCCTGGCTGGGTCTTCCTTTGTCAACTCCAAGGTCGCTGTGGGGTTTCCCGTCCGTGGGGAAGCGGGCAATTGTCGGGCAAAATGCCCTGAACGAGCGTTATTGCCGGTCGTAGACGATGCTGTATTGTGTGCTGACAAGCCCGGTTGTGAGTCCGGAGCTACGCTCCACACCACGCAGACACCGGCCAAGGTCGAGGGTCGTCAATTTCAGCGTCTGGATTCAGGGACGAGACTTCGTGTTAACTGCTGTGGGCCAGAGCCGCTAACTGTGGCCGAAAGCCCCATTCCAGCCGGAGCTGCCTCTCCCCCCCCCCCACCCACTGTCAACTTAAGGCTGATCCTCTGGGCAAGGTATGATGTACCAACGGAGCATACCTCGCTACTCTCCAGGGGTACACGAGTGCCACCATGTAGCAACACTCCCCCATCCATTATTCTCCCTGGCGACGACCCTACTGGAATTCATTTTTGTTTTGTTTAATAAGTGCTTAATAGTTTTCCATTTCGTTGCATTCTGTAGAGTAGAAGTAGAGTGAAAGCACCGTGTAGGCCTTTTTGAATTCGGCAAGACTACGAAGAATAGACCAGCTGAGATATATGTAGGCCAACATAACTTGGTGGGCCAGCATGACGCGATCATAATATAAAAATAGAATAGAATATACATGCCCTAATAGAAAATACCTCCTTTAGCCAGAATCCTCTATTTGAACTGCAATTTGGCAAATACGCAAAATTTACATGTAGTCAAAAACGAAAAAGTGAAAAGTTCCACTCGTACGTTTTGTTGCATCCCTAAAGATAATGAAACGCTGACAGTTTCATTAAAATATCTGTATCCGTTTAAGCGTGACGACTGGTTTAACGTTTTTGGAGGTGACTTCAATTCACCTTGACTAACTCCTTGACCCTAGAGAACCTGACTTCAAAATTTTGAAACAGCATGTCAAATTGATGTGGGAAAAGGTATGCCAAATTTGGGCGCGCTGTCCTGCACCGTTCGTCCACCACATGCGAAAAACCTGATGGGGGCGGTAGAAGACCTCCCCCAAGACGGGACGGGTTAAGTCACGTTTTCTGGTCACCTATCTTGGGATTTCTCTTAGCACTGCGCACACAACACAAGGACACAAGGACATATGTAACCTACTGAAATGCCAGACTTTTGGATGAGGTTTTCTAAGCATAGATGCAGGCACATTTCGCCAGGATTTTATACGCTGTGATGTTTGTATGCTGCCCTTAACTACAGCGGCAGAAGAAGCAGCAATACGTATTAGCATCGGCCCGTCCTATAAGCCACATGTTACCCTGACGTGCTACTGAATGTTAGATCCCAGAAGATATCCCGTAAATAGGTTTTGTGCCATGGCCATGCAATCCTACCAGAAGAGCCACAGTTTCCCTCGCATGGACGCAACTATTGATGATAATCTGACGTGGAATCACTTGCTATGGGCTAGCGACTCTAATTTAAAGCACAAAATTCCTTCGATTTAGAAATATGCAACCTTAACCCTCGCATGTCCGGCGGTCCGCGCCAACTTCGCATGTTCCGGGGGGGGCAGATATCTGCCCCACCTAAGATCTCTGGAACTATGCTAGCTAGCGACAAACGGAAAACGGCGATGTATAGCTGGTGACAGGCTCTATCCAAAGTGTTTCGGTCATTTTTTTCGCTCAGGTCAACATTCAGGTCACTGGGCCATCATAAATCAAATTCGACCAGATCAGGTGGGACTCAGATATTGACACATATCACAGCACCTGTAACAGATAGAAACAAACGGCGAAAGCTATTCGACAGTCCTTGAAATGCGCTACCGACAATAGGCGGTGTAATTTAAGGTCAGATCAACCGAATATCAGGTCAAGGCCATAAAGTCATGACCTCCAGTCAAGGTCAAGAAGTCGCCTAGGGAGGTCATGTAATGTATCAATCAACACGGTTTGGCGATACAAGCACAATGACGGTAATTTCAGCCTTCTAGCTCAATGCAGTGCGATATAATGCGCAGAAATGTGTAGTGATCTCAGGTGACCTCAGAGACCTTGGTGAGGTCACTGAGCAAAAATGTCAGCGGTAACATTGAGCATAGCTTCCATCTACATGCCACAACCGTTGTGAGGTCATTCCGAGCGAAAATATGTAACCAGGAAACTTTTGGATATTTTACCGTAGCCCTATAATGGGGAAGCCATGACCGCGACCTGACCTAAGGTCAATGCTACGAAAAAAACGTTGTACATATTATGGTCCCTGATGAAACCATGACATGTTATAAGCTTGAAATCAATCGCCCAATTATTGTGGAAGCTATGCCACCTAGAACTCCGAGTGTAGTTGGGTCGCTTCGCCTGACCTGGTGACATGACCTGAAATCACCCAGGATATGACCCAGGATGATCCGCTTAACCCGCACACGTCCGGAGAGGCAGATATCTTCCCCCTACGGTTTTTCCTAGTTTGCCGCCATACTAATCGAGTTAACAAGGACAGACCTCGCATGGCTGCTCATTAGTCTTCTCCGCATATTCTCATACATTTTTCATCCTGGGTCACCTCAGGTCAGGTCACCAGGTCAGGCGAAGTGACCCAACTATACTCGGAGTTCTAGGTGTCATAACTTACACAATAATTGGGCGATTGATTTCAAACTTATAGCATGTCATGATCTCATCAGGGACCATAATATGTATATCGGGCATTTTTTCGTAGCATTGACCTTAGGTCAGGTCGCTGTCATGGCTTTCCCATTATAGGGCTATGGTAAAATATACAAATGTTTCCTACTAACATATTTGCGCTCGGAATGATCTCACAACAGTTGTGGCATATATATGGAAGCTATGCTCAATGCTACCGCTGACATTTTCGCTCAGTGACCTCACCAAGGTCTCTGAGGTCACCCCTGAGACCACTACACATTTATGAGCATTACATCGCACTGCATTGAGCTAGAAGGCTGAAACTACCGTCATTGTGCTTCTATCATCAAGACGTGTCGATTGATATCTTACATGACCTCCCTAGGTCTTGACCTGAGGTCATGAATTCATGACCTTGACCTGAGTTTCGGTTGACCTGACCTTAAATTACACCGTCTATTGTCGGTAGCGCATTTCAAGGACTGTCGAATAGCGCTCGCCATTTGTTTCTATCTGTTTTACAGGTCCTGAGATATGTGTCGATATCTGAGTCCCACCTGATCTGGTCGAATTTGACCTATGATGGCCCAGTAACCTGAATGTTGATCTGAGCGAAAAATACCGAAACACTTTCGATAGAGCCCGTCATCAGCTATCCAACGCCGTTTTCCGTTTGTCGCTAGCTAGCATAGTTCCAGAGATCTTAGGGGGCAGACATCTGCCCCTCCCCCCTCCCGAACATGCGAAGTTGGTGCGGACCGTCGGACGTGCGAGTGTTAAACAAACATGACAGACTCCATTTGGGCACTGGGAAAACGACAGGCTTGCAATCACAGCAGAAGGAAATGCCTTGGAGCTGGGTGAGTCGCCGGCGCAGCTATTCTGCGTCACTGAGAGAACTTCAGCATGACTGGCACGAGGCCGTTGACTGGATTCCGAACCTCTCGGGCCCGCAATGTTGCGTGTGTAATCCAACAGGAAACTATTCCAGAAGGCAATCAGGATAAGGTGCGTTGCGAGCCTAATCAGAGGTAGGTGGTCGAAGCTAGGCGCCGCCGTCATACACCGCACGCCCGGGGCCTACTCCGCCGCACAGTGTAGGGAAGGCAAGGAGAAGATGGCGTGTATGTCAGGCAGCGACGAGAAAGAAGTGCTGGTCACTCGTACTGGTGAGTGTGTTATGTATGTTCATTGCTCAATGCAGGCAGATAGTGGAGGTGTAGATGCAAAGACGCCGATGAATTGCACTCTACTTGTAGCCATTGGAGTGGAGATGTGTACATATATTGAGTGGTTGGTCCTACCCTGGATCCTTCACTGGTTGTGATGGTAGTGCGTCCGCCCTGGATTCTGCCCTGGATCATCCTCTTGATCTTGCTATAGATCCTGTCCTTTAAATTCTTATATATTCTCCCTTAGTTCTTGCTGAAAATATATTTTCTGAACATGGATCTCCTGAACGTAGATCTTCTGAAAATAGATCTGCTGAAAGTAGATCTTATGAGCCTCATCCTTTCGTTGCTGATATTCATGGCGGATGGTATCTGCATCATTCGCTGGCCTTCGTCAATGAGACGGCTCGCGGGCTGGAGACTGCAGCGAGATATTGACCACTACCGAAGACTGCACTGCGGCAGCAGAAAGTAGCACTGACCACACCAGCGCGCAACAACGCCGCAGATGCCAGTCGCCGGACAGCTCCGTGGAGGCCCGCGCGAATGTGCGTGCTGTTCCACCTCGACAATTGGGGCGCACGCATCGGAGCCTGTCAAGTGTGCAGCCGATGCCGGGTACTCGGGAAAAAAACTTTTACTTGCTGCGAACGAGAAAAGGCAGTAACGATGGACGTTCTCCCGGTATCAATTTGTGTGAAATGGTTCTCTTTCGTCGAGGCGTTGGAGTACTGACTACTGTGAACGGTCGATGTATTGCGCTGAGTATAATGCAATGACGATGGGGATTGTGCAATTGGAAACCACACCCGCGGCGAATCCACCTCGATGCTTCTGTTTCGGCGTTCCTGCGCAACAAATCGTGCAGCTATGCATACGATGTTGACCTATCGAACGCTCGTTCTCTAAGTGGCCGGCATAAATGGCGACAGAGGTTTTAATCACCAGGCGATTAAAGCTCTTGTGGCATTCGGCCGCTACAGCTCCAGCGCGTAATAGTCGGCCGGTGTTGTGACATGGAGCAGAGGCAGCTAGTCGCACAAAGGACCACGATGCCGCTTGTCGTCCAGCTTTGTTCGCAAACACGGACTGTTCACCGACAAGCAATCCCATTACTCGGACCCTCTCATTCCTGGGAGGATCCGGTCTGTAAATGCCGGCTTCCAAGGTGAGCAAGTTCCAAACGCACTGAAGAACAGCCGTTGTTTTATGCGGATCCGGCGGTATGCAGATGGCATAATTGGTTCAAGGTCCATTCGACGTATGAACCTTTCAAGCCTGTGCAAATATTTATATCTTCGATTGCTACTTATTCTAAAACTTGAATTCACAGTGCCTGGCTATTTCACTTCGAGATTGCTTTCCGTGGCTATAGCGCAGTCTCAATGTACCTATCAAGAATTTAGAATACAACTTTAGGGGCAACATTTCATCATTATTTTCCTGCATAAGTTATGATATGCAGGGTGCTTCACACAAGCCGTACGAACCTGCAGACGTGCATATACCGGCGCGAATAACCGGCTGACATTGGTGCCTTGACGCAAGTGCGACATCGTCGGCTCCCATGTTTTGTTCGGATACGACGGGCAAGGTAGGTCACGCGTCAGCAGATAGCGTCCACGCCATCTGAGACGCTGCCAGTCGGACGGTAAACAAAACAGTCTGGAGCGTGCAGGTGTTTGGCAGGTGCCAGCACCCAGGACAAGCTGACGTAGACACCGGCGGTCAGCGACGGCTGCGGATAGCTGTTGGGCGTACCATAACGCTCGAAAAAGCCTAATGACATTCCGGACGTGATCTAGCATCTGATATGACCTGGCTCTCCGGTCAGCGTCTGGCAATTGACATGATATGGCCCTCTGTACATGATCTGACCCTCTTGATATTATCTGACAACTGGCATGATCTGGCCGTCTGTGAATTATCTGGTAACTGACTGATCTGGCCATCTGGGGATGATCTTGCAACTAACATGGTCTGACCCTCTTGGTATTATCTGGCAGCTGACATGATCAGGCCCTCTGGACATGATCTGACCCTCTGGGTACCATCTGGCAACTGACATGATCTGGCCGTCTGGACATGATCTGGTCGTCTGGATATGATCTGGCCCCCTGGACAAGATCTGGCCGTCTGGGCATGATCTGGCCCCCTGGAAATGATCTGGAAATTCGGCCATGATCTGGCCGTCTGGACGCGATCTGGCTCCCTGGACATGATCTGGCCCCCTGGACATGATCTGGCCCTCTGTACACGATCTGCCAGCAAACGTCCGGAGTGGTGCCACTAATGACCGCCTGTGTATTTGCATGTATTGGTGCGGGTGAGCGTGAGCTGTTTTCTGAGTCATTCGTGCAAATATTGTACCACATTTGGTAGTTGGGTCAGGGTCTATGTAAGCATTCTATGGGGGGAAGGAAGCAATTCAGCAGACGAGACGAATGTGTCATTCTAGACCTCAATCCAAGGAACCCGTCTAAGGGAATACTCTGAACAGTGTGGGCGGCACCATTAGCCGTGAATGTGCATAAAATGTGTCGTGAACCAAACAATAAACAAACAAGGGAATACTCTGGGCACTTTCGCATACCAGAGCGAGATCGAAACTCGGCGACAGAGCGGAAGTACCGGCTGCTTCCAGAGAAGGAGCAAACCCTAGCTACCATGTGAAAATATGACTTGAAACTGGTGAGCAATTGCTCATGCTCTCAATAGGATATCAGCCTATTGCATCAGCTCCATACGAATATATGCACTTACATTAAGATATGCGTTGCGTGAGCTGTGATCACAGCCACTACCGTGAGTTCCTCCGATATCAGTGCTGGCTGATAGAGAGGGAGATGGAGAGAGAGAGAGAGAGAGAGAGAGAGAGAGAGGGAGAGAGGGGAGGGGAGGGAGGGAGGGAGGGAGGGGAGGGAGGGAGGGAGGGAGGAGGGGGAGGGAGAAGAGGGGAGGGAGGGAGGGAGGGAGGGAGGGAGGGAGGAAGGGCGGGAGGGAGAGAGGGATGGAGGGAGGGAGAGGGAGGGAGGGAGAAAGAGAGCAAAACCCTAACGCTGAGCACAACAGATCTGTATCGGCATGGCATCGATGAAGTGTGAATTGTGAGCCGTCACCGACCGGAGAGGCTGGAGCTGACAGACATGAAACTGACAGACACATATGAAAGCGCAGCCTTCGGTATGTGGAACGTTCGGCCTGTGTCTCCAGCATGTGCTGCGCATGTGAAGTTGCAGCCTGGCGCAGCGTGTGTGCATTTGGCGCGGTGGTAGTGGTTGTATGTCAGGCTTAAGTCAAGTGTGAAGTGGCGCTGGTATACTCACTGATGCGTCGTCAAGTGTGAAGTGGTGCTGGTGTACTCACTGTGGTGTCAAGTGTGAAGTGGTGTTGGTGTACTCGCTGTCCTGTTGTCAAGTGCGAAGCGGTGCTGGTGTATCCGCTGTCGTGTCAAGTGTGAAATGGTGTTGGTGTACTCGCTGTCCTGTTGTCAAGTGCGAAGCGGTGCTGGTGTACTCGCTGTCGTGTCAAGTGTGTAGCGGTGCTGGTGTACTCGCTGTCCTGTTGTAAAGTGTGAAGTGGTGCTAGTGTATCCGCTGTCGCGCCATCGACATGTGCTCGTTTACATGAGAAAGCAATCAGCATCGGGTCGATTCGAGTGAAGCATTGATTGCCTCTCAATGTATTTCGCTCGACATATTGTCAAGGTATGTGCGTACGATCACGTCTGTATCTCTATGTGTTAGAAGGTGAATAAGTCGTGTGCACCAATGGTGGGTACTGCCACCACACTTTCGTTTCAATTTCTAAGTTGCCTTCTTCGAGGAAATGAAGTATTATTCGGATAGCGTGTCATATCCGACCATGCCTCGACATACTACAAGCCGAGGGCTCCAGACGCATCTAATTAATGCAGATGTGTCCTACGTGTTTGAAAGCTGTTCTAAGGAACATATCCTAGTCATAAAATACTACAACAATATTAGAGCCACAAGTGCCAGTTCATGCTAATTTTGTAAAGGGAAGATGAAATAAATATCGAAAAAAGACACTCATCACCCAAACCAACACCACCTCCCAAATTTCAAAGAAATCATGCACTAACATCCCACACAACCGTCAATGGCTATCTCCCTTACCAATCCAGCCATATTCACTCGATCATGTGTAAAACTCACGTGGATCGAGTGCCCTACCAGAAATCCGTTACACATCTATTTGACATAAATCTCTCACCATCAGCCACATCTACCATAAATCTCTCTCACCACATCCACCACCAGAAAGAGGGATTTCCCAGCCTAAAAATGCATCCACCGTCTGTTTTAATACATCCAATGAGGGACTACCCACATCGGCAGGCAGCCTATTCCACTGATAGAAACCATTTGATTGGAAACCTGTCATCACTTAGCTGTCCCACACCTCAACTTGTGTAACCTAAATTGATGGCCCTATGTGGTACTTAACCCGCGCCGTCTTTCCAGTCAGATCCTCACACCCCGTCTCGAGGGGGGGTGGTTAATAACCCCCTTCTAAAATATAAACTAAGCATCGCACGAAAACGAAAGAGGTGTCATCGGAAAGTGCTCAACGAGTAGGGTCCGGGTCTACCCCCGAAACAACTTTTCCCCAAAAGTGGCGTCACCAGGGGGCTAGATTTTCACGACTTTTCAGGGCTTATATTAATTTTTTCGCTCTGGGAGTTCATTTTGGGAGATATATGAAGACAAAAATTATTTGGAATGAGAGAAGGACAGCGAAATCGACCAGTGCTATCTTTCCCCCCCCCCCCCAAAAAAAAATATAACGTTTTTATTTTTTTGAAGTTCCAGAATTTTGAGTTTTCAAGTTTTCTTGAATTTTCCTTTCCCAATTGGTAGGGAAGACCGAGAAACGTCGTTGCAAGTCAAATGCCCTTATGAAAAATGCTTACTTTAGCCAGAATCCTCTTCTTGAACTGCAATTTGACAAGTACGCAAAATTTACATGCAGTTGAAAACGAAAAAAAAGGAAAAAATTTACTCGTGCGTTTGGTTGCATCCCTAAAGATAAGCAAACGCTGAAAATTTCATCAAAATATCTGCATCCGTTAAAGCGTGATGACTGGTTGAACTTTTTGGAAGTGACCTCACTTGACCTTGACTAACTCGTTGACCCTAGAGGACCTGACTTCAAATTTTTTAAGCAGCATGCCAAAATGATGTGGAAAAGGGTTTACCAAATTTGGGCGCGCTACCGCGCGCCGTTCGTCCACTATCCGCGAAAAATATGAGAGGGTCGGTTGAAGACCCCCACCCCCCGAGATGGGACGGGTTAAAGCAGAAATGCATCATTCAGAATGGCCTGATCTAGTCTTTCAACGATCTTGTGCAATTCAATCATATCACCTCCTACTCTCCTATACTTGAATGTGAATATATATATATTGTCATAAGCATTTCGCCATGTTCTAAGTTACCTAGTGTACTGATGTGCCTCGTGACTTTCCACTGCACTCTTTCAAGCACATCTGTTATTTTTATAAGTGCATTCATGTATGTGCAGAATATTCCAAGTGGTGTCGCATATAGGCTAAGTGCAGCTTCTTTCATGACTTCCTTGCTCTTATACCTCACACTACTATTGATTACTGGCACTCTGATTGCCCTGTTCCTAGCTGAGATACGTGATGGAGCTCCTCCGTGAAGGTAGACAATGCTGACAAAGAATAGAATATATTTTACAGGTGCTATGACGAATATTTATATTTTAAATGTTCGGTTGATTATCAAGACCGCGTCCATCAGCGAGGAACAATTCCGATTAAAGGAAATTGCAACCAACGCTGTGGATGTAGTTGCCACCAGTCCTTCACCTGCGTCCTGTAGACCTGCGTCACCTTCTGCGAGGATGCTGTCTCTGTCAGCAGCATGCTGACGTCATCGGCGCTGCCTGCTCTTCACACGTGTGCACGGTGTTTCCGTGTTGGAGGCGTCGATATGGCTGGCGTTTTGCGCGCAGCACCAGCGACCTGCGTGCTGGTCGTGTGCGTCACCCTCTCTCTCTCTCTCTCTCTCTCTCTCTCTCTCTCTCTCTCTCTCTCTCTCTCTCTCTCTCTCTCTCTCTCTCTCTCTCTCTCTCTCTCTCTCTCTCTCTCTCTCTCTCTCTCTCTCTCTCTCTCTCTCTCTCTCTCTCTCTCTCTCTCTCTCTCTCTCTCTCTCTCTCTCTCTCTCTCTCTCTCTCTCTCTCTCTCTCTCTCTCTCTCTCTCTCTCTCTCTCTCTCTCTGCGTGGGGTAACCACCACGGCGCGGCACACGAACCTGTTTGTGGGGGAGGGGCACGGCCTCTACTGTGAACAACGTCGACTGGGGGCGAATATTGGTGCTCGCGGGACCACAATTCGAGCTGACCGGTCTCCGTCCCTCCCCATCCCCAGTAAGGCTGAGGGGATAGAAAAAGCTCACTGACTGTTGTGAGAGCACGTCCATTACTAGAGTGTCCCCCACCCCACCTCTAGGTAACATGTTAGGGGGTCATTAAGTTCATAAAGCGTTACGACTTTAGAAAGGCCACAGGGGCTCATCTGGGTTAGCACGCGCCCTAGAGGAGGGGGGGCGAAATCCGCCCACCCCTCCGGTTTTTCGTAGATAACTCCAGATTTTACCGGCCGATATACGTCATCGTTTATGTACCTGCATATAAATGAGCGCTGCGTTGTTTAAAGGAAGAAAAAGGAAAATCGACCGAAACTTTTTCAAGTTAGGGGTCGCTAAACTTTAAAAAAATCAGGTCGAGTTCATGACATGTTAACATACGCCCTGGAGGGAGGATAGCGAAATCAGCCCACCCCTCCGATTTTTCGTACATAACTCCATATTGTATCGGCCAATATACGCCAATTTTACGTAACTGTTTAGAAATGATCTGCGCAATGCTGAAAGGAAGAAAAATGAAAATCGGCCGAACATTTTTCAAAGTTAGGGGCCCTTAAAGTAAAATCAATTCGCAGCCCTAGACCACAAAAGTCGGCGGAAATGCGCTTCCCGTATATTGGCAAAAGGGAAGTGTTCTTGAGAGCACTAGCGACTTGTTTGATGCATATCGTTATGCTATGTAATTTAAAAGTCATGTTAGGTCGCCGAGGTCAAGTCAGGTCAAGTTCATGACAGGCTAACGGAACCAAACTTGGTCAACTGGAATGTTGTCATAAATGCAAATGACTGTCGTACGATTGATGTCACTTCGCATGTTACTCCCTAATCATCACGAAATCTACTGGTTGTCATTTTGTGCCTAAGCATTTCCATACTTTATTCATGCACTTCACTCCTTTCTTTGCGAAGCCGATTGTGCTGAGCCGTCCAACGGAGCAGTCGGGTGGGCAGCCCGGTTCCGGTAACTGGAGCAGGTAATGACCTGATAAAGTGCTCCTATATAGGTGACCTGAGATCAAATGACGGTTATGGCATCTGTATTGCATCATTAGTAATGTTTAAAACATCATTAATGCCAATTTTGGAGCATTTAAACACAATCACAGCGATCCATATGAATGACAAGCCAAGCCATGCAAAACCAGGAAAAAAAAATTATTTTGACCTTATTTAACCCCGAAGATATTGACCTGATGTCATAGAATTTGCACACAACAAAATTTTATATCGTGCCCATCCACCTTGCAAGTTTCGCTTCTCTAGCCTTAACCCGTCTTTCCGGTCAAATCCTCCCACCCCGTCTCGGGGGGGGGGGGGCGGTTGAAGACCCCATCTAAAATCCAAACTAAGCATCGCACGAAAGCGAAATAGGTGTCATCGGAAAGCGCTCGACAAGTAGGGTCCGGATCCACCCTCCAAAACAATTTCTCTCCAAAAGTGACGTCACCAGGGGGGCTAGATTTTCACGACTTTTCAGGACTTACATTATTTTTTTGATTCTGGGGAGTTAATTTTGGTGGATATGTGAAAAAAGCATTTAGAATGGGAAAAGGACAGCGAAATCGACCATGGCTATACTTGTTTCCCGCCCCCCCCCATTTTTTGAAATTTCCAAACTTTGAGTTTTCATGTTTTCTTTAATTTTCCTTTTCCAGTGGGTAGAGTTCACTTTCGGTGATATATGAAAAAACAAAGTTTATTTGGAAGGAGAAGAGAACAGCGAAATCGATAAGTGCTATATTCCCCACCCCCCCTCCCCCAATTTTGTTTTTGAAATTTCAAAGTTATATTTTCAAAGTTTTCTTTAATTTTCCTTTCCCAGTGGGTAGAGCAGATCGATAAACGTTGTTGGAAGTCAACTTGCCCTAACAAAAAATGCTTACTTTAGCCAGAATTCTGTATTTGAACTGCAATTTGGCAAATACGCAAAATTTATATGTAGTCAAAAACGAAAAAAAGGAAAACATTCCACTCGTACGTTTTGTTGCATCCATAAAGATAAGCAAACGCTGAAAGTTTCATTAAAATATCTGTATCCGTTAAAGCGTGACGACGGGTTGAACGTTTTTGGAGGTGACCTCACTTGACCTTGAATAACTTATTGACCCTAGAGGACCTGACCCAGACATTTTGATTCAGTGTGTCAAATTGATGTGGGAAAAGGTATGCCAAATTTGGACGTGCTGCCACGCGCTGTTCGTCCGATATTCGTGAAAAATCGGAGGAGGGCGGTTGAAGACCCCCTCCCCCGAAACGAGACGGGTTAATAGGAGCCGAGCGGACGGAATCCGCCCCCCCCCCCCTCCAGTGTGTGCAATTTTCAGAGGCCCCCAGGGCGCATGTTAGCGAATTAATTTCCAATGGTCTCAAATAAACCTGCATAAAATTATTTGCATCTGGTGTAACACGCGACTACCTTTATAAATATCTAACCCTGTCATTTCTTACCTTTTGACATTAAGCTTTCCGGCATCATTGAGGTTCTGTCATAGCTCGATGCACGTCACGCGCCGACGGTTGTTGCCCAGAGGATCCGTAGGGCCGCCGAGCGGTGACATGACAAAAAGTAATGCTCCACCCTTCAACAATACTAAGCAACATCGGGTCTGCTACACCAAAATAGTATAGGAAAAATTAACGATTTTGGATGCATTCTTTCCATTTAACGCCTTAAACAATATCAAGCAAACCTGTTTGCCTTAACCCGCGCCGTCTCCCCGGTCAGATTCTCACACCCCGTCCCGGAGAGGTTGAGGCGAATAGTAACACCCCTCTAAAATCTGAACTGAGTGTCGCACGAAGACGAAAGAGGTGTCATCGGACAGCGCTCGACGAGTAGGGTCCGGGTCCACCCCCAAAACAATTTCTCAAAAAGTAACGTCACCAGGGGGCTAGATTTTCATGACTTTCCACGACTTACTGTATGTTTTTGGCTCTGGGGGGGGGGGATTTGTGAAACGGCTCATTTTGTGGGATAAATGAGAAAAAAAACAATATTTGGAATAAGAAAAAGGACAACGAAATCGACCAGGGCCATCATTTTTCCCCTCTTCCTTCCAATTTTTTCCTTCAAAATTTCAAAATTTTGAGTTTTCAAGTTTCTTATTTTCCTTTTCCAATTCAATTCCAAAGCAGACCGAGAAACGTTCTTGGAAGTCAACTTACCCCAACAAAAAATGCTTACTTTAGCCAGAATCTTCGATTTGATCTGCAATTGGCAAATATGCAAAATTTATATGTAGTCAAAAACGAAAAAAAAGGAGAAAAATTACACTCGTGCGTTTTCTTGCATCCCTAAAGATAAGCAAACGCTAGAAGTTTCATTAAAATGTCTGTATCTGTTAAAGCGTGACAACTGGTTCAACTTGTTTGGAGGTGACCTCACTTGACCTTGACTAACTAGTTGACCCTAGATGACCTGACTTTACAATTTTAAAACAGCAGGCCAAATTGATGTGGGAAAAGGTAGGCCAAATTTAGGCGCGATGCCGCGCGCCGTTCGTCCACTATCGGCGAGAAAACCTAACGGGGGGGGCGGTTGAAGACCACCCGAGACGAGGACAGGGTTCACTGAATCTGCTATTTGGGTTGGGCAGGGAATGGTCATGGCCCCACCATATGAATGGCTCGCTGTCGGGGACGCCGGGACGCCGAGTCTGGTGGAAAATAGTCCCAGAACGCAATATGCAAAGTAACAATATCCACAATATACAACTGTAAGTGGCGATGAGATTGACGGCTGAAGGCAGGTTAACTTTCATAAATGCACTTCGCATCATATTTTATAGAGACAAAGGCACATAAATTGTAACTATTCTTCGCGCACACACCAGTGAGCATCTGAGCGCGTTTGTCGGTCGCGGGCGCATGTTTCATAATTATTCAATGACATGAGGAACCTACCTGATTTCATTCTTTACTGGGGATCCCCATGATGCCCGCATTGGCATTGCGTCTTACGCCTGACATCCAATCATGCTCCACTGCACTACGGGGCGGGGATGACCGAGTGGTTAAGGTGTCGGACTAAGTGTACCAAAGGTCCCGGGTTCGACTCTAGCGCCACTCAGGAAATTTTCCAATCCCTCGGCCCACCGGCGAAACAGTGTGGGTGGCGCCATTAGCCGTGAATGTGCATAAAGTGTGTCGTGAACCAACCAACAAACAAACTCCACTGCACTACCAGAGCCAATCTCATCACCATCACTTCCCAAAGGAAGGTGCTGAATCTCCTGCTAGATACACCCTATATAGTATAATATAATACTAGTAGTATGATGTACCCGAGATAGCTACTATGATGCTCAATGTATTAGCATGATTAACCCTCGCCCGTATAGGGATGCGGGTGCAACCCCCCTTAGGTTTTTATGAATTCCTTTCAAACCGATGAACGGATCGCTCTAAGATTTTCAGTTTCCTCTGGGACAACCCTTTGACGACGTTCGGTGAACGTTTTTGGGAGATCATTTCAGGTCACGGAGTTATGAGGTCATAAAGGGGAGCACCTCCGACCAGTTTTCAACAAATACGTCATTATCGCACCTAAACATTTATGTACTTAGCGCAATTATGGGCATGTAATGAAAAATACAGATGCCCAGATGGGTTCCCATTGAAAAATAATGTTCCAAAAATTGGTGACCTCGATTGACTTCGTTTGACCTTTAAACCTTTTTAGATGACCTACTGTAATTGTTCATGGTGAATTCGAATTCAGCGTCTATTTTTACCCTAGAGAACTTTAAACTTTGCAATTGGAACCACTTTTTAAAAAGTTGGATATTTGGGATCACGACTTTCCCTCATTTGGTGCATGATATATTGGTCCGATCACATATTGTGACATGTCGTTATGTTCGCAAGATCCCAATAAACATATTTCCGGCCATGTCGTGCATCTTTAGACAGCAGTTTTGAAATAACTGACGATTTTCGTAGGAAAATGCAAAAAATCAATTTTAGACGTTATACCTGACCTGGAAGGTCAACCATTGACCTTAGGTCATACTGAATTCAAATCGCGAGATCTCGGCCAGATCTACAACTTTGGTCTTCGGTTCGTTTTCGTAACATGCACGGTTTAGAATCGCCATGGGGGTCGTACCAACTCCCTCCCCTTATATGACCGAAGGCGGTAAAATGCCGAATACTGGCGAGGGTTAAAACATAAGGGTCCAAGTTTCAACAATAACACAGCGGCCAGCATTCACCACACTCATCATTGTCTTTCTACCTTACTTATTCAGCCCTATTCACATGATCTAATGAATAAATGCGACCTGAGTGCCCTTCCAATAATTATCAGACTCCATCAACGCCCGCCTAAAGGGGTCCGTACAGTGCACACCCACTTAGCATAGATATCACCCCATCTATCTTCCCTTAGAACTCAAAAACAAGATCTTGCAACCTAAGATAGTTGTTGACCCAATTGTAAATGCATTCAATGAGGGGCTCCTCACAGCATCAGCAGGCGGGCTATTTCACTGATCAACAATCCTTTGACAGAAGACCTTTGTAGCTACTGAATCGTCTAAGTGGTGAGGTTTGGTGACGTGTCACTGGTGTTGTCACCACCAGTCACCAGCCGGCACCATTAGCCACGAGTGCAGCCTGTTAACCCGTCCCGTCTCGGGGGGTCTTCAACCGCACCCCCCCCCCTCAGGTTTTTCGCGGATAGCGGACGAACGGCGCGAGGTAGCGCGCCCAAATTTGTCATACCTCTTCCATATCAATATGACATACTGATTAAAAATTATTAGGTCAGGTCATCTCTGGGTCAACGTGTTATTCAAGGTCAAGTGAGGTCACCTCCAAAAAAAGTTCAACCAGTCGTCACGCTTCACTTTGACGGATACAGATATTTTAACGAAACTTTCAGCGTTTGCTTATCTTCAGGGATGCAACGAAACATACGCGTTGAATTTTTTTTCTCGTTTTTGACTACATATAAATTTTACGTATTTCCCAAATTGCAGTTTAAATAGAGGATTCTTGCTAAAGTAAGCATTTTTTGTTAGGGCAAGTTGATTTCCAACAACGTTTCTCGGCCTGCTCTACCCATCGGAAAAGGCAAATTAAAGAAAACATGAAAACTGAAAATTTTGAAATTTCAAATAAAATTTTATTTTGGGGGCTAAAATAAATTATAGCCCTGGTCGAATTCGCTGTCCTTTTCTCATTCAAATACATTTTGTTTTTTCATATATCCCCAAAATGAACTCCCCAAAAAAACATAATGTAAGTCGTGAAAAGTCGTGAAAATCTAGCCCACTGGTGACGTCACTCTTGGGGGAATTGTTTCGGAGGGTGGACTCGGACCCTACTCGTCCAGCGCTTTCCGATAACATCAACTTCGTTTTCGTGCGATGCTTAGTTTGGATTTTAGAGGGGGTCTTCAACCGCCCCCCCCCCTCCCCATCCCACCCCCGAGACGGGGTGGGAGGATTTGACCGGAAAGACGGCGCGGGTTAAGCCTTCTCGTCACCTGTGTTGGCTGACATGAGTCAGCGTCCCACGCGCACAGCGTGGATAATCCCAGCGTCCCACGTGTGCAGCGCGGATAATCCCGAGCCACCCACACCGCAACATCCGGCAGAGCGGCACTCACCAATACAGCCGCTGAGACGCGATTCGTCACGTGATCCAACAACGTGATCCACCAACAACGTGACCCGCCAGCAACGTGATCCACCAGCACTGATATCCGACTGCAGCGTTCCAGCGTGCTGTTTGAAACGAGCCCCACGCACACCGATGAAGGATCACGAAAACGCCGGTGTGGCAGAAACTAAATCCTAAGGCAACAAACAGAGATACTAAGTACGGGTCTTCTGAAACAAATGTGGGCACGGCGCTTGCTAGGCCTGTTCCATCGCATTATCCATCAATGCCTGCATACATGCATAAGAGAAGTAGTGATAAATTGTCTTTCTGTCTCTGTATCTCCGTCTCCCTGTCTTCCTATTCTTAAATATATGCGTCTCTCTGTTTCTCTGTCTCCGTGTTTGTCTCTCTGTCTTGCTGTTCCCTCTGTATCTCTATCTTTCTGTCTCTTTCTCTCTCCCTCCATCCCTCTCTCTCTCTCCGACCCTGGCAGCGGGGCAATTAAATGCAAGTGAATTGCATGCATAAAACTTCGTATGTCATAGATGTCGTGTCGACTAGCATTTATTCCAACGGACACCATTACGCCATTGGCGACAATGGAATGACGGGTCAGAAGAGGATAGTTGCCTCCAACAGCATAAAATAAATACGCATTTGATAGGCTGAGAAGAAATAGGGACAAGAGCTATCATGTAAAATGTCCCTGCATGTGTTACTGTGGAAGAATGGCTCAGCGCCATTAATGTGTAGTAAGTGGTATCAGTTGGTACCTACCTACGTACCTCCATCATATTTTTCTTTAATTGAAAATGGTGTCATTTTCCATCTAGGTGCCTGGGCGGGTGATGCGATACAGGGAGGCGAATCATCAACCAAGCTGAAGCCAACTATTAACTTTTGGTCGAATTAGATATGATTATCGTACTTTAAATTAAACGGCTGTATGCCGGTATGAAAAATGTATGCTCTAATGCATACAGCCCGAGATTTACCTTGGTTGATTGCATGCAAATATCTACATTGATGAAGGTAGTGACAATTTTTTGGATATGAACAGAATGGACATGTCTGTGCTTAATTTTGTAGCTGTTGCTATCTTTGTCTTGTTTCATTTGTAGGTGGTATTCCTGCTTCTTGTGCATGCCTTGCTCATTGATCATGCATCATAAAGTAGCACCGGTGTCGGACGTAAATAGCAAATAGACAGCAGCTGTCTTGTTGGTCAATGCTGTCCACTTCTGAGTAGCCTCGCCTATCGAAGTCGTCAGATGCACGCGAGGTGCGCCAGCTCAGGTGTATCCGGCAGGCCAGACGTGGCACACCGGTGATCTCCGGGCGCAACAGCCCACGTGGACCGTAAGTGCTGCCGTGATCTGCTCAGCTGATGGCTGCATAGCGTACTGGAGACCGGCGTACATGACCTATGCAATTGTCACGCGAAACGACGCTCGCCGATACTGCGCGCCGTAGCTGAAAGATCGCCGGCGAACAAATACTACAAATGTACTACGTAAGGGAATAAGTGCAAGCTCACCTTAGTAGCAATATAGTGATAGCACGATTGTTGATGGGTCGCATTCGTCATTTATGCCATATATTTATGTCGCATTCGTCATTGATATTTATGAATGGCATATATGCATGACGTGTATACAGGAATCTTGGAACGGCTTGAAAGCTCACAGAGGCTGAACAGTGTGGAAGCTACTCCTGCACACGCCGTCACTGTGGGTGTTAATTATGCTTTCAAAGGTGCCAGAGCTGTTATCTCGCCTGCAAGAGCGTTTGCTAACCTAGTCCCTGGATGGGAGGGGAAGATGCGCACGGTACTACCACACGCCTGGTTTTGTGACTGCAGCTCCAGAACACTTGGCGCCGAACGTCAACCACCCTATCCGTTTGCAAAAGCATACAGCGAAGGTGATACTCGCGGTGACAGGGGGTTCCTCTGATACTGCCACCGTGTGCACCATGCAAATATCATGACATGTGGTAATGTCGAACCACAAATAAGCAGTGGCCTCTGTTATTTGTTTCTTCCCAGCTCCTGCAGCGACCTGGACGCCGAATTAAGTCCGCCCATGGTGCTTGCGGTGACAGCGAAAATGGTGGGCCATGCTTCCATACCCGCAGTTAGTCCGATGAGGGTCCACCGTCTACCCCACCACCCCCACACACAGTTGGTCTGATGGGGTCCACCGTCTATCCCTCCACCCCTACACACTTAGTCTGATGAGGTCGACCGTCTACCCCTCCACCCTCACACACAGTTGGTCTGATAAGGGTCCACCATCTACCACTCCACCCCCACACACAGCGAGTCTGGTGAGGGTTCTCTGTCTACCCCTCCATCCCCACACACAGTTGGTCCGATGAGGGTTCTCTGTCTGCCCCTCCACCCTCACACACAGTTGGTCTGATGAGGGTTCACCATCTACCTATGTGACTTGCCGTTGTGACAGGTAAGGCACACATTCCGCCAATATCGCAGCATGGAAAATGTCGGTTTCCATGATTTGCACTAAATCCTGCGAGTCCCAAAAATGTCAACCCAGCCACTATAAGATAATAAACGCTGAATTTTTGGAAAGCTTCACTTGACCTAATTCAGCGACCTGGTATAATTCAGGAGCAATTGTTCACAGTGAAGTCAATTTTATAACGAGAAAAGCACCATAAAGGTAAAAAGACCTCATAAGGGAGCAAAACATATACAACAACAGCGTCGCTGAGGCAAAACAAGCATCGCAACGGCGTCACAAAAAACATCACGAATGCATCACAAAGACATGGAAAATACATCACAAAGGCATCACAAAGGCATCACAAAGGCATCACAAAGGCAACACATGGGCATCATAAAGGCATCACGAAGGTATCACAAAAGCATCATAAAGGCAACATAAAATCACAAATGCATCACAAATGCCTCGCAAAAGCATCACGGGGACATTACAAAGACATCACAAATGCATCGCAAAATCATCACAAAGGCATCGCAAAAACATCGCAAGCATCACAAAGGCATCACAGCGGCATCACTAGTGTGAGGTAGCCGCACAATTCGGTGCAAGTATTCGCCAAAATTAGAAGCGGTCAGATTTCTTTCAGAGTGCGGATGATCCACCTTGCGCAGGCCCCAAAGGAAACTTTGTCCCCTTCATGTGTAATCATGAGAGCGAGTTGTGTGTGAATTTTCGGGGTTCCTTGAGCAGTCGTCCCTGTAATTTTCAATGACCACATCCTGGTATGTACCGTAGGATCTTCCAGCTACAAAATCGAAACAACAGGAAAGATAGTGGTGTTTTGCTGCATTCCTACGCATGTCGACCTTGTTGGTAGTAAAGCGGTAAACGTTTGTGCCAAAGCAAGCTAATAGCCATCTTTATCACGGACCAATGTCCAAGTTCCACGTCTTCACGGATCTCTGGTCATTTTCGTTTTATGTTCGTGCGCAACAGCAGAAAAACCAATCATGATGCATACTAGAGAGAGAGAGAGAGAGAGAGAGAGAGAGAGAGAGAGGGGGAGAGAGAGAGAGAGTGGGGAGAGAGAGTGGGGGAGAGAGAGAGTGGGGAGGAAGAGTGAGAGAGAGAGAGAGAGAGGAGAGGGAGAGGGAGTACTTCCTCATCGGGATGAGATGCACATAAATGCATGCTCGTAAAAAATCTGCAGGTGAGTGGAGTTGAGACCAATTGCATTTTACATCCGGTTTATACTGGGTGAGTTCGGTCTGGTTACATAACATGTATACATTCACTCAGGCATACATTCACTCAGCTTGCGTGTGCTAGATTGGTGTCGATTTAACCCGGTGATGAAATGCTGAGTGAATGTATGCCACTCGCGAGCTGAGTGGATTCATGCCATTGGCAAGCTGAGTGAGTGCATGCCAATCTCAAGCTGAGTGGGGTCATGCCACTCGCGAGCTGAGTGGGTGGATGCCAACGTCAAGCGCTTCTCTCGCACGCACCAGGAAAAAAACTGCACGCGACATCATATCGCCGCACAAGACAGCGATTGCACATCACTGCACAAGACAGCGGCTGCACATCACTGCACAAGACAGCGGCTGCACATCACTGCACAAGACAGCGACTGCACATCACTGCACAAGACAGCGACTGCACATCACTGCACAAGACAAGTTCATCTCGTTGGGGGAATCATGTCTTGTTCCGACGAGTACATTTCGTAGCGATGAGCATATCTCGCTTTGACAAGTGCATCTCGTTGGGGGAATCATATCTTGTTTTGATAAGTACATTTCGAAGCGATGAATATATCTCGTTTTGACAAGTACATCTCGTTGTGACAAGTACATGTTGTTTCAACAACTACATGTTGTTTCAACAACTACATCTCATTTTGACAAGTATATTTCGATGTGGGGAGTACATCGTTTCGACAAGCCATCTCGTTCTGATAAGCACAGCATTGCGATAAATGCATCGTCTGCGGATCTTCTATTAAACGCCATTGATCGGATGATGTCAGGACACCGACCTTTGGCATCATTTCAACCGTCAAGGCTTGGTGTACGTTTGCTGATTAATACGGCAGCCCGCTTCACGCCATGCCCACGTGTAAGTGAAAGGGTCCGTCTCTGGACCATCAGCGAAGATCGCCGTGAAGTCCGGCCCCTGTCTGGCCCATGTGCACTGGCGGCTCATCCCCATTCACGAGGGCATCTCATCGCACCGAGTCACGAGCATCGACCGCCGCCACTTAATCTCCGGCCATCGTGCCGAATACTCACAATAAGGAAGCCATCGGCGCGGCCGGGTAGATCGGCTGGTCGGGCGGTTCGGCCCGGCGCGGCCAGGTCGGTTGGTCGGGCGGTTCGGCCCGGCGCGGCCAGATCGGCTGGTCGGGCGGTTCGGCCCGGCGCGGCCAGATCGGCTGGTCGGGCGGTTCGGCCCGGCGCGGCCAGGTCGGTTGGTCGGGCGGTTCGGCCCGGCGCGGCCAGATCGGCTGGTCGGGCGGTTCGGCCCGGCGCGGCCAGATCGGCTGGTCGGGCGGTTCAGCCCGCCCCCGGCGCGGCCAGTTCGGCTGGTCGGGCTGTTCAACTCTGCGGTGCCGGGCGCAGTGCTGTGTCGACCGCGGCCGGGAAATACTTGGGGTTTCGAATCGTCTAGCACCGAACATCGAACTACATAGTGTTGCCTGGAAAGAAGTAACACTTGTATCTTGTCTGTCTTGGCCAGCTGCACTTCACCGAAGTCAACGAATAATGTTTCTTTGTCGCCTTTGAGAAAATCATAAAACGGCAAACCAGATTGATTCTTGTGCCCCTGAAAATTATTCAAACATGGCGTTGACTTGAATCGTTACTTCGATGTTATTCAAGGCCATGAAAAAACCGGGAAAAAAAATGCCACCAGTTTCTTTTTTTGTTGCAGCTGTTATCTAATATCTTCATCTCAAGATAGACACAAAAATTGAAGGGCAGAAAAATGTATGCATCTGATGATGTACTCGAACAGGAAAATACGATCTCAGAATGCACCCACACACTTGCCAACGCTTCCCAACCTTGTGTAAATTCATACCAACCGTGAAGACGAAAAACGACTGATTGGACGTCAGTTTAGCCACTCCGAGTTTTCCCGACATTCATGAATATTCACTATCAAAATCAAAATTGAAGTATGCAATCAGTGCGAAATCTGCTGCGGGTCGGGCGGAGCATGACTGTGCACGTGTCGTCTGCGTGCGTGGCACCCGCATGCACGCACCTGCCCCCCGAACACGACGCTGATGAGGACAGCCACGCCCGACCGCCGCTCCACTGGTCGTCTCAAACCGGAGCGTTCGCGAGCCGCGCGGCCGAGGCGCCGGCCACAAAGCCAGGTAACTTGCCGCGGCGATTGGTCGCGATGTTCGGACGCGTGTTGCGCCACCGCGGGGGCTCTGCGGATCGGCCGCGGCAGCTGCGATCAGCCATTCGCGGCTGCCCCGGCACGCAGTTGTGGCGATACGCAAGCTGTTCCGGGAGGTCACAACAGCATTAGCCAACCGTGTGACTGAGCGCGCTATCTGCATAGCCCAGTCGGCGACCGGGGCGTTTTTCTTTTGCGAATCATTGAAGCAGGCGGCCTACCTTCCCCGCGAGGCCAGCGGCTTGCAGCTGTGGAGACGGGGTGGGTCATTATGTCGCTACGCACCCGATTAGCGCTGGGCTTAAGCTAATAGGCCCGATTAGGCTACAGCGACTGGGAGCCACTGTGCGGCGTAATTAAGTGGAAGCCTTGGAGTGTAGAAGTGCGGGAGGCGCACACCGCGTGTAATGAGCCCAACTGAATAAGAAGGGGTTGGTCAACTGCCGATGAGGAGTCCAACCATGAAAACTGAGGCTTGGCGAGACGGCCTTCCAAGAGTGACGAGGGTACGGTTGGTGGCGCGCTCCGTAGATGGTTATCTGGGAGTCGCTGGAGGGCACGGCTGGAACGCCACCGCTTGTAGTGGCGGTTCGTGTCCCGTGGACAGGTGTCTGAGAGTCGCTGCAGAACACTGGTGGGATGCCACTGCTTATAGTTGCGTTCTGCATGCGTTTGCACCGTGCACCAGACCGTTATCTGGACCCCGGCACGAAGCGTCGATTACAGGCCTGCCGGCTCCGTGACCGGGAAAATACGCCGGGCCGACAAACGGGTGGCCAAGGAAGACCGGTGTCGGCCGCTCAATAGTGGTGACCTAGCCGTAGGGTGGTGGTGACCTCGCCGTGGACTGGTGGTGACCTGACTGTGTGGTGGTGGTGATCTGGCCGTGGGGTGGTGGTGACTTGGGCGTGGACTGGTGGTGACCTGGCTGTGTGGTGGTGGTGACCTGGCCGTGGACTGGTGGTGACCTGACTGTGGGGTGGTGGTGATCTGGCCGTGGGGTGGTGGTGACTTGGGCGTGGACTGGTGGTGACCTTGCCGTGGGGTTGTGGTGACCTCGCCGTGGACTGGTGGTGACCTGACTGTGTGGTGGTGGTGACCTGGTCGTATGGTGGTGGTGACCTGGTCGTGGGGTGGTGGTGACCTGGTCGTGGGGTGGTGGTGACCTGGTCGTGGGATGGTGGTGACCTGGTCGTGGGGTGGTGGTGACCTGGTCGTGGGGTGGTGGTGACCTGGCTGTGTGGTGGTGGTGATCTGGCCGTGGGGTGGTAGTGACCTGGCCGTGGGGTGGTGGTGACCTGGCCGTAGACTGGTGGTGACGTGGCCTACGGTAGTGTAACTGTAGTGTATCCCTTAAGATGCCGCAATGTGCCCGTTAACACGTTGCGTACCCGTCAAGATGTCGCAGTTTGCCCATTAAGATGCTGCAGCCTACCCGCTAAGATGCTGCGGTTTACCCGTTATTGTGCTGCCGAGCATCCGTTAAGATGTTTACAATTTCCAGTTAGTCACGATGACGGTGCTGCTTTCTGCATGTGTCTCGGCACCCTGCACCCTTGCTGAATTTCCGGCCACTTCGAGTGTCTCGGCACGATGCCGCGTCCCCAACCACTTCGCAACCAGTCGTCCGCGTCAGGAACCATTCGGCCGGCTGCTAAAGGCGAGCTCGGGAAGCAGCTGTGTAGCCTGGACGAGGAACAAATGACTTCTGACGAGCCGGCTGGCAGTGGAGATACTGTGGCAGCACGTCAGCTGGAGGACCGGTCACGTCAGCTGGAGGACCGGTCAGGTCGCGTCCGCGGCAGGTGGGACGGTACCGGTCGCACACACCTGACCGGTGGCCGTACGCAGGGCGCGACGGCCCATGTCCACCGCTAGCCGGTAGTGACCGAGGAAGTCTGCCCCCAAGATGGGAGAGGTGACTCTTGCCACGAGGAACCGCCACGGGTAGTTGCGGCCTGAAAGCACCACGGTGTAGTCTGCGTACCCCAGCGTCGTGATCTCCATTGACCGCGTCAAGCCAGCGCATCCAGAGCCGGAGCCGGAGGCGTCGACGGCGACCGCTGTGCCTCCACACACCTCGCGGTATCGGCCGGTGCCGCTGCTAGGCCCTCAGCCACTGCTGCCTGGGCCATCATCACACATTCGACGCGAGCCAGCTACTGGGCCGGTGCCGTCCCCAGCCGCTCCCGCGACACTACCCCGGTCCTGTCTACGGACCCGCTCTGGTCGCGCCGTGCGCCCGCCTCTTCGATACGGTGTCCAGTTTGTAGTGTAATCATGTTGACCTGTACACGTGCACTCTTCGTTTCAGGGCATGCTGCTCCTCTCGTTTTTTTTTCGACTCGGCTTCACGTGCCGGTCTGGGGGAGGTATGTAGTAACTCGTGCTCTGACAGCACATGAGTCGCGCGCCGAACATTACCATGCGCCTGCGCCGTGTGTGTGTGTGGGTGAGTTTGACCAGCCTGCCACCGTGTGGTGATTTCGGCTGTTTAGGCGAGGTAAAGATGAGTTGAGCTGGTGGTCCGGACGGTGCCATAGGGGCTGTATAGGGGGTACGGTCGGGTCATCGCCGTTGAGTAAACATTACAAAAATCATATATCGTATACAATGGTTTGAATTTTTTCTGCTTTTTTCTTTTGTCTTTTTTGCTTTTTTTTTTGGCTTTTCGTATTTTCTCTCTCCATTATTTCCTTTGTTTTGTACTTTTTCTTTAAAAAAAAAAATAAACACGTCATGGGCAGACTTAGGGAGAGATTGAATAATTGGTGTTAGGATATTGGCTAATGTCGCGAGGATTTGACGCGGATGTGTTTTTTTGTTGTTGGTAGCGGTGGTGTTTGGTTTGTGGTTTGCTCTTGTTGCGGGTGCGTGGGTAGTGACTGGTTTCGGAGCTGTTGTCATCGTCTGAGTCTGTGTATGTTTCGAAGTAGACGCGCAGGTTTTTGCGCACTGTGAATGGTGTCTGTGACACTGGGGGCGGTTCCTGTGTTGAATGGGTGGGTGAGTGGTGTCGGGGTTTGTTTTGTTTTGTTGTTGTGGGTTGTGGCCTCATTATGATTGCTGGGTCTGTCTGAGATTCTTTGGTTGGTAGTGGGCTCGTATGTGATGTTTGTGTCTGTGTCGAGTGTGTGGATGTGCTGTGGTGTTGTAAAGCCTGCGTCGACTGCTGGTTGTTCACCCACGACCTTGCCCGGGGCAGGGCCCAGCCCTCAAGGTAGACGAGACGGAGAATCTCCTTCTCCTTCGCCCACCGAGGGCAGGCCCTGTCCCGGGAGGCGTGGTTCCCGCCGCAGCCGACGCAGAGTTGTGTACTGCAGGTGCACGTGCTCATGTCGTGTGGTCCTGTGCAATTTGCGCAGGTGGGTGTTGTATCATGGCACCCCCTCTCGAGTGTCCGTACCGCTGCCAGTACTGACAGCGTCGGGGGAGGGGTGCTTGTGGCGTGACCTTATACCTAATGTAGCCGGCTTTAACGTGTGTTGTTGGCTGTCTAGTGTTGAAGGTCAGTATGAGTGTGTGTAGGTTTTATTTGTGTGCTGGCGCAGGTGGCCTGTAGACGGAGGAGATTCCCTGGCTCCTAAATCGGATAGCCAGTTCTTCCTCCGTCATCCAGGCCACCTCCCGTGTGTATATCATTCCTTGAGAGCTGTTGAGATGTGTGGCCGGTGTTATGGTGACAGGTATTCCGGTGATGTCAGTGATGTGTGTCAAGATGTCTGCGTCGCTGAAGGAGTATGATTGTATTAGGAGTGTCCCTGAGCGTATCTGGTGTGCGTGTAGTGGCTGTCGTGTCCGACGGGTGATCTCCTCCTCTACCGTCCAGGGGTCAAGGGAGCCTATTGTCTCCCTGTCATCCCGGCGGCAGATGTAGAAGTCGCCCGTCGGTGTGTCCAGTGTGTCTGAGTTCATGTCTGGTGCTGTAGAGGGTTGTGGGTTCGGCGATGGGTTAGGACAGATAGGTAGAGTCGCGACAGAGCGCGTGAGGCCAGGGACCAGGATCAAAGAAAACGCGATGATGCAGCAGATGTACAAAGACAGCCGAAACGTGGTCAAAGGGGCACAGTACATAGCCTGTTCAAACTTTTACGTGTGTGTGTGTGAGTTAATTTTGCCAGCCTGACACCGTGTGGTGATATCGGCTGGTTCCGGTTGAAGAGATGTGTAAGGGAGTGAGTAGCGTTGGGTAGGAGGATGAGTCCGAGATGGAGGTTTAGTAGAGTCGTCGAGCAGTGGTGAAGTAGCGTTGAGATGGTCCTGAAGAGTAGAGCTGAGGTAGTCCGGGTCGATTGAAGATGTAGAGCTGGTGCAGTAGAGTTGTTTGAGAGCCGGAGATGATGAAGTCGAGAGAGAGAGAGTTAGTCCGGTCGGTGCCACATTGGGGTATGGGGTGTAGTGGGGGAGGGCCATCGCCAGAAGTGAACATTGCAAGAATATATTGTTATTTTTTATATTATATTTTTATTTCTTTATTTTCTTTTTGTAACGTATCTTTTACTTTTTTCCGTTTGACTGGTTTTGTTTATTTTCTCTATCGTTTTTTAACATATCTTTTCCTTTTTTTCTTCTTTTTTTAACAATTGTTCCATAATGCGTGTAGTCTTGAGAAAGTGGAAGAGGTGTTCGTGTAATGCTGGATGATCATCGTTGAGGAGCGTGGTGAGGTTTAGTAGGATGTTGTTCGTTGTGCAATAGTTTGTGATATGTTGTCTTTGGTTGTTGTGTTTGGTGCAGCATGTGTTGACTGTGAGTGTGTGGCGGGAGGTAGTGCATTGTGGTCGTGGTTGATTGCGTAGGAGGTATGAGTGTGTGAGTGCTGTATGTCCTATGCGTAGTTGTGTTCGTGTCCGTTCTCTGAGTCTGGTGTTTTGGGTGACGGAGTGCCAGTATTCGTGTTTAGGGTGTATTTCGTGTAGCTGTGTTGCTACTGTATCCCATGTTTGTTGTATGTGTTTGTTGATGGCCTGTCGTATTGTGGGGTAGTAATCAGATTGTGAGTAGGGGAATTGTGTGATTTGTTGTAGTGTTGTGACTATGTTTGCTTCTGTGTCTGCGTGTTCGTTGCCGTGTATGTTTGTGTGACTTGGGATCCAGAGAAGTATTGGTGGTTGTGGAATAGTGAGTTGTTTGTGGATGTGTAGTATTTTGGGCATGAGTGAGTGTTTGCATTTGGTGTGGGGTGTTATGCTTTGTAATTATGATTTTGCGTCTGTGGTTATGATGTGTTAAATTTTGGTGTTGTAGATGGTACAGTATGTCGAGAAGATTGCGAATAATTATGTTGTGTATGTGGATGCTGTGTCGTGCAGACGGGCGCGTAGGATGACCCGTGGCGGTGCTGCGTTGGTGTACAGCACCGCCGCTGCGCCCGTCTGATGTGTATGTGATTTCGAGCCGTCTGAATATATGGTGTAGTTGGCGTACTGGGCTGTGAATTGTAGGAATAGTTGTATTTCTGCGTGTGTGTGTGTGTTTTTCGGTTTGTCAATTAGGAAGTATGTGTTAGGTGTCGGCTGTTTCTACCATGCGATGGGTTGTGGGAGTGGTGTTGTCGTTGGGAGTGTTATATCTAGTGTGTTGGGGTATCCGTGTATGCGGCAGCCTATTGTGGTCTCTAGTCGTGAGGAATTCATGAGTTGGTGTCTGCGTGCTGTGCGTAGTTTTAGTGCCTGTATGCATGGGTGTTCTTTCGTGAGTTGTGTTTTGTGGTGGTATCTAAGTAGTGCTTCTGCACGTCTGTGCTGTAGTTCTGGGATGTGGTTGTATATGTGAAGAGCGTGAGAAGGTGAGGTGGTGTAAGCTCCTGTGACTATTTGTAGACATTGTCGTTGAATAGAATCTATAATTTTGAGGTTTGATTTAGCTGCGTTTTCGAAGAGTGGGGATCCGTATTCCATAATTGGCCGAATGAGTGATTTGTAAAGGGTTAGAAGTGTGTTTGGTCGGATCCCCAGTGTGCGCCAGAAAGTGCTCGAAGTATGTTGATTCTTTTTGAGGCGCGTTTTTGTATGTTTATGAGGTGTGGCCGAAAGCTTAGTCGTTGGTCTAATGTGATACCTAGAAATTTTGTTGTGGTGACAAAGGGGATGGGTGAGTTGTTTACTTTTAGGGGTTGTAGGTTTGTGTCTCTGTTGTAGCCGAATATCCTGCATTTGGATTTGAGTGGTGCTATATGAAGGTTTAGTGTGGCAAGTTTGATGTGGAGCTCTGTTAGTTCGTGTTGTAGTACTGTTAGTGCGTGTGCTGGTGCTTCTGTTGATGTCCATAATATTATGTCGTCGGCGTAGATTGCAATTTTGGTCGAAAAGTTGTCGGTGATGGCGGAATTTAGACCTAAAATGAAGAGTAGGGGACTGAGAACTGAGCCTTGCATTAAACCGAGGGTGGGGAATTTTGTGTCTGAGGTGTGGGGCCCAATTTGTACTTGAAAAGACCTGTTGAGTAGGTAGAAATGGAGGTAGTGCATCAGTCTGCCTGGTATGTCGATGTTGTGTAAGTGTTGTAGTAGTGCTGTTATGTTGATGGTGTCATATGCTTGTTTTAGACCCAGGAAGACGGCGGTCGTGGAACGTCTCCTGGCCGCCGCTTCCTGGATGTTTGTGATGAGGTAAGTGAGGTTGTCTAGACATGATCGATTGGGAAGGAAGCCTGATTGAATAGGAGAGATTAAGTGTTATGTTTCAATGATACAGAGGAGGCGTTTTCTGACAAAACGTTCGAATAGTTTGTGGAAGCAGCTAGTGAGGGCAATGGGGCGATAGGAGGTGCAAAGAGTTGAATCTGTGTTTGGTTTAGTTATGGGTAGGAGAGAAGCGTGTAGCCAGGATTGTGGGTATGTATGTGTGGTCCATGCGGTGTTGTAAGTGTTGAGTAGTGCGTGCAGTGCTGATGTTGGTAGGTGTTTGAAGAAAGAATAGTGAATGTTGCCCGGTCCTACACATGTGTTACCTGTCTGTGCGACTGCTAATTGTAGTTCTTTAAGTGTAAATCTAGTGTTGTGGAGGTGTGTGCGTGCGTGTCTGATTTGGGGGTGGGGGGTTTCGTGGAAGTGTAGATGATCTAAGATGGTAGTGGTCTGCGAATATGTTTGCTATTGTTTGGGGATCTGTTGTGATGTTGTTGTTGTGTCTAAGTGTGATGGCTTTGATTGGGGGTCGTTGTCGGCATTGGAATGTCTTCAGAAGTGTCCAAATTTCGCCTATAGGTATAAATATGTTAAATTGGGTGCTGAATGTGTTCCAAGAAGTCTTTTTTTGGGGGTCTTTAATGATGGTCTTACATTGTGTTCTGAGTTGTTTGTATATTGCTGGTGTTTCTGGTGTGCGGTTATATCTATGGCGTACGTGGTTCCTCGAGCGGATCGCTCGGTGGCAGTCATCACTCCACCAGGGAGCCGCGCGAGGTTTGTGTTGGCGTCGTGGTTTTGTTTGTGGTATGTGTTGGTGTGCTGTGGTGATGAGTATGTCTGCGAATTGTTCTGGTGATAGTTGGGGGTTGTGGGCTGTTTGGACTGCAATTATTCTCAGAAAGGGTTCCAGGGGGCATTTTTGAAGTTCCACCGGCCAGGCTGGGGATTGGAGGGGCCGGTGGTAGGGATTTGGGTGAAGGCAATGCGTGCCATACAGACCGTACTCGCTCTCGCACCTTCACGCTGTGTCGCCGGATATACGTGCCAACAAGTTCGACGGATCTTTGGAGCTCGCCAACGGGGACATGTCAGTAGAAACGTAGCCACTCAAGCCGCTACAGAGACACTGGGGACTCTGAGGAAGCGGCACGTTAGCTGGAGACACTGGGGACACTGGGGCATCGGCACGTCAGCTGGGGACGCTGGGGACACTGGGGCGGCGGCACGTCAGCTGGGGACACTGGGGACACTGGGGCAGCGGCACGTCACCTGAGGACACTGGGGACACTGGGGAAGCGGCACGTCAGCTGGAGATACTGGGGACTTTGGGGCGGCAGCACGTCAGCTGGGGACACTGGGGACACTGGGGCAGCGGCACGTCAGCTGGGGACACTGGGGACACTGGGACAGCGGCACGTCAGCTGGAGACACTGGGGACACTGGGACAGCGGCACGTCAGCTGGAGACACTGGGGACACTGGGGCGGCGGCACGTCAGCTGGAGACACTGGGGACTCTGGGACAGCGGCACGTCAGCTGGAGACACTGGGGACTCTGGGGCGGCGGCACGTCAGCTGGAGACACTGGTGACACTGGGGCAGTGGCACGTCAGCTACGCTTGTTGGTTGATTGCTAGTGTTTTAGGGCGCATCGACCAGGTTTGGTCATTTAGCGCCCATAGCTACGCTTGTACTCGCTTCTGGGCACAATCATAGTTGTCATAGGTGACCAGATTTACGTCAGATCTTATGCATTAGATCTGCTTATTGTTGTCCATTAGGCCACAACTGAATGCAGTATAACTCATATGTTGGGTGTCGCACCAACTGGAGTGATGCCATTCATTTCCTGGCATCTCACCCTTATGATTTTGGTTTCACCCATAACTTTTTTTTTTTCGCTAGGAGAGGAATTGGGTAGGTGGCGGGAAATGATTGACCCGTAGATCACCATTGAACGTCACAAGAACGGAAATACACGGACAACGTAGAGAAGCACGAGGACACTGCGAAGTCAGAAACAGGGGAACGTGCGTAGCACAATAGCAATGTTTACAACGCTAATAAACAAAAGAACACAATAATCTAAAGGGCGAATGTCGTCGGTTTCATACCAAATTTTACTTTAATTTAATTGAGAGGACATTCACATGTCGATGAGAAATATAACAGCAGAACCATTCTGAAATGTGGCGTCGAAACTAAGCCTTTCGCTGGTTTCACGCCGTTCTGCTTACTGGCGGTGCAAACGATGCTACCCGCGTTGCTTCGACGCCAAATCTTGACAGTTAACACGCGCCGTCTTTCCGATGAAATCCTCACACCCCGTCTAGGGGGGGGGGGGGTGAAGACCCGCCTCTAAAATCCAAACTAGGCATCGCACAAAAACGAAAGAGGTGTCATCGGAAAGCGCTCGACGAGTAGGGTCCGGGTCCACCCTCCAAAACAATTTCCCCCCAAAAGTGACGTCATCAGGGTGGCTAAATATTCACGACTTTTCACGACTTACATTATGTTCTTGACTTTGGGGAGTTCATTTTGGGGATATATGAAAAAAACAAAATTTATTTGGAATGAGAAAAGGACAGCGAAATCGACCAGGGCTATAATTTTTTGGGCGCCCCAAAAATAAAACTTATATTTTTGAAATTTCCAAATTTTGCGTTTTCAGTTTTCCTTTAATTTTCCTTTTCAAGTAGGTAGAGCAGACCGAGAAACGTTGTTGGAAGTCAACTTACCCCAATCAAAAATGCTTACTTTAGCCAGAATCCTGTATTAGAACTGGAATTTGACAAACACGCAAAATTTATATGTAATCAAAAACGAAAAAATGAAAAATTCCACTCGTACGTTTTGTTGCATCCGTAAAGATAAGCAAACGCTGAAAGTTTGATTAAAATATCCGTATCCGTTAAAGCGTGACGACTGGTTTACATTTTTTGGAGGTGACTTCATTTGAACGTGAATAACTCGTTGGCCCTAGATGACCTGACCTAAAATTTTTGAATAGCATGTCAAATTGATGTGGGAAAAGGTATGCCGAATTTGGGCGCGCTGCCGTGCGCCATTCGTCCGCTGTCCTCGAAAAACCTGAGGGGAGCGGTTGAAGACAACCCAGAGACGGGACGGGTTAAACTGCTACCACGTCGCAATTTTGGTGCCACATTTGACAACAGAACTGCATTCAATTTGGCGTCTAAACGAAGGCTTCCGCAGTTGAGGCGCCGTTCTGTATACTTGAGTTGCAAACACGACTAGTGACGGCCTCCAAATACGCCTTTGGCACGTCTTTGAAGTCTTTGGCACACTTTGGACGCGCCTTTGACACGCATTTGGCACCTTCCAGTTCAAAGTTTTCCCCAGTGGAGCTACGCCTATATGAACATATCCCTTATCAGGATATTGTCTTCTCCCCGCAAAGAATGCGTAAGTCCTCATCCTAGACCGCTTTTTTGTCAACGTTTTCGAGAGCAGGCGTACCGCAAGCAGACCGCATTTGTATAGCAGGGTCGACGCCACAACCCGTGGGTATCCTGTACTTTTGCAGCTGTTGAAGCGGATGCTCGTGATGCTGAATGTGTTGGGGTGGGCGCGGCGCCGCTTGTGCGCTGCCAACTACAAGAAGGGCTCTGTTCTGCGGTTGGGTCGTGAGCAGTAGCTTGAACACTCCGGTGAGTGATGCGAACTGCGGCAACCACACAATGGAGAAATGAACGTGGAATTATAAATTATTAGAACGAGAAATTAGAACGACTCCCAGCAGACTGATTCACTCAAGACGCCTGAAAGTGCCAAACGCAAGCTAACAGGACGTGACAAGCTGGGTTGGAGATCTCGCAAGAAACCAGAGGTCAAGGTCCTTATTCTCAGGACATATTTCTAGATTGAATTGGGGAAATGACAACTTAGCATAAGCAGGGTACCGAATTAGCCCCCCGGACCCACCCGAGATCTCCAGCCATGATATGATTAGGTCGCAAATGCCAATACACACCACTCATCAAGAAGCAATACCATATATTTATGCAAATATTTTATATGTGAATGGAAATAAACGATGATGGAACTATCCATGACAACCGTAGATGTTCTCTTTAAGGCGGCCAGCGAACAGCCGATGCTTCACATGCGCATTGGATAATCGACATCACTTCACACGGCGGTTGGCGGAAAAGCTCATATGCGTCATGCACTTCAGGCATGATGCTGGCCACCCGAAACACCCCAGCCAGGTATACGCTTAGAGAAATACCAGATATGGGTACTGACGCAGGAAAACAACAGAGCAGGATGCAGGTGTGGGAGAATATCAGAGCCGGGCACAGATATAGGAAAACGTCAGAGCCGAGTGCATGCGTAGGGCAACACCATAACCGGGTGCAGACGTAGGAAAAGACCCGAGCCAGGTACTTACAAACCACTATTGCGTGTATGCTCCTGTCCATCTGATTGGAGCATATTTGATCAGTGCTTCAGGTTCCAAAATCCTACAAGGCCAGAGATCATAACTCCGAGATATGTCGGCAGCAGAAGACTCAAATGGAAAAGCCAGTTCAAGTTCCCCATGGCGTGCACAGATCAAGAACATATTTAGAAAGCATCAGACACGTGGTAACTATACAGACCAAAACGGCCAAATAGCGAAGGTATAGTGACTGTGCATTATCTATGACAAACGGCACGGTATTTCATATTGAAAGTCATGAAATGCTGCAGAGCAGTTCGGCACAAACATGAATTTTATCACCACTGGGGATTGTGTTCGTACCCAAAGTTTCTTCGTCTTGCGCCAGCAAGCATCAACGACCGCAAATAGCTATGTTTATCATATAAATAATAATGGCTAAAAAGTCTTATTTACATTAACTATGCAGCCATGGCTGGATATTCCGGAAGGACCGGGTGCGCCATACCCACACAAACACACCGGTGTGATACCCCGCTAATGCTAATTTGTCACTTTCCCAATTCAATATGACAATACATCAGGAAAATAAAGGCATGGCATATCTGGTTCAATGAGACATACCCAGCCGCGCATGCAGCTCAGCGTACTATCAATATTGAATTGTCATGACTTAAGTGCGATTTGTACCGTCCCCTAAGAACACCTTTGCGCTGCGGTGGTATGCACCAATGGCTAGGGGTATTTATTTTCAAAAGCTATTTGTAGCGGGCAATACGGCGGTCACGTGCAGCTACAAAGGATCGCCGTGACCGCCGGCGGCCACGGCGATCACAAAGAACGGCGGTCACGTGCAGCCTTCCAACAGCGCCAAATTAAGTACCGGTAAACATAATCGTGCACAACTTTCCTTGCAGCAAAACTCGTGGCTAGGCCGGCTGGCTCGAATCTCGGCAGGATGCATTTAGTTGGAAGTAACAGTCGTGCTTCAAATGGCGGATCTAAGGGGGTAAGGGGCATAGTCCTATTCCCCCAAATACCTATCTTTTGGAAATCTTTGTACGAAAGTGGCATTCTTTCGAAATACGAAAATATGTTATGAGAAAAATGTGGTCTTCGGCAGAGCCGACGAATGTCGGCTTTTCAAATCCAAAGACTTTCTTCTAAGTGGAATATTTTGTATCGCCCCCTCCTCAGTCGAGCCTTCTGGATGCGCCCCTGCGTGCTTCAGCAGGAGTCTGCTGGGGAGCGCTGTCGAGCATCGCCCTGCGCCATCCAACATTATGATAGCGTACTGCGAGTTCCCACCGAACCGCCGATCCCACCAAGTGCCCACCGGTGCAGCCGAGCAACGACGCGTAATGCACTCGAGTGGCCGCATACCGACACGAACTGGCCAGTTGTGATCATCGACGTGCACGATCCCGTTCGCCAGCAGCGATAACTGCAAAACTCCGACCTTCGAGGGCCAGGGGTGTTGCTTCCGATACAATTTCCTTCTTTTTGTTTGTAAGGAGTGGGGAATTACCTTCCTTCGTATGGTGAAAATTCTGAAAGATATGTATTTGGTATACGCCCATGCGCCCAACGGTTAAGTTTCTGTTTGAATGCGGGAATCAATAATTGAGGGGGCCAGCAACCCCCTTAACGTATGCAAAGTAACACGCCTGCTGAGAGCTGTCTGACCAACACCAATTGTCAGGGTCGTCGAGTGTGACCCCTGATCACCAAGCATATCCTTCAGGATATGAACCAGCACCGGGCAATGTTATAATGTCAGCCAGCAGCACCGCTATAATGTCATGGGCGTCGCAAGGCACAACCCGAAGAGTTCCGTTATACTCTGCAACTCACAAACACATATAGTATGTATGCATATGTATGTATATATATATATATATATATATATATATATATATATATATATATATATATATATATATATATATATATATATATATATATATATATGTATATATGTGTATATATATGTATACGTATATAATGGGCTGAGTCCGCCGAGGAACTTAACCTCACGGCCTCGCCACCCTCACCACCTGCACAGCCAACCAAACGGCCTGGTCAAGTACCGTACATCATTGCGCCTCAGCCCTCGGACGAACGTCACTCAACCTCCGACTGACAACTGATATCTCATCGTCCAACGCTGACAACCAATGATCCCTTCGATTCTGACGATTGCTGATGGGCTGTCGTTTCCACATCAACTGGTGTTTCCTTACATTCCGGTCAAAACATATTGCTCATCAGCCTTCACCAGTGGCGCAGAGAAGTGGAGAATTGCCCCTCCACCCCACCTGGGGTGTTGTGGAGTCCCCAAGAAATGCGTCGGGGTTTGGAAAAATTGTGCCGAGGCCGCTAAAAATCATGCTGGGTGACCCGAGAAGAAGCACAGGGTCACCTGAAGATCAGATTGGCCCCAAAAGTTGTTCCAGGTCTATGGAAATCACGCTGGGGCTCCAAGCATCTTGTGCGCAAGCGCACGTGTGTGTGTGCATGTCCATGTACACAGTATGCACTTTAATCAAGTTGAGACAACTTAAAGCATCTGAAACATCTAAGCTTGGGGATTCGCCTCATATGTCGGTAATGCTAGGGGCTTGAAATATTTATATCGGATATAATTAAGATGTGTATGACATGAGAAAATGCTGAACCGTCACCACGGCCCCAGAGGCTGCCTATCTATATCACTCTACTCTATATGCCAATCAGTATATATCTCTAGAACTGAAAAAGACTGCGTTGCAAGATATATGTATTTATGGCCGATACGGATGCATAATACTACCTCTCTTTTATCTTTCTGAACCGCGGACTGTCAGTATCCTATAGACGGCTTAATTTCTCGTAGTTTACACGGTTACCCGGAGAATTTCTGCCGACGTGGAAATTCTTGCCAAAAATGCTGAGTTCACGGTGATGAGCGAATCCGTTGCCGGTATATTTATACTAGCTAGAGCCGGCTGTTCTGAAGCGGCCTCGGCAGCAGCAGCGTCTGCATTTTCACTGCCATGAACTCCAACATGACTCCGTACCCGCATAAATCTGACACCGCTTCATGGGCGCTGTATAACCACTGCAGTTGATGCGCCCTAAAACCCAAATAACTAACTAACTGACACCGCTTCGCTCGTGTACCAGATCGGTCAAACCAGCTAAAATGCGTGACACTTGGTGAGATGAATGCAGTGGGCTCATGAGAACCTCGAACTAATGTAGTGGGCTGGTGTGAACCTGGAGCTAATGTAGTGGGCTGGTGTGAACCTGGAGCTAATGTAGTGGGCTGGTGAGAACCTGGAGCTAATGTAGTGGGCTGGTGAGAACCTGGAGCTAATGTAGTGGGCTGGTGTGGACCTGGAGCTAATGTAGTGTGCTGGTGTGAACCTGGAGCTAATGTAGTGGGCTGGTGAGAACCTGGAGCTAATGTAGTGGGCTGGTGAGAACCTGGAGCTAATGTAGTGGGCTGGTGAGAACCTGGAGCTAATGTAGTGGGCTGGTGAGAACCTGGAGCTAATGTAGTGGGCTGGTGAGAACCTGGAGCTAATGTAGTGGGCTGGTGAGAACCTCGAACTAATGTAGTGGGCTGGTGTGAACCTGGAGCTAATGTAGTGGGCTGGTGAGAACCTGGAGCTAATGTAGTGTGCTGGTGTGAACCTGGAGCTAATGTAGTGTGCTGGTGAGAACCTGGAGCTAATGTAGTGGGCTGGTGTGAACCTGGAGCAAATGTAGTGGGCTGGTGAGAACCTGGAGCTAATGTAGTGGGCTGATAAGATGAATGTAGTGGCCTGATGAGAAGACTATTAATACATTTGCATAGTCGTGTCGTGAAATAAAAACAGAGCGTCTTCCACACTCCAAATAGTTTAGTTGTGCGGTAAAGACAGAACGTCCAGGAGGTAAAACATCCTCAAGCATATTTGTATTAGCATATTCGTTCAATCTTGCCTCTCACAAAAATGCAGTCTACACCATACGGGGCCCATGCAGTGCAATGCAGTCTACACCATTTTTTGACCCATCGGTGTGCAAAACAGAACAATTGGAGTATTTGGAAATGTCGCACCCTGCTGGACCAAGAAATTCAGCGGCGGTAGTTTTGGATCGGCTAGGCGTTAACAGTGACGGTCGATTCTGATAGGTGGCTCCCGCCAAGGCTCGGCTGTGGGCGCTTCAACATGTGCAACTTGGTGAACCGGTAGCCACATATCCCTCACCCACTGCAGCACGCGCACACAAACTGGTCTCACTTAGGATTGGATTGACGACCAGACAAAGGATTCTACCCGAGGTGTGTGCTAAATATGGTATCATACGATTGGTGGTGTGGGGAATTGTGAGTTACTACGTACGTATTTTAGAGTTAAAACTTTCTATTGATATCTAGTGGGGGTCGATTTGATGCACCCACCCTTCTAAAAAAAAATTAGCCAGAAGCGCCGATGAGAGAAAAATGCACCTGGGAAGCGAAGTACCCCCCCCCCCCCCTCCCCCGCTCAGGGAATTCCAGTCTTTTTTCAGCAAGAGGCGGCCCTCCAGGTACTTTCGAAGTGGCGCCACTACCCGATGCGTACCTCCATGACAATTCCTGGATCCGCCCCTGCTTGTGATGTATTTATTCTGCTAAGAAACTGTCACGCATGTTTGACAATGCCGCGGCATGCATTGCGTTTCCCGCATACTAGTGTCGCGCGTATGAGAGGGCAACACTTCTCACACTAGTGCCGCGCATGTGAGAGGGTAATCCTTCTGAAAGCAAGCTGAGCTCGAGGATAAATGTTCCCGCAGTATGAAGGGGCAACCTAAGCATAGTTGGCAGATTCCTTTTCCTGGGATGCTACATTCTCAAACTTCTATTAAGATTAAGTTTGCAAAAATTAATTTAAGTCACATACATTGAATAGCCATATAGCCTCAGTTGCAAAAGTTGGTAAGAAGGGGGCACATCAGAGAAGCCAGCGACACACACACTCATATATGTATATATATATATATATATATATACATATATATAATATAAAATTGGGTACGAAATTTTTCATCGACAGAAATAATTCCGATATGAGCATTTCCATAATAATTATTTTCGATCAAATTACTTTTTCCGACTGTCAGCGCGTAATCGCCATCTGGGCTGATAGAAGGGTGGCAAAATCCAACTGACGAACCCTGGCCTGATGCGCCCGTGATCCCCGTGTCAGTAGCTCGTAATCCCCGTGCCAGTAGCTTGTGATCCCCGAAAGTTGGCACGTGATCTTCAATGTCGAATCAAGGCTTGCCGGCTGGCCGGTGGCCACAACAGGCGTGCAGCAGATCACCGGACGCCTCCCGCTCCCGTGTCGTGGATGACGAGCATGGCCGACTTCCCAATAACCAGACAGAGGTGTGGAAGGTCGCCGGACCCGCTCCGTGCTGTGGAACATGGATCAGACCTGGATTGGAAACTACTCGCCGGCGACTCTCATATACGCATATCAGCGGCACCAGCCTGCCACCTAGCGGACGGTAAGCAAAAACAGAGAAACGCTGCGTTAGTCCGTGCGCCCACGGGAGCTCGGGGTGCGCATTTCGTGCGTGCGTCTTTCAAATGATCTAGCCACCGCAGGTTTGCATACATCGGCCTTTCAAGGCACATAATTGATTAATGAACCTTACAGGTCTTTCCTGATTGGTTTATGATGTTGCGTTCAGAAGTTGTGGTGCGAAGTGAAGGCATCTGTGAGAGGGGCCCACCTCACCCAAAGGGTTGGGCGACTATAAAAGTGATAGCACTGCGAAACAAGTCGGTCAGAAGTAGTGGCGTTGCCAAACACATGTTGCAAGAGCTGACCCAGCAGGGAGGAAGAGAAGGCGGCGCACCTTAGGACCCGAAATACACCTCTTGGAAGCTCTAATGTAACCCCTTCTCTCGAATCTTCCTGTGAAACGCGTTCATCTCCTTGGGAACTGGGCCCCCTGGGAGGTCCGGACGCACCCCTCGACTTTTTTCAGCGAAATACACGCTTCTGACAAAAAAGATGGTGCCGTTCTTTGAGATTTCATGTTCTAGAACAAGTGCCGTCCCTCCGTATAAATGACGCTTCCTTGGCGAAGTCCAGTTATTGGTTTTACGACACGTCGACCGTTGATCATGCAGCTTCGCCAATATCTCCCGCCGATTGGCCGCGAGCGAAGAGTAGCGACAGGCGAGACTCGAACCCACAATCTTTCGAATGTGAGACGGGCAACGTACCCCTAGGCCACTCGTCCCCTCTTGGCGAAGTCCTACCTCCGCCAGTGGTAGTGTAGGGGAGGGGCTGCACCCTCCACGAATTGGATTGGATTGTGGCTTTACGACGCACTCAGCAGCTGAGGCTATATGGCGTCGCATACCTCTCACCCTGTCAGGAGGGGCGGGGATCGCGGGGAATTGAACTCTGCACCGCTGGCTTGCCAGACGCTCAACTTAACCACTGAGCTCCCAACACCCCTGTACCCCCCCCACTGAACAGCCGCTCAACCCCCATTGCGGATTGGTGGATACGCCGTAGTCTGTACTCTCCTATTCAGCTGTGCAAGCCTCTCCACTGAAAAACGTTGTCTAAATCATATCTAGAGACTGCAAGGGTGGGGACGGAGGTAGAACCGCACATTTTTGTCGCGAGCTTGGCCGTCGCCACGAATTTTGGATACGGGTAAATGGGTAAGGTCCTTGGCATACTTTTTTATATGCCATGCCATGGTCTTAATGTTGCATTTCTTAAACTTTGACGGACCCAGAGAGCAGTGGTCAATGACAACTGAGATGTTATGATTTGGTACACAATTAGGCCTTGCTCACGATTTCTAAAATAGCTAGAACACAATATGTTGAAGATGTTGTCTTGGCTTCAAGAGTCAAGTTATACGGGCCTTTGAGTTTGAGTATCAAGTCAACATGGCCATTTGAGTTATACGAATTTGATTAGTTTTGCTTGCCTGCTGACGAGTGGCGTTTTTATCCCCATCTCCCCTCCAAGTCGACTGAAAGCTAGCTAGATTCGCATCTGATGACTTCCTTTGTCTTGATTATTTTGTTTCGTTCCGTCTACACACTCGACAGCATCCCGGTGGAATGTCTGATCAGGACACTTTCGCTCCGAACGTGAACAATTCAGCGCATACCACAATACATGTTCCCACCCGATGACACGGTCACGCATCGGGGCGTTCACTTACCCAAGATGCTTTCATGGCCGATACACAATCGGCTGTTAGTTTCCTATCCAGGTGTACATCACTCGTGCCGTGGGTGACGAGCAGTTGACTGGCCAGTGGCGCCACAGGTGTGTGCCGGACCGCCGGACCCCCCCCGCGTGCGGTAGATGGAGCGTGGCGATAAGCAGGCGATGACAGTCAGCACGTCATAAAACGCCGGGGCGCGTTCCGAGCCACGATCGTGCGGTGAAAGGGTGGCTCTGGCCACGCCCGTATCAGGCCCTTCAATGTAGGCACCAGGTGTGCCAATTATCAGCAGTCACTGATATCTGCGCATGACGCAAATGCCAGGCGTTTGTTTCGTTTTGTTCGTGACTGGTTGGTTGGTTATTGGCTTTACGACACATCGACCGTTCAGTCATGTAGCGTCGCCAATCTCTCACGCCGATTGGTCGCGGGCGAAGAGTAGCGACAGGTCAGACTCGAGCCCACAATCTTTTGATTGTGAGACAAGCAACTTATCTTGTTCGTGACTGGCAACGAACAGAAACATGAGCAGAAGCACGGCGGTTTGGTTGGTATCCGAAAACGACTACAGCGGAAAATGACCCAGAATGACATGCCAAAGCGCGACCACCGCAGAACGCGGCTAAGCCAGAGCGTGACGTAATGAAGACACCGTCAGCGTACATAAAGCGGACAAAGCCATAGTGGAACTCTTTGTGGCGGCTCTCGAGTTTGACTGCAGAAAAGGCACATGCTGACATAGGCTTGGCAATGCGTTTTGGGAGGAATTTGCTGTTCCACTAGTTCAAACTAGCTGACGGCGACAACCGTTCAAGCCACGAAATTACGTATACGCCCATCCGATAGCACTACTACCTTGGACTCGATGCAATGTCGCAGCCAGGGGGGGATGACGACAAAAAATGTCATAAAACAGAACACTTGAACACTTTCGGCGCGCGGATAATTTTTCGTTTTGAGTGGTGAAAATGTCAAAAATGTCATCTAGTGCATTTTCTATTGCTAAGGGAGCCCGAGCCATCCCCCTCGGCGGCGCCTCTGACCCGATGATATTCCGCCCAGCATAACTTGAATGCTTGCCAAAGCCGCCATTCCATTTTTAAAGACCTCGACGGCACCGATGAAATAGGCTGAGAAACTGAAACAAAATGCAAACGCATTATAATACAGCCATATTTCTCGTCTAGCAATGCACTGCAAGACATTCCTACGCAATGGAAACGCACCCAGTCCATGGAATCACCATATGGCGAGGAAAGCCCGAGATCTTAAAAAGCCCAGCCGAAACCCATCAGCATGCGCAGTGGACCTACCCTCAATGCTGAAAACAGCCGTACTCACTGTATTGACAGAAGCATAATGACAATGACGGTTGGACCATTCCTGTAAACACGCCTCACCACTCTTGTAAATTCGCGTGCACATTTCATTAAACTATATAAAACTACCGACTTTAAGCCGAGATGGGTGTGAGTAAGAATGATGTCCAGCATTATTCCCGCCAATATTCGCCTATTCCTGTACGGCGTGCGCTCATTGTGTAGCTGTGCCCGCTATCCAAGGGTAGGTAAAACACTTCCGCATTTGCTCCGGCTCTGCCCAGCAGTACTGTACTTTTCGTCCCAGCTTGGATGGACATCAGGTCTACCACAACAATGGGTGCCCCCCTTCAGTGATTCTGAGGGTTCACTTCGGCACGGACGAGAGCTCTAAAACTCAGAGGTACATGTGCATCACATTAGGAAAATCTTATGCTGAGCAATGTAAAAACGACAAAATAATTTAACAAAATACAAGCTTTATTCAGGTGTTCTTGGATTACTTTTGTGCATACAAAAAATGCACCATACCTAGATATCTGGACTCACGTGGCTCCGAATTAACGTAATCCCAGGGCAGCCCGCACACACCGAAGCAGGAAGACAAATTCCCAGACGGAAGTAGGCAGGCATCCCGAGTTTGAGAACGGGGCGGCGTGTTTCTCAAGTGTTAGGGGAGGGGCAGACGTCAAACAACAAGTAATATACTAATCGGTGCGAAAAGCTTCTCATAGCAATCGGCTTGGGCGATCAACACGCGCACTGGAGGGGGGGGGGGGCCAAATCCGCCCACCCTTCCGGTTTTTCGTAGATAACTCCACATTTTACCGGCTGATATACGCCATTGTTTGTGTACCTGCCACTAAATGACCGGCGCGTTGTTTGAAGTAAGAAAAATGAATATCGACCAAAGATTTTTCGAGTTAGGGGTCGCTAAGGTCAAACAATTTTATCAGCGCCAGATCACAAATATCGGCGCTGATGCGCTTCCCGTATATTAGCAAAAAGGAAGTGTTCTTGGTAAACTAGCGACTTGTTTGATGTACATTGCCATGCTACATTGTTCCAGTCATGTCAAGTCAGGTCAAGTTCATAACAGGTTAACACACGCCCTAGAGGGGGTATGGCAAAATCCGCCAATTCTTCCGATTTTATGCGCATAACTCCATATTGTACCGGCCAATATACACCATATTTCCGCGTACCTGCTTAGAAATCACCGGCGCATTGTTTAAAGCAAGACAAATGAAAATCGGCCGAGACGTTTTCAAGTTAGGGGCCGTTAAAGTAAAAACAATTCGCAGCGCCAGACCACAAAAATCGACGCTCATGCGCTTTCCGTATATTGGCAATAGGGAAGTGTTCTTGACAACACTAGCAACTTGTTTGATGCATATTGTTATGCTATATAATTTAAAAGTCATGTTAGGTCGCCGAGGTCAAGTTCATGATAGGCTAATGGAGCCAAACTTGGTCAACTGGAATGTGTCATAAATGCAAATGACTGTCATGCGATTGATGTCACTTTACATGTTACTCCCTATACATCCAGAAATCTACTGCCATTGTGTGCCTAAGCGTTTCCATACTTGATTCATGTATTTCACTCCTTTCTTTGCGAAGCCGATTGTGCCGAGCCGCCCAACGGAGCGGTCGGGATGGGAGCCCGGTTCCGGTAACTGGAGCAGGTAATGACCTAATAAAGTGCTCCTATTTAGGTGACCTGAGGTCAAATGGCGGATCTGACATCTGTATTGCATCATTAGTAATGTCCAAAACATCATTAATGCTAATTTTGGAGCATTTAAACACAACCACAGCGATCCATTACAATGACAAGCCAAGCCAAGCAAAACCAGAAAATGTTGATATTCTGACCTCATTTGACCTTGAAGATATTGACCTAAGGTCATGAACTTTGCACACAATAGAGTTAACTATCGTGCCCATCCACCCTGTGAATTTAATTGCTCTAGCCTTCATAGGAGCTGAGATCTTAGGGGGGTGTAATCCGCCCCCCCCTCCAGTGCGCGTCATTTTCAGAGGCCCTCCAGGGCGCGTGTTAATCCTCACCCAGTACAGCGCAGTCAGAAATTGTCCTCATTCCTGTCCGCTGTCTTCCGCCTCCGTCAGCCATACTTACCACGTGCACCCCCCCCCCGTCCTGGAATGTCGCTATTGCTGTTGCTGCCATCGCTGCGCGCTGTTCAAGTGTTGTCCCTAGCTGTAATTGAAACCGATGCAATAGTTGATAATGGAAGTTGCAGCTAAAAAAACATTAATCGGCCAGATCCACTTCGTACATGAGAGGCGGATTCAAGAATGTCCACGATCGGGCACACATCCGGAGAGACGCCACTTTGTCTTCCCGGAGGGGCGACTTCTCTTTCAAGGGGGTGTTTTCCTCTCAGACGGCCGTGTCTGGCGGAAAAAAATGAGTGTATACGCGAGCCTGTAAAGAGGGGCATCCTTTCTCGGGCAGAGGGGCAACACCTTCCCATGGAGAGAGGCACACACCATAGGTGACTCCACCCCTGTATTCGCCCCTTTCGTAGATATTTTTCCCCACAGTTTTGCAGCGACGAAATGCGCTGTGTTCAGCGGTCCATGTTCATTCCGCTTTACACCGTTTGCATTGTGTGCCAGGTTAGGAGCACTCGTTTGGGCTGTCAGTACGCTTTCAAACATACTGCGAATACGGCGGTGTGCGTGTGATAAGATTTATGTATTTAAAAAGCACGTATTGGGCTGCACCCGCAGCAGTGGGCGTGGCCTCACCCTCCACCGTCGCCATCGGAGTCAGCGACGGCTCCACCTCATCATGGAGATACCGCCGTGTGCTCCACCACCTCATCACGGAGACACCGTCGTGTGCTCCACCCGTCACAGCGATACCGCCGCGTGCCCACCAGTAATGGAGATACCGCCGTGTGCTCCACCACCTCATCACGGCGACACTGACGCGTGATCCACCCCTGCTACGGCGACACCGCCGTGTGCTCCACCACCTCATCACGGCGACACTGACGCGTGATCCACCCGTCACAGCGATACCGCCGCGTGCTCACTAGTAATGGAGACACCGCCGTGTGCTCCACCACCTCATCACGGCGACACCGCCGTGTGCTCCACCACCTCATCACGGAGACACCGTCGTGTGCTCCACCCGTCACAGCGATACCGCCGCGTGCCCACCAGTAATGGAGATACCGCCGTGTGCTCCACCACCTCATCACGGCGACACTGACGCGTGATCCACCCCCGCTACGGCGACACTGCCGCCGAGAAGACACCCACGAAACGCCACGCAAAAGCAGCTCGGGTGTATTGACGCGCGCGGGCTACAGCTACGAGCCGACAGCCGTTGCTATGTGACCGAGGCCTGGCCGCCGGACGCGTGCCTACCGTTCTCGGCCGCCGGTGCCGCCGACCTGCTGTCCCCGCTCGGGTCGGCCGCCTCGTCCGTCGAGGCTAACCTGCTGCCATCGGCCGGGTCGGCTGGGTCGGACGTCTCATCCGCCGAGACTGACTTGCTGCCCTCGGCTGGGTCGGCCGCCTCACCCGCTGAGGCTGGCCTGCTGCCCTCCGCCGGGTGAACCGTCTCTTCTGCCGGCGCATCCCCGGCGGCCGCCTTCTCCTCCAGGGCTCGCGCGTCCGCGAACTTGTTCCTCTCTGTGGCCGACAGACGTTTGGGTCACGTCACTAACACATCACCGGCGCAGTCGCATAAGTTCCCTCACAACCGGAGACGACCACTGACAATGTGACCAGCACTGCCAGAAGTCTCCTCACAGCCTGATACAAGCACTGGCAACAATGAGACCGGCACTGCCAAAAGTCCTCTCATAACCAGAGACAAGCACTGCTAACAATGCGACCAGCTGTACCAGAAGTTCCCGAAAACCCGGACGCGAGCACTGCCGACGAGACCAGCACTGCTAGAAGGCCCCTCATAACGTGAGATAATCATTGACAATGAGGCAAAGAGACCAGCACTGTCAGAAGCATCCCGCAACCGGAGACAAGCATTGCCAGCGACGCGCACGGTCCGGTGGGGCACGGCCGGCCGGCCGGCGGCCAGTACCGTATTTGGTGGTGTCGGCGCCCAGCAGACGCAGGTAGTGGATGCGCTCGTTGCGCTGCACGTAGGCGCGGACCGAGGTGGCGCCCTTCCAGCCGACCACGTGCGTGCGCACCGGTCGGCCGGACGGCGTCGCGTCGTCCACTGTCAGCGCGACGGCGCCCGGCCCTGGAGACACGGGTCGCAGGTCACCTCGGGGCACGGCCGACCACAACATTGTCACAAGCTGCAGCTGGTCACACATCATTCCCGAGCGCGGCGGCACGCTGTGTTGTCCGTGGTAAGCCAGCAGGCAAATCGCAACAGACCATGTCATGATGGTATATGATGGGTCACAAGTCACAAATAGAGGGTCATATACAAGCCAGGTCAATAACAAGCCACGGGCGAAGTCGCTTCAGAGCATAAGTGCCAGAGCAGCACGCGCCCAAGCGTCCACAAGCCGCTATGACCGACGGTTGGTGGACAGAAGCGGCCATGGCGGAAAACTTCGGGTCACCACCGACTGCCAAGGGACCAGATATGGCGGACCCATGCAGGACCCGGACAGACAGCGCGGCAGCCAGTCAGCACTGTTCGAAGCTCATCAGAGACGGTCACAATGCGGGCCGTAACATGTCAGCAGCGGTCACACTGCGGGCCGTAACATGTCAGCAGCGGTCACACTGCGGGTCGTAACATGTCAGCAGCGGTCACACTGCGGGCCGTAACATGTTAGCAGCGGTCACACTGCGGGCCGTAACATGTCAGCAGCGGTCACACTGCGGGCCGTAACATGTCAGCAGCGGTCACACTGCGGACCGGAACATGTCAGCAGCGGTCATACTGCGAGCCGCAACATGTCAGCAGCGGTCGCACTGCGGACCGCAACACGTCACTAGTTATACTCTGCATCTGACCGCACGCCCCGACCTGACCAATGTCCAGTTTGCGACCCGAGCGTATGTCCCCGTGTGACCTGACAAAGGAACACCTGAGCCCGTCGCGTGCTGACCTGACTTGGCCATCTCCTCCTGCGTGGCGGGGTCCAGCAGCTTGAACTCGGCCGGCAGCTCAATGTCGTCGTACTGCAGAATCTTGCCGAGGTCGGTAGCCGTCACCCTGACCTTCCGCTTGGTCATGTAGGGCAGGATGGCACCAGAGCCCTGCACCGTCCAGCACAGTCACTGGCAGTCCGCACTGGCCTCTCGTCAAGTGGCTACAACACTGTTAATTACTTGTTACAACTACCGCAAACATAGGTAAGTGCAACTTATTTGCCTAGTCCTGAAGGCTGGTGAGTCCTAAAGCCAAGATAACTAACCAAGGAGGTGGATCAGTTAATGGTAGACACGGTGTCATGAAGCCCAAATAACTAGCCAATGAGGCAGATAATTTCACGTTGACTGATTCGTCCTCAAGCACAATTAAACAAGGAGACAGATGAGTGACCTCAAAGTGATCCTTACTTTCGATATTTTGCTGATAAATGTCAGCTTGATGTGCTTGCCGTAGCCTACCTCCTAGCCTAGGCTCGGCCATAGCTTTGCCATAGCCTACCTGAAGCACCTCACCAACGACTCAGACGAACAGGCAACACAACCAGATATATTAGTGACGACTGAACAAGTATTAGGCGAATGAATACGGGCCACGTGTGGAAAATTCACCGTCATTATACGGACATCTGTGTACGGATATTCACGGTCATTATACGGAGAAGCTCGCGCACGAGGCCGGTTTGATGCTCAGGGTCCTGCCACCACACTTAGTGCGTGGTCTTGAGAGCTCGCTCTCCAGAGGCTTACGGACTGTAGCCCGCTGGCAGCGCACCAGACGCGGATCATAACTTTGTCAAATAGTCATAGTCATAGTCATAGTCATAGTCATACAGTCATATTCATAGTCGTATAATGAGTTCTCCCTATTCATGGCTTTTCAGCACTCGCGTCAATACATGGTTCAATCATAAGAGAAACTCAAATTATGAAAAACACTAAGTAACGCAAAATGTCAATGAAAAAAGTCAATGAATAGTCTCCTCTTAATGCCTAACAAAGTGACGATTGCGCATGCCAGTCAACACAGCGTACACAATTCCGAAAACCATCGCAGCAGGAAAGTCGCGCAACCAGCTGACAGCAGCCTCACCTCCTGGGCGAGCCGGAAGCCGCACGGTGTGTTCTTGTTGTCGCAGCGGGCGAACACCTTGACGCCCGAGTTGATGACCTTCAGCCGGTGCTGGTTGACCTCGATCAGGTCGCGCACGGCCGGCGAGCACAGGTAGATGTTCTTCTTCTTGCCGCGCTCGCACCGGGTCATCAGCAGGGTCGCGTCGAACTCGGCGCTCAGACTGTAGAAGTCGCTGCGAGCACGGTAGTGTGCGATGTCAAAATGTTCGATGACATGTGCTAAACGCTAAAAGCACAAAACTGCAGTTCGCAGTTTTGCGTTAAACGCACAAAGCTGGGATGTGTTGCCGACCAGAACGCTCAGTTAGGATAGTGCTCACGAGGACGAAATATCCAACCGACATGGACAGTGTACTGATATTTTTTTTTAATGAAGCAAAACCTCTTGACCAATTAGGCAATATTGACATGAAAACGGACCTTATTGCTTCCAAATTCCCACTTGTGAATTGTTACACCACCACCTACAATGTCAGATACCGGTTTGACCATGTGTTATAACTAACGTTATTCACATCAGTTGATCAAGTGCCACTTGGCGCCATTTGCATTCACTTTCTGCTCGCCATATTTGCTCATTCATCACATCCATCACGGTCTCTGATGCGCTGGCTTCACGTTCTTTATCCAACGAAGGATGACTATTTATGACGAAGTTACGGAGATGGATCTAAGACGCTTCTGAGACAAGTGGGGATGGGTCTTAAAAGTCTCCGGACGGAGACCTATTGCAGTTGTCGGAGGCTCGTCACTGAACATATGGCCAATGGCTTCCACTGCCTTCCCTAGGGAGAGGACAGTGCAACCACGCAACACGCAAAGTTAATTGATATCCTGAGCAGAGACAAACCGACATGACGCACGCACTGATCCACAATCAGCACGACTGTCGCCCTAGAACTCCCCCACTCACTCCAGCTCCTGCAGCATCGGGTCCCCCTTCTTCACGAAGAAGTAGGGGTCCTCCTTGTAGCCGCGCATCCGCCGCGGCTTCTTCCTGGGTGGAGAGCCTCTCCTGACCGTGGTGTCTGCGGGCTCGTCCGCCGCCTGGCCGTCGAGACCGGCGGGTGACGACGGCGCCACCGCCGACGCACCCTTCGCCACCTTCTCCAGCACGGCCAGGAAGAAGCCGCCCGTGTTCTGGTGGTGCGGCAAGATCCGCATGCTGACGGCACACGGACGAAATGTCACGCGACTGGAACCCAGCAGACCAAGTGCTGTCGGGCTAACGGCAGCCGAATAGATGCCTTTCGAAATAGCCGCGGAATTGCAAATGAGCTGTTTATGATGTCGCAAAATTTAGTTCAGCTTCATCTGGACGTTTTCAACAAAGACATCAACAGCACACAGGATGAAAGTAAATTTATCATCAATTCTATTGTTGAATAGTTTCCATTCGCAGTGTCAGAATGCTAATGTCGCTTGCTTATTGATCACTGTGGGCCGATGACACCCTGCCAGCGAGATCACGTGACACCAGCGGGCCGTGTTCATGCCCGGCCGGCTGCAGCGCCGTTCGCTCTGGCTCCCGAGAACACAGTGAACACAGGCAGCTCTGGCTCACCATTTCCACAGCGAGTACGGGCCGTTCCGCCTCACAATTTCCACAGCCAGTACGGGCCGCTCCGCCTTACCACACCCACAGCGAGTACGGGCCGCTCCGCCTCACCACACCCACAGCGAGTACGGGCCGCTCCGCCTTACCACACCCACAGCGAGTACGGGCCGCTCCGCCTCACCACACCCACAGCGAGTACGGGCCGCTCCGCCCTACCACACCCACAGCGAGTACGTACCGCTCCGCCTCACCACACACACAGCGAGTACGGACCGCTCCGCCCCAACACACACAGCGAGTACGTACCGCTCCGCCTCACCATTTCCACAGCGAGTACGAGCCGCTCCGCCTCACCACACCCACAGCGAGTACGGGCCGCTCCGTCCCACCACACCCACAGCGAGTACGGACCGCTCCGCCTCACCACACCGACAGCGAGTACGGGCCGCTCCGTCCCAACACACCCACAGCGAGTACGGGCCGCTCCGCCTCACCACACCCACAGCGAGTACGGGCCGCTCCGTCCCACCACACCCACAGCGAGTACGGGCCGCTCCGTCCCACCACACCCACAGCGAGTACGGGCCGCTCCGCCTCACCACACCGACAGCGAGTACGGGCCGCTCCGTCCCAACACACCCACAGCGAGTACGGGCCGCTCCGCCTCACCACACCCACAGCGAGTACGGACCGCTCCGCCTCACCACACCGACAGCGAGTACGTACCGCTCCGCCCCAACACACACAGCGAGTACGGACCGCTCCGCCTCACCACACCCACAGCGAGTACGGGCCGCTCCGCCCCACCACACCGACAGCGAGTACGGACCGCTCCGACCCACCACACCCACAGCGAGTACGGGCCGCTCCGCCCCACCACACCGACAGCGAGTACGGGCCGCTCCGTCCCAACACACCCACGGCGAGTACGTACCGCTCCGCCCCACCACACCGACAGCGAGTGCGGGCCGCTCCGTCCCAACACACCCACGGCGAGTACGGGCCGCTCCGCCTTACCACTTCCACAGCGAGTACGGACCGCTCCACCTCACCATTTCTTCAGCTCGTCGTTTGGCTCGCTGGGCGGGAACATGTGTGGTCTGATGAGCGTGCGGTGTTCCGGCGCTATCGTGTCGCCCGTCTCGTACAGCACCATGTCCTGCCACGTTAGAGCGTGTCAGAATGCGTCAGAACATGTCAGAACTTGTCAGAACGTCGCCGCCACAGAGCTATATTCCAAAGGATGGTCAATTGTGACGCCACACAATAGCGCGGAGATGCCCGCTGGCGTCGGCCTGCCTGTCGTACACCACACCTCAACAAAAGTCCGCCGCTAATAACAAAAAGACGAATTTGTTCGGGGGCCAATTGGGATCCCGGAAACGGGCGAAGATGATCCAAATATATCCAATATATATATGTACATCCACAGCACCAGATGACGTGGCTGTTAACATGACCTACATGACTTACACCTCCATGACAGATGACACTGAGTAGCCAAATAGTGTTCGCCATCCAGCGATAGTGCCTGTCGGCGGTACGGGGCAGCCTTACACCAATATACCATATATCTACCACAATACACTACACATCACCGCAGGCGTTACCAACATCAATTCCTGGGGGGGGGGGGCTCCAACCTCAGGGATTTGGGAGATATTTTTAAGCTGGATGGGGAAAGGCTATGGCCGACTGTGTGTGACCTGTCTTCTAGCCACTGGCAGATGCTGAGCTGAGAGGGAACAATCGTGCTCGCTATGGCTCATCTTGCATGCATACAAGAAGCACCACAAGCGACCAAAGTCCAGGTGTGGTCTAAACCCCAGGGACCCCACCTGTGGCGACGCATATGGCAATTATCACATTGAACACGGCGGGAGTATGTCTCCAAAAACACACCTACATGCAATTACATGCTCTTACAATGCAAGTCAGCACGCCACAAACAAAACGAATTGACATAACCTGAGTTGTTGGAATTGCCGACATGTGTAATCAAGGGCAATACTTAGTCCTTTCTCAACAAACATATCCAGAAGTCGGAGATTGTGGCACAACTTTACGTCAAGGTTCAGATTAGATGTGTGTTGAGCGGGGGGCGGAGATGGCCGAGTGGTTAAGGTATTGAGCTCTGGGTACCAAAGGTCCCGAGTTCAACACTCGCATCACTCGGGAAATTTCCCAATCCCGCGGCCCACCGGCGAAACAATGTGGGCGGTGCCATTAGCCGTGATCGAACACAAAGAGCGTCGAGTACCACCTAATAAACAACAGATCTAAAGGTGGACATCGTCGTGAAACCTTCAAAAAGTGTCAGAAGTACTTCCTTTTCTAGCATCCATATATAGAAATTCACACCAAACTCAGCTTCAACATCCAAGTCAACCTTGATGACTCACGACCGAAAAAAGGTCATCTGGGGTCAATAATGATAGGTGGCCACGAATGCCCTTGAACACATCAATGACGCATGCAAGCGTGTTAACTGAGCTGCCCATCACCCTTCCACATACAACACTAGCTATTTCGGGCAATAAGTCACACCAAGTGTCCATAATCCGCAATTCCGGCAAACAACGGCTGTCGTGTTCCCCCTCACACCCCAGCCCTGACCGATACTGCTGACGTTGCATCTCTCGCTATTTTTACAGCGTCAGATCGGCAGGTGATACCACACCATCTGTACCGAACGACTTACTACTTCTCTGTGGTTGTGAACGAAAAATACCGGGGTGGGGGTGGAGGTGTTCCATCACCCCCTGCACCGGCGAAGGTTAAGCCGGGTCGTGTCTCACCTTGGAATAGACAGACCACCGGGTCAGACCCGGACTGAACTTGAGGCCTGGCAGCCGATCCGAGACGTCCACCAGGCGCACCGAACCTGAGGACGCGCGCACACACACACTTCCGTAAAAACGGCAACAGCTCTCACGTATTTCAACGCGGAGTACGTATTTTATTGGAGCAAGTTGACTTCGAACAACACTTTTCGGTCCACTCTACCTATTAGAAAAGGAAAATTAAAGAAAACTTGAAAACTCAAAATTTTGAAATAAAAAATAAGATTTTTCGGTGGCCAAAAATTGTATGGTCCTGGTCGATTTCGCTTTCCTTTTCTGATTCCAAATATTTTTTATCTTCAAATCTCTCGAAACGAACCCCCCAGAACCACAAACATAATGTAAGTCATGACACTCTAGGGCCCTTAGTGATGTTACTTTTTGTGGGGAAACTTTTGGAGGTGGTGTCTGGCCCTAGTCGTCGAGAGCTTTCCGGTGACACCTATTTCGTTTTCGTGCGACGCTTAGTTTGGAGATTAGAGGGGGTCTCTACCGACCCACCCCGAAGGGGGGAGGTGAGGATCTGACAGGAGACGGGTTAAAAACAAACACAAATAATTCACACTTCACCCTCAGCTCAGAGCGCATACATGACTACCTACGCAGCCAACTCCCCATGTAATACGGACCCAACACCACAACCGCACACGCCACAGTTGGATGCGGTAGCGGTGCGCAAAGCAAAGGATCAGTCAAGGTCTTGTGTTTGTAGTATGACACTGTTCAACATGTGTTCAAAGATGCTAATGGTCATGTCATATACAAAATACTTTGCACATATTGGTTGACAGACAGTTTTCAGAACAGAAAACGCTAACGAAGCACGTTCTGATCGGCGGCCTCCGGGATTCGAGAAGACGTCTCCTAAATCTATAAAACTGTCCCACTGTATGGGTGGCAAGAACGCAGGTTTTCAGAGGCGCGGCTCCGGAGCCGGAGGACACTGTACTCAGTGCGCATGCGCGCCGTTTTACACTCGCTGTTGGCGCGTTATCGCGTTATCGTCTGCAATTCTGGTGGTTGAAATTAACAGAAGTGTGGGAAACTGTTGTCGGGCTACTGACTGGTAGGAAAAGTGGTTAGAGTGGGTACAGTTAGTGGACTAACCAGCATGTTTGTAGGTATCGTTCTGTGTTTATTTTCATTGACATCTTTGGTTCCACATTTGCGTCAGAGTGCATGTGAAGCCCATCCTATCCGGTATGAACCCGGAGTGCAAAAATGTTTCAGAGATGCAATCTCTTAAGAAGTGCCTTAATTCCCACGTCAAACTAGGTACAGACAGACACTGATATCTTTCAAGCATTTCTAAAAATCATGACATCCACGTTCGACAAAAACTTTTTTCTTCACCATATAACGAACCCGTTGACACAATGCTCGTCAAATGCATCAATTGAAGTGTGATACAAGGAGCAATAGCTGAAGATAGCGAACACAAGCCAGATCATGGCCTGCTTTTAGTGAGGGTCAATAAACCGAAACGGAAGCTTCCGGTTTGCTTCCGACATAAAAGTTATTTTATCAGTTTAGCTGTAATACTAGAAGTATTACAGAATCCTGCCGATGCATTTATACCGGAAACCCACGAACAAAGATGACATGATCCACTTCCGCTCCGCCCACAGCCAGAGCACAAAGTAGGGCCGCGTTACCGGCCTTTCCCTGAGGGCACTAAGGATTTGCCCTTCAAGTTTTTGCAGGATGAACCTTTTAAAGTGCAATCATTCAGAAAACTAAAATTTCCGCTGGCTAATCTACTGATCATACTTAAGGCAGAGAATGAGGAGTGTACATACATACTCTGATTAGGCGGAGAATGAGGAGTGCCCACGCATAACCAAGCGGATTTTGGTCAGAACAGTGACTCAAAACATCGAACATATCACGAAAACGCGTTTGCTCTAGTGTCTTTATGGCTACGGTATCTGGGCCAAACATAGGTCAGCTCGTGAGGTCAGGACAAGTTGGAAGACACGAGAACCATGGCATCGTAACTTACAGAGCACGAATATCTTGCATGATGGTGCATGCGAGAAAAAAACATACTATGGGGGAACTGGTTCAGGCGTACCGACGAAGATTAAACAGCGTAAGGCAGACCTACGCAAGCACATGTCAAATTACCTAATAATTCACGCGTACAGGTCAGGGACGGTCACCGTTTGCAACATGTCTGGTGAGTCAGTTACTTTGGCCTGAGGGAACTCCGATCAGTCTGATCATTCGCAACCATGTCGGTCATTCTGGTACTTTCGTGCTTCACTGTCAGCCGAAAACCATTGCCTTGGTGAGTACGCACTCTGGAATCTTGTCGTTGTCAGGCACCGAAACAAGCCTCCAGAGTGCGAAATTTTTTAGTTGCCCCACAAAATGTCTCCATACGGCACAACCCATGTGAGGCCCATATAACGGTCTGCACTCTCGAGCAGTATTAGCACGTGGTTACTTGCCAAGGATCCAAGAAACACAACCTGTCAAAGGTTGAGCGGCGAACGGTGGAGGCGGCCTACACTGCTGCTGATGACACCACAAACACATCGGTATGATTCTTTAAAACTACTAGCGCTACGGCTCATCTGATCATAAAAACCACAATTTCGTTCTGGTGTATTGGCCAAGGCTTTGGTCTTAGTTGTGTTCGCTATTTTGAGCTATTACCCCATGCTTCGCATCTCAATTTATGCATTTGACATGCATTGTGCAAACAGTTTCGCTATATTGTGAGGTTTTTGGTCGGAAGTACAAGAAGGGAATGTGATCACGATGTTTAGAAATGCTTTAAAAACATGATTTTAGCATCGGCCTTTACCTTGCTTGACCTGCTTTCCTTATGCCGAAAATGCAGCTGAAAGGTTGGCAAATATCTTCGAACTTTGGTCTGAAGAAATTATTTTCTGTTCAATTCATGTGTAATTTCGTGTTTATCATTCCACCATTCTCACCAAAATCGTCCATGCTTCATCGTCAATGATTCTCACAATACATCGAACATAATACACCGCGTTCACAACCACAGAACAACAACCACAAAGAGCTTCCCACAATACATAACATGTAGCACACCATGCACACAGATACAGAGCAACAGCCATATAGAGCCGCGTCCATGAACAGCCATGGAGCCACATCTCTGAACGGTTAGTGAGCTATATTCCTGAACAGCCAAAGGGTGTTGCACTCTTGAACAGCCACGGAGAGCAACATCTCTGAATGATAGCATCTCTGAATAAAGAGCTGCATACCTGAACGGCCAAGGAGCTACATCTCTGAACAGCCATTGAGTTACAACTGCTGGATAGCCAGAAAAACTATGCTAACTAAGCTCAATAAGGCAGTACGGCGGCACATACGGAATATGACGGTGCGCGCGGCAGTTCGCAAAACCAGATATTACCATCAGTGACTTTCACTGAAAATAAACGACCAAAGAAGTCGCACATACCTGAACTACTGGACATCTCTACAACAAATAAAGAGCCAGGTATACTCCCCGCAATACAGCATTAAACGTGAATAATGGCACCGCAGCACCCATTAACTATCACACGATAATTAGCTAAACACATTCGGTATTCTAGCAAAATGCATGCATGCATTAATATAATTGTCTCCCTAGCTTTTGACCCTTGATCGCCGACCATTTAGTTATCGACCAACAGCCGTTGTAAGCTCGACAATTTCCCGTTGGACTCAGAGCACTGACACTGGAACCAAATCACTGAACACTGCGCTACCCATCACTCCCCGTTGAATCACGAACACCGATCGTTGATTTCCGACCACCAGCCGCTGTACTCCTGACCATCGACAGTTGGACTCCCAACCACCGACCACTGGACTCCCGTCCTCCCAATGTTAGACTCCCGACCACCGACCACTGGACTCCCGACCTCCCAATGTTGGACGCCCGACCACTGACCGTTGGACTCGAGCAGTATCCTGTTCACCACCGCCTCGTCCTCGATCGGGTTGAGCGAGCAGGTGGAGTAGACCAGCCTGCCACCGACGGCCAGCACCTCCAGGCCGCGCATGGCGATGTTGTACTGCAATCTGGCGCCCGGCGCAGACGGAGGCGCGCGTCAAACACAGCACACAGACGACGGCCACCGCACCACAACTGTACACCAAGCACCGGGCACACTGGCACAGCGTAGGCCACTGCTCCACAACTGTACACCAATTACTGAACACACTGGCACAGCATAGGCCACTATACTACAACTGTACACCAATCACCGGGCACACTGGCACAGCATAGGCCACTACACTACAACTGTACACCAATCACCGGGCACACTGGCACAGCGTAGGGCACAACACTACAACTGTACACCGATTACTCGACATGGGCCCAACTTACTGACTGCACACATACCATATCCGACATGTGCTCAATATACACTGGAAGCACATGCCACTTAAGACTGCGCTTCCCTCCGTGCAATCGATGGATACGTGACAGTGGACATGTCACGTATCTGGCAGTGCACCGCCATAGTCCACCGCCAGTCCAGTGCTGCACGGGGGTGCACCTCGACCGTCGGCTGTGCACCGCCGCCGCTCACCGCACAGCTCTCCACCCGCTGCAGCTGTACGGCAGTACCCCACCATGCCGCCGCAGCTGCTGCACTCACCCGTGCAGTTGGTTGGTTAGTGGTTTTACGACACATCAACCGTTAAGTCATGTAGCGTCACCAATCTCTCGCACCGATTGGTAGCCGAGGAAGAATACCGACAAGTGAGACTCGAACCCACGACCTTTCGATTGTGAGACGAGCAACTTAACCCTAGACTACTCGTCCCCCACTCACCCATGCAGGTTACAGCCGTTGGCCGGGTTCCACTTTGGCCAGACGTCCACGTTTTTCCGCATGGTGCCGTCTCCTGAGCAGGGAACGTCGCACAGCACGCGGTCGAATAGCAGGCGCCGCTGGGCCCCGTCTGGTCCTGCGGACATAACAGGCGGCCAGTCAGCAGGTGGGCCCCGTCCGGTCCTGGGGACATAACAGACGGTCTGTCAGCATGTGGGCTCCGTCCGGTCCTGGGGACACAAAAGACGGTCAGTCAGCAGGTGGGCCCCGTCCGGTCCTGGGGACACAAAAGACGGTCTGTCAGCATGTGGGCTCCGTCCGGTCCTGGGGACACAAAAGACGGTCAGTCAGCAGGTGGGCCCCGTCCGGTCCTGGGGACACAAAAGACGGTCAGTCAGCAGGTGGGCCCCGTCCGGTTCTCTGTGTTTGTCCGTCTGTGCGTCTATGTCTTTTCTCTCTCCCTCCCCCTCTCTCTAGTTATCTACCTACATATACCATAGCAAATAAAATTTGCTTGATATGAAAATATGAACCCAAATCAGGCTACTGAATGTTCTTGCCTAAAATCGCCGAGGGAAAATACTCTGGAGGTGGAGGCGTCATGGCCTGGGCTGAATTTGTCATTCAACTTTTGGCAGGCACCATAATTTATAAACTTGCCAGACAACACTGATTTCGCATGCCACATGATGCTGCTTTGGTGTGGTTGCTGTCGTGTCTGCCATGTGTCATGGCGCCATGTACCTATGGAAATATACACCCATGCTGTCTACATTTCGTTATCTGCCTACACCTCACCGTCGCGGGTGTACATGCTGGGCATGTTGGCCGCGTCGTGGTTAGTGATGCAGAAGCAGGGGCTCTGCATGCGCTTGGCCTGGTGCACCAGCATGTAGCAGCGCTTGTTGTCGGCGTCGTTGGCCACCACCATGCCAGCCGGCATGCCGGCCTCGTTGCGGTGCAGCGCCTCGATCAGCTGGGCCGTCTTGGAGCCGGGCGCCGCGCACATATCCAGCACCTGCGGCCACACACCGCAGACGTAGGCAGCGCCTCTCGTGGCCGGCAGGGAAAACGGCGGGGCCGGGTGGCGGCCGACCCGCGCGTTGGTGTCGCCCTCCCGCGTCTCGCTGAGCGGACATGTTCGGATGAGCCCGGGAAAGGCGGACGCAAAGCATGCAGAAGAGGTGGGATTATAGCAGCAGGCAGCTGTGCTGGGCGCCGATCTACAGTCATAAGTCGTTTGTGCTCGAGTGCTGCAAGGATTCGGATCATTGGAACGAAACTGGAGACCCAGGAGCAGGTATACAGCAATGCCTGGCATTGTTAAAGGTGGGATAAGATGCAGAGTGCGCTTCCTCAGGGCGGCATGTGAGAATCGTTAACTCGAAATCCGCCGGAGTAACTAATGTACTGTCTACAGGGCCAGCGGGCTCTAGTAGCTCGCTATCTTGAGAAGCACTAAAACAATACACCACTCATTTACCAAACCTAGACATTCCACATGAACACCCAATCACACCCGAACTGCCCGGGGCATGAAACGTTCCTTTACCCGAAATTGCTTTGCTGTGAGATGTTCGTGTAGCACTATTCCCTAGTAAGAGCACATGATCATACTTATAATACCTACATGATACCTATAAGCGAGATATTGTTAGAAAAGAGACATGAAGACTTCATAAGCATGCATAGAGCAGGATGTCGATATTTCTTAGAGAAGGGTGTTGATTGAGTGTTCAGAAAGTGGTATGTTCCATCCTATTTCACGAATAATGTATCACTGTCCCACCATAATCCTCTTCAGTTCCTTTCCTAGTGCAAGCGTACATATAGAACATCAACACTGGCAAAAATACGAAACATGCTGAAGATGACCTTGGAGGTGTTGTACCAAAGGCAGCACACCAATTCAAGCATACTTGTAGTGCATATAATGATCTCATCATCCTTTGGGCATCTCCAGTTGGATGGATGGGAAACTGCACTGACGGCGTAGGGACCCCCCACACTTCACCAGGACAGAGCGGGGACGCCGCACACCCCTCACTAGGACAGAACTGGGGCACCAGACATCCCCCCACCAAGATAGAGCAGGGACACCGGACACCAATCCCCTCACGAGGACAGAAGGGCACATGATGGTTGGAGCCTCTCATCAGGACAGAAGGGCACATGATGGTTGGAGCCTCTCATCAGGACAGAAGGGCACATGATGGTTGGAGCCTCTCATCAGGACAGAAGGGCACATGATGGTTGGAGCCTCTCATCAGGACAGAAGGGCACATGATGGTTGGAGCCTCTCATCACATATCAGGACAGAAGGGCACATGATGGTTGGAGCCTCTCATCAGGACAGAAGGGCACATGATGGTTGACCTCATCGGCGGGTGGGACAGAAGGGCACATGATGGTTGGAGCCTCTCATCAGGACAGAAGGGCACATGATGGTTGGAGCCTCTCATCAGGACAGAGATGGATACTGGACGGTTGGAGTCTCATCAGGACAGAGTGGGATACTGGACGGTTGGAGTCTCATCAGGACAGAGTGGGATACTGGACGGTTGGAACCTCTCATCAGGGCAGAGTTGGATACTGGACGGTTGGAGTCTCATCAGGACAGAGTGGGATACTGGACGGTTGGAACCTCTCATCAGGGCAGAGTTGGATACTGGACGGTTGAAATCTCTCATCAGGACAGAGTTGGATACTGGACAGTTGGAACCTCTCATCAGGACAGAATGGGCCATTGGACGGTTGGCACCTCTCATCAGGACAGAGTTGGATACTGGACGGTTGAAACCTCTCATCAGGACAGAGTTGGATACTGGACAGTTGGAACCTCTCATCAAGACAAAATGGGCTACTGGACGGTTGGAACCTCTCATCAGGACACAGTGGGATACTGTACGGTTGGAGTCTCATCAGGACAGAGTGGGATACTGGACGGTTGGAACCTCCCATCAAGAGAGGGGGCACTGGGCGGTTGGAGCTTCCCATCAGGACACAGTGGTGCACTGAACGGTTGGAACCTCTCGTCAGGACAGGACGCCCCGTCCACAGGCGGGCTACCAACCTTGTGATGCGACTGCACGTCCAGCACCAGCGGCGGAATCATGGAGACCGTCTCCTGGCGGCTGATGTTGCCGCTTTCCGTCTCGGAGATGAGGAAGTTGTGCAGCTTGTGGTACGTCTCCGACTTCCTGTCCAAGCAGAGGTAACAGCATGGGTGCTACAGAGCACAGGTGTAGGTGCCAAACAAGTGGTGACAATGCAATGAGCCAACTTGACAGATGGCGGTGACTTGTCGACTCACAAAGTCTGGAGAAATATCGTCGATGGCTGGAATATTTCCGAGGATATACAAATTAGCATGCACAAAGTGCTGACGCATCCAAGAGAAGTGTAAGCAGATGTGCCACTATTGTGTATGACGAACGCGACACACAGCAACAGAGATGAGACGTATACCGACACGACAAATGGAGTTACGGTCTATAAATGGAATAAGATACTAGCGGCGTCAACTGGGCATTTATATCATATCAGGTCTAAGCTGTGTTGTGGTGGTGGATTTGTGTGTTAGGGCGCGTGGACTGGGTCGGTCATTTTGTGCCGACAGCTCTGCCTGTCATCGCGTCATGGCCGAGTGAGGGGACTTAGTTCATATCTGAGTGCTTACGAAAGGCAGTAGATGCCAAAATTTACTGTTCGCAAGAATGTAAATACGTCACCAGATGCAACGGTCAGGGAGTTATCTGCAAACATTTTCCGCGGCGATATATCAGTACCTGGAACCCCAATGTATCTGTGGGGTGCAGGCTCAGTGCTGGGTGCAGCTTCAGTGCGGGGTACAGGTTCGGTGCTGGGTGCAGGTTCAGTGCGGGGTACAGGTTCAGTGTTGGGTGCAGGTTCAGTGCTGGGTGCAGGTTCAGTGCAGGTGCAGGTTCAGTGCTGGGTGCAGGTTCAGTGCGGGGTACAGGTTCGGTGCTGGGTGCAGGTTCAGTGCGGGGTACAGGTTCAGTGCTGGGTGCAGGTTCAGTGTGGGGTACAGGTTCAGTGCAGGTGCAGGTTCAGTGCTTGGTGCAGGTTCAGTGATGGGTACAGGTTCGGTGCTGGGTGCAGGTTCAGTGCTTGGTGCAGGTTCAGTGTGGGGTACAGGTTCAGTGCAGGTGCAGTATGGGGCAGCTGGGGACGGTCCACATTCTGTGTCAGTTCAGACCTGGCTTCTCAGATTCAACTTCTGGTGTAGAATTGTGGAAAAAAATCACAGCACATAATATATTTGGAAGCAGCAGTTGGTACAAAGGGAGATCGTCTGCACCATTCCACGTAACTACACTGTGTCTTACCACTAGCAATAACCAATGCTTAACTATTGGCTGCAGCGATACGACACATGCAATCTTATTATTCTGAGTGTGTCACGATTTGACATCGAAAGAACAGGCAACACCCAGAATCATCCCAGTGTTATTTATCTACCACTATGCTTCTTCCGACGGAAGATCACCTAAATTTAGTGATACATGGTATAAGTGCAGGGGGTCATAACTGTGATAGAGACCACAACAATTGTGGTACAGGTGGAGGGGTGACTGTGGTAGAGGCCACAACATAGTGATACAGGTGGAGAGGTGACTGGTAAAGGCCAAAACATGGTGCAACAGGTGGAGGGAGCCAATGACTGTGGCACAGGTCACCAAACGTTCACCGCTTGCGATGCAGTATGCAGTAGTGGCATAAACTGACCGGATGTCAGTACGGGTCAAGTTGAGCTGGTATGCCAGTTTGTCCGGGTACCAGGGCAGGCAGGCGTGCCGTACCGCCACGGGCCCATCCTCACTCTCCTCCTGCTTCTCAACCAACTAGAAAATGCATTGTAAACAACGTGCAAAAGTCAGGCAAGCACACACATAACTCACACCATTTCACATATTCACTACTTATACCATGTATAAAAATGGCATGCACATCCATGATCATGTTTTATAACCTTGCAAATATCGCCGCTATATCACAATTGACCACCTGGGGCACTGTGCCATGACCCACGAATTGGTTTGTCTCGTCTCTCCGATTTTGAGGAGAATTGGTGCCAAGGGTGGTGCCTGGGTGGTAGACATGCTTAGCACATTATTAGACACATCAGGTGAATGGTTTAATATTAATGGCCTCTGGTAATTTCTAGTCACGAAGGTGCAAGGGTGTCTCCGATTGTTGACTATTACAAAATGTACAAATGAACATGTTTTTTGTTCTTTACTTTGCATCCACGAGGACAAATTGATGTTTTTCTCAACAGAGGCCGACGCTGTCACAACTCGAGAGCACGCCGGCCACGCCCGTGTGGCCAGACTGGGCCGGACGGCGCCCACTCGCCTTGAGGAAGTCGTCCTGCACGATCTCCAGCAGCGCGTGCGACTGCGCCCTGGTACCGGTGACGCGGAACGAGGCGGGCAGAGGGATGCGCAGTGTGGCCATGAACTGGTCCCACTCGGTCTCCGGCACCACCGCCTGCCTCTGTCGGTCAGAGAGCACCGCGACCGTCACCACGCATGGCATATTCACACCGCGGGAGTGGCTGTTTACACCGTGGGAGACTGTTCAAAAGGCGGTAGGGACTGTTCACAATGTGGGAGCAACCATTCACACAGTGGGTGCAACTGTTCACACACCGAGAGCAGCTGTTAACACAGTGGAATGGACTGCTCACACATATATTCAAAAAACAATTATTCCATCCATGTATTCCCTTATATATTGATCAAGTATTATTTACTGATATTTTTTTTATAATAAATATTTATTTATTTAGTCATTCATTGGAAGACAGCAGATGGCTTACATTAATTTTACAATCTGAAAGTCTCCACAACATACAGCTAAAACCATACAAGCCAGACCTGAGCAGACACATGTTGCTCAATATGTGTGGAGCTGAACTACATGGTCAATGCTTCACCATCTGATGCCCTCCAGACCAGCTGGATCTGCCCAGCTGGTGCTATACTGCAGCAGCAGTTCTCTAGAATGTTCCATGGTTGCCATGGCAACACCACCGTCAGCATCTGTCCGCAGCTGCCCAGTCCACACTGAGGTCATGACAGCTTAGTGCACAGCACCACACCCAATACCGAGGTATTTTGTGCCTGTCTGGCCAGTAGTGGTCTGGGCCACTGGTCTAGGAGACAGACTACTTGTCTGGATATGGACCATTTGCCTGGGTACTGACCACCATCCCAGTAACAAGACCAACATGCAGTAATCACAACCACGGAAGGGGACACAGCATTTAGTGAGATGCCTATTTACCATGGATCAGGAAACTGCTTACTGGTTGAGCAGTCTGACAATTATTTGTTTGAAGAGTAAGGCCACCAAGGACGTTTGCCATGGAGCATCATACCAGCGCAGTCAAGAGTGCCATTCCAGGGGCATCGTCAACACCGTCACTTACCTTATAGAACTCCTCGAACAGTTTGTTTTCCTTGACGATGTCTTCGTAGCCAGCACCACGAATGGGCCTCCCGCCCTGGCGGCAATCAACAATGCGTCAGGCGAAGTAAGGGCTACGGTAATCGTTGGAGTTTAGTGGTGCATCAACCAAGTCTGTCATGCAGCATTTATGATAATCATGAGCAAGCTTCACCACCAACACAATAAAGCACCAGCCTGTTTAAATTATGCCATTACGAGGCGAACTACCGATTTGCCTTTCTAGAAATCACATGGTTTTGCTTATTGTATCAGTGTGAACAGTTAGTTGATGGCTACACTTTGCATCCCTCTTGGATGTCAGCTAAATCTATAAGCGTTTCACTCCCACACAGCATTTGGCAGAATGCTAGCTTGCACAATTAATTTTATATCTGGTGCATTCAACCCATGCTATGCATTTTTCTTCAAATGTTGTTGTTCCCTAGAGAAGGGAACAACAATGTCATCCATTTGTATTTTACTTCATGTAATTGTTCTAGCTATGATGACAATTACATGAAGTACTGAGTGTCCTGATTTTAATTCTATAGCAAACATTTTAGGTGGTGAAAACTAGACATGGAAATAAATACCTCATCAATGGCAGCATTAGGATTAATGTATGGCTTCTTTCTGCTGCCCCACTTCTTTCCCATCTTGCGAATTTCCTGGAGGATCTGTTACAGAAATACCTGAAAGGGCACTACAGTTAATTGGTACATGATCGCTGAACAGCTTCTACACTTGTTTTATCATTTTCATCAGGCTAGCTTGCACAACCATGCACTACATACCAAACATATGACACATAACAGACTGCATCACAAGAGTGGGCCAGTTTCATGCAGGCAGCAGCATCACATCAAAATATCCAAGTATGTGGAGGCAAGAAACGGCAGTGATGCAATCCATGAGCCTGAGGGAAGCTTGCTGACAGGTGGAAGAGACCGGTATGCTACAGCTTCTAGCATACCAAACACATAAACATTGTCAGGTTCAACTCAGCTTATATCCTGGAGGCCAATACCACATCTAGATAATATAGTTGGTTAGGTATTAGGGTTTTAGGGTGCATCAACTGCAGTAGTTATACAGCATCATATATAATAGTTAGCAAACTGAACATTTGCAGACATTGGGGAGTGGCAACTGTTTTATCAGCTTCTCATTAAAAAGGTAAAGGGGTGTCCATTGAACAAGACTCACCTACTGTGTGAGCAGTGATAAAATGACAGCTTTTTCGTGAGGTGTGAGATGCCAAACAAGCATGGTAGGATGCCAAATTTGCCATTGAATTAGCATAATTGAAAATGCTTCTAATGCCATTCAGATCAAATTTTAAGCCAATGGCATACTTATGACTGTATCTTGTGTATTGTATCTTTTGATTTGTGCTTGATAACTCAGGAAGAGCTATATCCAGGATAGTGAAACAAATGTCTATGCTATAAGCTGGTATTTTATGTCATATCACATTATAGATAACCAATCTACATGAAATTACATTGCAAAATGTCAGTGTATCACCATCCCCTATCAAGGGGATGAATATTGCACTTACAAACAATACTGCTAAAAAGCAGACACTAAGATTTCATTAGCACACATCAAGAAGAAAGATGTTGATATTTCTTGGACAATGATGTTGATTGAGTGTTCAGAAAGTGATATATTCCACCCTATTCCACAAATAATGTATCACTGTGAGGGAGTCATGCCACCTGGGAATTGAAAGGTCACTGGAATGCCACTCTGTCCACCCTGTGGTGAGGTGGACAGAAGACAAAACCAAAGCAGTGCCCATGGTGTATCAGCAAAGATTGACCAAGACATACAACCAGCTTGAAACCCAACTGACCAGGTTTGAACACTAGTTGGTTGGTTATTTAAGTTTAGGGGTGCATCAACTGCATCAGTCTTGCAGTGCCCACAGGTTGAGCACTACAAATGAAGGGGAAAATAAATATAAGCAAACAGTTCAAGAACAAGGAAGACTATGCAACCTGTCACACACTTAAAACTGTGAGTTATCCCATGGAAATATTGGACAAGAGTCCCACATCTGCCTTGACCCAAAAGATCACACCAAGCATACCAAGAGCTGCAGAAATTGCTCTACATTGTGCCAGAGTTGCCATGCCTTGAGATAGAAAGCCACCTACTAAAGAACATCAAGTGAAACTGCAAATATCTCTAACGGCAGCATCAAGCCAAGCTGCCAAAGATTTGGGTCACATCATAGAAAATAACTATGGGTGTAATTGCAGTTTATGTTCGATACAAGAGAGTTAATCACTCTGCTCAGATTACACCTGAACAAATCACCTCAAAATGCAAACAAACTATAATTTAAAGCACTTCAGTGCATAACTTCTGGTTGCCACCAATGTATTAGAGGTGAGCTAGGTGGAGTACTAATTGCAGAGTGACTCCTCTTTAGTTCTCAGAGTCAGGCATTTCATGTACATACCAGAGTTTGAATAACTCCACTTTGTTGCAGAGGAATTGTGGTTAACCACATTTTCAGGAAAAGAATATAGCCAACATTTCAGATTAAAAAAAACTGCTATTCCTTATACACCCTCTAACATATATCATACTAATGGGTAAACATATCCAATATTCTCCAAGGCAACATGAAGCTACACTCTGATATTGCAAGAATAGTCCAAGCATTAGACAATATGTGGCTATATGCTGTACTTTTCTGCATGACGTGCCATGGTGAGAAACAGCATGCATGTGTATTTGGATCTGTTCCATTTGAACTCTGGGTCAATATATAAAAGAAGGCTCCAGGACAATTTTTGGATTACAATTTGTGTTCTGGTGTGATTTGAATGCATTTATTATCTATTTTTGGGGGAAATGCAAACTTCTCAGGATACAAGTTATTTAAGGTGAAGTGCACACATTTTCAGAAGCAGTCACTGCACCATAGAAACAGCATCACATCATTCAAATCACAACATGCAAAGCTTAGAGATAAATAGGGCTGGGGTTGTGCAGGTGAATTGGAGTTTAGGGAACTGCCATAGTAATTTTTTGCCCATGGGCATTGGATGTGGGATATAACTAAGAGTGGGTAAATACCTAGAAAGGAGGCAAGAACTATTCTAAGAGCCCCTAGGCCAGTTTTGGATGAAACATTGGTTTTTCTAGTGTTATTGGTTGCAATTTAAATTATGTTGATTGATATTTCAGTACTATTATGCTTTAAGGCATTTTTTTCATTCATTTTTGGAATACCACATTTATGAAAATGATTCAAAAGATGCACAAATATGATATGATATGCACAAAAAAGGAAGTGGTTGCAGTCAGGACAGAAGGTGGCAGTCTGGACAGAACTAATTAAAGTAATCACTGTGAATTCATATCTTCCTGTAGGATTAAAATATGTGATGTTAAATTAGGATTTTATATCTATGCATAATGCACCATCAGTTCTTGAAAATGAAATTGCATTTTCAAAAGACAATACATGGAATGATTTTAAATGAGTTAGATTATAACATATTAGGTTAGATTACATTATATTAGGCTAAGCTAGATTATCTTCAACCATGTTTTTCCATTTATGCACTATTTTGCTGTATCTAGTTTTTGAAAATACTACTGTATAGCAAAAAAGGAATTACTTGGAATTATTGGTTATACTAGAATATGTTAGGTTCTATTACATGATATTAGGCTAGGTGATGCATGATTAGATGCATTATTTCTCCTTGTAGTAGGATATCCAACCAGTCCTAAACAGAAGTGGTATCCATGTATTAATGTTATGAGCAGGGTGGAATTAAGGCACTTCTTAAGAGATTTAATCTCTTAAAACTTTTTTGCATTCTGGTTAGTTAGTTAGTTATTTGAGTTTAAGGGCGCTTCGACCAAAACTTGATCATTTAGCACCCATTTTGCACTCTGGATTCATACTGGATAGAATGGGCTCCACATGTACTCCAACACAAACATGCAGAAGGAACAAAAATACCACTAAAAATATAATACAAGATTGAAGAAAATATCCACCAAACATGTTATTATACTTACTGTTACCAAATAATTATACACTTTTCATACCATCAAGCACACAGACAGCAACCGAACACACACCACATGAAAGCACGACCAGCGGAAATGCAGACAACAATGCACCAAACCTTGTGCCTCCGCACTGAATATAGTGGCCTCCGGTCACTACAAATTCGGCAGGTCCATCTCCAGAAACCTGCTTTTGAGCCACCATAGTGGGAAAAACTGACCATTTTAAGAGTTCCTTCCGGAGTGCCGGAGGGCACTGATAGGAATTTGCTGCGTTAGCATTTTCTGTTACAAAAACTGTTTTTCAACCAATCAATGCAAGGTATTTTTTCAATGACATCATAACCATTAGCAATTTTGAACACATGTTTTGAACACTTAACAGTGCCTTGCTACAAACACAAGACCTTGATTGATCCTTTGGACACCGCCGTCTCTTCCGACTGTGTGTGAGGTAGAGGTGTTGGGTCTGTATTGTGCAGGGAGTTGGCTGAGTATGTAGGTAGGTGTGTGCTCTGAGCTGAGGGTGAAGCATGAATTATTTGTGTTTTTCATTTTGCCTAGCATTGAGCTGAGACCAACAGTGAAAGGAACTCACATTGCACCTGTGAGTTATGAGACAAAGCTGAGCTTATCACAACTCCCTGTCTTGCAGTGCCATCCATTGCTCACATCTTTGTTTCTATGCTTTGATGTGACCAAAAATGATGGTGTATTACTTATGCATATTATGTAGACACTGACTAGGTACACATGATTTTCTCCTCAGTTACCGGCAAATATATTCCATGCATGAAAAAGAATATGTGCATGAAAATGTACTCTGGAAGAAATCTGTTTGCACTCTGACTCCAAACCCAGAAAGCAAGTTTCCCACCCTGGTTATGAGTATCCTTTCCAACCTGCACCATGTGTGTTGATATCATACCAAGTCTCCTGTGTGTATGGTATGTGTGGAGTGAAGCCTGAAACTAAGCATTTTTGATGTGATGGAGTGTTGAATCAAATGCATGGTATGCTAAATTTATTCTTCATTACCTGATAAATGCTGATTACCTGAGGATAGATAAACTATGGCACAGAGAACATCAGCACAGAACGTGTGCCATAGTATTGGAATGCTCACCATCATCAAACAAAAATTAAGCATGAGCAGAGGAAATTAGTGGTCACTGTTCAGAATTACATTCATAAGCATTGTAGCTACCTAGGCAGGTACCTACCTACCTAGGTACGGTGAAGCGGGGTCCCCTAATCTCCCGGAATAAGTACGCCGTCTGGATCACTTCTTTTGGTAAGATTATGAGTTGGAATTGAGACTATTATTAACCCAAATTAACTGATGAACTGGTTGCCACCACCCCAATGCTGTTGCACACTTGCTCACCGGCCTCCTCGACCCTCGATGTAAAGGGCCTTGCCTCGACCTCTTTCTTCATTCGCCACACCTCGTGCGATTATGCCGCTTATATGATTTCTGCCAGGCCTGCTCAGTAGGGTGGAGTGATTTCCAAAATTTTTGGTGTTAAAGTCTTAAAACTTGCGTTTGGTTCTAAAAAGACGATCTGCAAAGTTTTAGAGCAATCTGAGGCCGGGAAGCCGCCGCGCCTCAGGGCTTTCTGAGGCCGAAATGACGTTTTTCTACCAACTTGCGGGATCAAGCCCGATTTCAAGAATTTAAATAATTAGATAGCAAATAAATATTTATTTCATTGCATTGTATAGTTTTTCATCCACCGTTGTGCTAATTTTCACTTCCTAACTTGAAAATTGTGCCTGCCACGACGCAGAGTTCCGGAAGGTGTGCCGCCCGCAGCGCCACCACTCCCTCTATCGGCAGAAGTATGAACTGCGACCATTCACCGTTCATTCCGCAATATAAGTATCTTTCTTGGTCAATTGAGGGGCAGGTAGGTGGCGGATTTGAGACAGTGCACAGTGTGCTGACTTCTTATGCGCACAACGCTATTTTATTACGATTCCAGCGACTTCTATCGACAGCTACACGCGATTGGAGCGTAGCCACAGCCGGCTTTGGCATATTGTGGCCTGCCTTTCAGCCTCCAAGCTCACAATGTTTACCTGAGATACCCTGCTAGCATGTTTTCTTGGCTGCATGTGAATTGTTGCTGCAGATATTTGAACTTAATTAATTTACTTTGGCAGAAACACTGACAATCCCACACCTTACTGGGTGGGTACTCGGTTGCACGACTAACGCATACCGCTCAAATTTAGCGGTACTGGCGATGATTGTGTACTCCGACCATCGATTGCCCACCAACTGTTACATTTGCTCACCATCACCACCATGATCATGGGTAAAGAGTTGCTTTGTAAGTTACCCCACTGGCGGCCAATATATTGCGCGGCCACGGCCGGGGTGGCCGAGGCATATTCTTCAACAATGACCATGGTTGAAACCGAAAATAAGGATCTACGAGGGCGTGTGTCGCACGCGGAATTTCCAATGCCGTTATGCACCCTGAACTTCCTGGTATAGCAAAAAAAACCTTTGTGATACATTTTTATCCTATGGCGAGGGATGAATTTTGAAACTTACCAGTTGCCTAACCAGTTTTTGCCTCTTTTCCAGACTAGTGAACCTATCAGATTTCGAGTATGAAAGTAAAAAAGGTTAAGGGAAGTTCATTCCGATCGAAGACGGCTCGCTTTGCGTTGGGCCATCCCTGCGAACTGCCGAAGAACCAACTGCCACTTCAGATTCATGTATACAACTTCTACAGACTACAGTCTAACAGACTTCGGGCTGTCGACAACCATGCAGTGGGCGAAAGGCAAATCGCCACGAGCGTTGCCAAGGGCGTTGTATACCTTTGGGGGAAAGCAAGCGTCCCTGTTAAATCGTTTCAGTCGATTGTCCGGGGTGACCTGGTGATTATGAAGAAAGGAAATGATCTAACAAAGACCCCAATAAAGAAACGCGCTGGCGCAAGCAAAACGATTCCCCTCCATGAGCTGATTGACATCTGCGCGTGCAGTTGTCATTCGAGAAATGCCTGCAGCTGCCACAGCGACAACAAGGTTCCATACCGCGAGTGGAATTTCTTACAAGACCAGCGAGGTGAGAGGAAGCGAAGCATCGGCGGCATTGACATGAAGGCCTCCAATGCATTGGGGAGGAGGCGAAGAGATCAGAACCGTCTGCGGCCTGACCCGGCTTTCCTTCAGACGGACGCCAACGACTCGGATCCTGGTCCCTCGGGTCTGACCGAGCACAGCACGGGACACGAGCCCGAAAGCATGGACGAGGGAAGCAATGGTGACGATGCATATGACACAGGGAGTGTCCACGAACCAACACAGACTAGGGCTCCGTACAATATGAAGACTCTGGAGAATTTCGCTAAGGAGTGTGACCGGTACATTGAGGTCACTGATAGGATTGCAGCGGCCCTTGGCACCGCTCTCTTGAAGGACCTTGGCCTCGTCACTGAGAACGACACGAGGCACGTCATCACACGAGATAAAGTGATAAGAGCCAGAAAAATGGCACAGGAGAAAGAAAAACGAAAGCTAAAGGATGGCATAGGCGGTAAGGTGCAGTGCATGGGATTCGATGGGAGACAGGATATCACAAAGATACCAGAGAAAACAAATGAGCAAGACGTACGGCTTACGGGAAAAGGGAAGCATCTGGTATTTGTGAGCGAGCCAGGTAGAACCTACATCGCTCACAGAACACTGACATCAGAAAATAGTGCATCAATTGCTGGCAAGGCTTTAGAAGTCGTTCGGGAGTGCGACTCAGAAGAATCCCTGCAGGCAGTATTGGTCGATGGCACTGCCGTCAACACAGGCCGCGAAAACGGTGCACTCACGAGGATGGAGCGCCAGCTGGGCCGTAGCGTCCAGTGGCTCATCTACCTTCTTCATGGCAACGTGCTCCCGATGAGGTATGTGCCGCTTGTTTTTTATGATAAAACAAGAATTGACTGAAATACATCGCCACTATCCTCGTGATCCTTACAAATTACATGACATACAATAATATACTGCGTCATCTGCATACCTATCTAGAACCATGGCAATTTGTGAGTCCGTAGTACAATCCAAACACTTGCCATGCCATTTGCCCATTTAGACCCTGATAAATGTTAATCCAATTCCTTCCTTGTCCCAATCCCATTCTGTCCTGGGCTTTTTCGCAGGCATGTGTTCGAGGAGCTGGATGAAGGCCACGGTACCAGTGGGTCCAATTCCTTCAAGGGCCCGCTGGGACAAACTATAGCTGGTGACATTCACCGCCAGCCGGGGTGGACTTCCGTCCCATACCATTCAACGCACCTGACATCGCGGAGCAGGTTGTCACGGACCTATCTGCTGACCAGCGCATCCTTCTCCGATACTGCCGAGCCGTCGCCACCGGCGTTGTCAGTGCTGAGCTGGCACGCACCAGGCCGGGTCTGCTTAACCACGCGCGGTGGCTAACTCTCGGCATCAGAGTGCTCGTACTGTACACGATAACTGCGTCGCCAACCTTGGCTCTGACAAAGATGACAGAGTTTGTCCAGCAGGTGTATGCCCTATGTGGTTCGACATCAAGGCGCGCCCACTCTTCACACAAGGAGTCGTGCATCTCTTCAGAACGATGGGACTTATTCAGACACAGACACCTGAAGTGCAGACAGTGGCGAAACGTTCAGTGCAACGAAACGCGTGGTTCGCCCACCCGAAGAACCTAATCGCGGCCATGGTTGTCGACGCTGAGAGGTCGATCCGGGAGAGGGGGGTCAAACTGAGCATGAGTGCGCGGGTAACTCGGGATCCCGGTGCCGACAGTTCATGGTGCCCCCATTGAACTGGGAGGCGGCCACATACACCGACATGATTCAATGGGACCATGTCGAGGTGATCGAACCGCCAGTTACCGCTCACATGTCGAACGACGAGATTATGTCAGCCGTCGACCAACCTCTCTCGCTACCGGCATTCCCATGCCACGCACAAAGTATCGAGCGATGCGTTACGGCGTCCACGCGTGTGTTCGGCGAGGACAGGCGACACGGCATTATCGTATCGCGCCAGGCCAGCTGTGCCTCGAGACCGAAATCCGCCAAGAAAAGTGACTTCGTGTAGCGGTAAATGTGAGAGAGATGGGGAGAGAGAGAGAGAGTGAGAGAGTGAGAGAGAGGGAAAGAGATATAGACAGTCAGGCAGAGACAGAGACAGAGAGATAGCCGTGTGCAATTCGTAGTCGTATGGTGGTCCAGGATCTTATTTAGATGAGTAGGTCTTAGGACTAACTGCGCTTAGTTCGTTCTGTTCGTGTGCCTATTTGTAGGCATAACAACCATCCGAATATACCCTGTCTTAGATCCGCCCCCTCCCTGCCTTCAGTTGTCACAGAGAGGAACTAAAACGGGAAAAACGACCAATACACACAGTTTACACTTCCACCGATAGAGGGCAGTGATGTCGCTGCGGTCGGTACACCTTACGAGACTCTGCGTAATGACGGACACAATTTTCAAGTCAGAGAAGTGAAAATTGGCATAGCGGTCAATAAAAGACTGTAGAATGCAATGAAACAACTCTTTATTTTCTATCTAATTATTCGAATTCTTGAAATGGTGATTTATCCCGCAAGTTCGTTAGAAAACGTCATTTCGGTCTCAGAAAGCCCTGAGGCGCGGCGGCTTCCCGCCTCAGATTGCTCTAAAACTTTGCAGATCATCTTTTTAGAACCAAACGCAAGTTTTAAGACTTTATCCCAGCGTTTTTACAAAAACGCATAAAATCCTCCACCCTACTGCTCAGTTCTGCAAATTGCTGCCACATAATGGGATTGTGCCATATTTGACGTCTTGAAGTGCTTGGCAAATGAGCTTTCTGAGAAAATCTCAGGAATCAAATTTGAGCAGTATTCCCTCTTTCAATACCCTCTAGTACAAATAAAATCCGGATGCCTCTAAGCTTTTGATGTACCTCATCTTTTGCCAAAACAGCTCCACAAAATCGTTATTAAACTGAGGCGCTGGTTCGGTGTTGTTTTTACTACTCTGCGCATGTTTAGTGTCATGGCGTGGAGAGACTAAACATGCGCATAATATCCTAATATCCTAGCGTCCTATCGCATAATATTCTAGGGTCAGAGCATTTTCTTGAACCCAGATACGTTTTCGAGACCGCGACGCTGAACGCTTTTTATGTTCTCGGATGGAACGGTGTCGTTCGATGGCTCCGGTGCATTTATTTATTGCCCGGTGTGCTTTATGAATATGCTGCTTCGCTGGCCCAGTTTGATTTTCACGTCCTGACGCAATTTTTGCGAGCTTCTTGCGCTTTAAAGAACGCGGCGCATTCTGAGGGCATCCCACGTTATTTTGATGCGTTCCTGTTTGCTTATTTACGGCCCTGTGTGTGTTTAAATACCAGGCCATTTTTACATCACCCTCACGACCTAGAAGCGTTCCACTTAATTTAAGGATTTCATACCATTTTGGGCCCACCTTGATGTTGACCACATCGTTGCACAACCCAATACTGGGCGGAAGAACTGTAAAAAGTGCAAGGGACCAGGGTCAAAATGTCAAGAGGAAAATTTATCGAGATCGTGGGAAAGTTGCAAGGATGGGGGATGGCGGATCCATGAATGGCCATTGTGGTTAAGAAGTCCCTCCTTAGCTGGGAAAAGCCACCATTTTTCGTTGTGAAAAATCCGCTTCTCGGTTGGAACATGGTTGCTGGGCAACATGTAATAGCATGTGTACCCTTATCCATCTGATACAAATCATGGCTGTTCTGCCGAATCACGTCAATATTAAGAACCTTATTTGTCTCCTACAGCCGTCGTTAGTTGAATGAATCGCAAAATACCTGCGTGCTGTGGTGGCGAAGCTCAACCAACGCACGCATAAATGGTGCTCCGATGTTTGGTGCGCAATTACCGTTTGCTTCTTCATGACCATCTCTGGTGAACTATTCCTTGCGATGCATGGTCTAAACTCAATGCCTGAAAGAAAGGAGGCTGGCGCAGAATGCCTTTCTGCCGAGTCACCACAAAAGGCGGTAGGCCGTTCGAAAGCGCTTCCGTCTCGATGCACGGCCGTTCGTTCCCCAATGGTGCTGGTTGTCAGTGAATACATATCGTGTTCACGAATCCAAACAACAAACGTCCCGGCTAATTCGCCAATATCGCAGCCATCTCTGCCATGGCCAACACCAGCTCTGCTTCACAGCGTTCGAGACACGAACAGAAAAACGCATAATTGATTTTATTTTTATATTAAAATATCTTCTGTTTTATCATAAAAAGCGCCCGGATGTGGCGACGTACGATCGGCTCGCTGGCGCGCGGTCACCTCCCACCTGGCCCGACCGCCACACACTACCTGCGTTATTACACCTAGCTTTAAATAATGCGGCCGCGCGCGCCGCCGCAGCCGCCGCCGTCGCCGCCTCCTCTCGTCGTCGTCGCAGTTGGCTGTCCGCGGTGGGCGCGCGCAGAGTGCCGCCGCGACGCCTCTCGCTCGTCATTGGGCTACGGGCGTGGCCGGGAGCGGCCATCACGCGGCCGGCGAGGCCGGCGGGACCGTCGCCAGCTGCAGACAGGCGGCCACGCCGGGCGCGCTCTCCCGCCAGCGGCGCACCGCCGGCTCCGTCATCAGCTGCAGGTGCAGCAGCTGGCGCACCAGCTGCCGCAGCACGCCTGCCGGCACACAGCGGCACCGGTCAGCCCGCACTAACCGCCGGCCAGCGGCGCAGCAGTGGACGGTGGGCAGATCGGACAGAGCGGCCGGCGGAGCCGGGGTCCAGCCGCAACCGCTGGATGACGTCAGTTACCGGGGCCCGACTGGTCGGCTCCTGCAGCCGGCGGTCATGGCGCTCGACCCCTGTGGTGAAGGGCTCGACGGATCTTCGCCTGCACGTGTGTTACTCGAACAGCGAGCCATCGCTCGTAGAGTGGCGGGTAGCAGACAAATACTTCGAAATCATTGACGATGTCGAAACACTTGAGCGATACGATAGGAAAAAGGCGGATAAGATGATATTGCCAGATGGACACGCATACGATGTCAAAATTGACCAAAGTGACGGTGAATATGCTGGGAATTTAATATCCTGGATGTAAATGGTAAAATGGTCAAACAAAAAGAACAGTGACAACAGTCGTGAGTCGCGAAATTCACGCAGATTCTATTATTGGCTTTACGAATGGCACATACGGAAACGCCCAAACACCAACTGAACTCCCACTTGCCTAGCGTCCGACAGCAACAATAGCAACAATCCGACAGGCCACACCCTCTGCCCCGTAGTCAACTGCCAGCACCTCAGCGCTGCCAACGGGTGCAGGGTTTTCCATATTGCAAACGAACACGCATGGAAAATTCCCCCTGCACAAAACACTAGCGCTGGAGTCTCAAACAGGGGCATCTAGCGGAGGCTTTCTAACTATTCATGTTAACTCTAGAGCTGAGGTCCGCCATCTATGGAAGCCACATACCCACATTGGCGCTTATCTATACCACTCGCAGTCTGCAACACAAACATCAGGTCAGAATGGTCCAGTGACGTACTGATATTGCAACCGTACAAACGTTGGGAGCAAGATACATTGGCAAGCAATGTGGATGGAAATAAAAATGTGCAAGGAACAAAGCGAGTGTGAAATTAATACAGGTTTGGATAAAACCCACATTCGCCCTTCACTATGAGCAGTCACTTCGCTGAAAGCTGAAAAAAATCGTGTTGTTCAGGCTTTGCATCGGAACGGTAAAATACATTACACGCAGCAATACTGCCGTGAAACGTTCAGCAACGTACACCAAAAGCAATGCCGACATACCAAACACCTTGACGTACGTTTGTATGCCGTCCAGCCTTGACGATAATCATACCTGTCTTGTGAGCATCGCAATCACCGCGACAACCGGAATGATTAGCCATTCAAGTTAATTAATACCAACATAATCACCTGCCACAACCATGCTGGCAAGCGTGTCGCAAAGCGCCACTAACCTATGCCGCCGCGGCAGAGGTGTCCAGAGGATGGGGCACGTATCGGCAGGAGAGCCCAGGTAGCCGGCCAGTTTGTGCAGGTAGGGGAGCAGCAGCGCCACTGACCTGTGTCGCCGGGGCAGAGGAGGAGTGGGCACGTATCGGCGGGTGAGCCCAGGTAGCCGGCCAGTTTGTGCAGGCAGGGGAGCAGCAGCGCCACTGACCTGTGCCGCCGTGGCAGAGGAGGAGCGGAGTGGGCACGTACCGGCTGGTGAGCCCAGGTAGCCGGTCAGTTTGTGCAGGCAGGTGAGCAGCAGCAGCTGCCTGTCGGCCGTGTCCAGGTGGCCCCTCAGCAGTTCGGCGTGACGCTCCAGGCGGGACGGCAGCACCGTCATCGTGTCGTGTTCTGTCGGCACCGCTGGCGTCAGTGGCGTCAGTGGCGCCAGCACCACAGCGGCGGCCGGCAGCGGCGGCAGCACAGGCCACCGCACCGCTTGTGGTCGGCTGCCAGGGCTTCAGGGTACATCGGCTACCGTGGCCGCGCAGCGCCCATGAACCTACCCATCTTACAACAGCTTGGCTGTTAGTATCCAAGAGTTGGTTGGTTATTTGGGCTTTACACCGCAGCGACGTTATCACTTAGCGGGCATAAAAAACTGAATAACTCGGTACTGCTATTCAAAAGCTAAATCACCTCAGCATGAGCTAATCTAGGTCGTAGGGCATGCATCAAAATGCTATGCTACAAGTATAGGTCATCGGCAAGTTTAGGTTTCTGAAATGGGAGAGAAAAGCGCGTCATTGCTCAGAACTTCTTGAAGCGAAATCACGTCCGAACGTTCAGCATTCCAACATTATAAAGACAATGTACAGCCACCACGAAGCACACTTTTAAAGAGCCCTAACAGAACTCCTTGGCACCATGTGGCATTATAAGCTCCCTCAATATCGAAAAGCACGGCACTTAGATGGCGTTTCTTATGAAAGTTGCTTCTACTTCAGCATACGGTGTTATCAGAATTCAGTTTGTCATCCATGTCGCTCCTGTTCTTACAAAAGCAATTTCCACAAATTCGCAACGAGGCTGTGACGTTCCAGACGCTGGAGAATTGCAGATGTTAGGGGTAAATTGCATTTACCACCTCCAATAGCTTGCCAGGAGTAGGTGTTAAGGAAACCTGACCATAGTCCATACGGTGCCAATTTTCGGAACCTAAAGATGCGGTGCTGTTGTAACATGTTTTCCAAGATTTGCTTGGTTGGTCATTTGGACTTACGGGCGCATCGACTGCGTTCGCCATGCAGCGTCCATTCCACGACAGGATATTTCGTTAGTTAGCTATTTTGATTTTATGGCGCACTGATAACCACGGCTATGGAGAGTTAATTTCCACGATTGAAGGAACAGCCGACGTTACCATAACAATTAAATAAGCGCCCTTAACCTCAAGTAACCAACCAACCAACCGACCAAATTATTAAATGAGCGCTAACACTAGCATGGTCACGTACGGAGCGAGATGTATGTAGGTGATGTAACTGCATAATTATTCACCCCTGCGTACCCTTCGCCACGCCTGGAAGCCGATCGCAGATATTAGCTCATAGTGTGGATATGACTGCTTGCATGAAAAATACCTTCGCGAGAAGAGATGGAGAAAACAAAATGAGCCACCGGACGGGGTGCGCATCACTGTCACGAAGGAACGCTGGCTCAGTGGTGCCGGTTACATTTTTACAACAATGTCGTGAGCAGTTAGGATTTTGGAGCGCGCCAGGTGCTTGTGCTATATTGCTCCCATAACTAAAATGTTAGAAGTACTTCAGATCACACGAAATGTGTCGAAAAGCGATGGCAGACGAGAGTAGACATACATAACCAATCAGCACAACCAGCATTGGAGGTGGTGCGTGCGGGACGACACAAGTCAATCGGCCTTGACCATGTCAGCTGTGTTGCGAACAAAAACATCGCAGGCACAGTTAACAGTACTGTACAAGCTCCAAAGAAGTGCACTCCTGGACTCTTTGGTGACGCAGACGGAGCTAGTAAACTTGCCATCGCTGACCATTGATACAGGGAATGGCAGTGAGCTGAACTGCCCGCTGACTCTCTTAATGCAAGACCGTACCGGATAACTAGGAGTAGACTGGTTCGTGGAGTTACACCATCACGCCATGAAGCCGCTTTGCTTTCTAAAACCCTCACCACCAGCAGCGGATCCGGGACAGCCGCAGACCCTCACCACCAGCAGCGGACCCGGGACAGCCGCAGACCCTCCCACCGCGCGGATCCGGGACAGCCGCAGACCCTCACCACCAGCAGCGGATCCGGGACAGCCGCAGACCCTCACCACCAGCAGCGGACCCGGGACAGCCGCAGACCCTCACCACCAGCAGCGGATCCGGGACAGCCGCAGACCCTCACCACCAGCAGCGGATCCGGGACAGCCGCGGACCCTCACCACCAGCAGCGGACCCGGGACAGCCGCAGACCCTCACCACCAGCAGCGGATCCGGGACAGCCGCAGACCCTCACCACCAGCAGCGGATCCGGGACAGCCGCAGACCCTCACCACCAGCAGCGGACCCGGGACAGCCGCAGACCCTCACCACCAGCAGCGGACCCGGGACAGCCGCAGACCCTCACCACCAGCAGCGGACCCGGGACAGCCGCAGACCCTTACCTGTCAGCCGCAGATCATCACGACCTGCATCAGACCCGGGACAGCCGCAGACCCTCAGCTGTCAACAGCAGGCCCTCACCTATCACAATGGCGTCGAAGCAGACGGCGGCGGCCAGGTCGGCCGAGAACTCCGGGTGGCGACGCTGCTCGGTTGGAAACTGCTGCTCCAGTCGCGCCGCCAGCGAGCCGCAGTCGGCCCGCACGTCCAGCACCAGCGCGCGCAGTCGCGCCGCGTCAGGAGCACGCTCCAGAGGCACTGGTGTCGCCGCGCCGGTCGGCAGGACAAACTCTAACCGGGCCTGCCGGTACAGCCCGGATCACAGCCACAGCCAACATGCTCTGCCTCCATGCATGTAGGCAGATACGCACGCACATAATCTGCACAGTCCACAGCCATAGCCATAGACAGCACGACACAAACAGCACACATTTTCAACTGAAATGCTGGAAGCTGATAACCAGTAAGAAGCTGTCACAATTCAGATGAGGAAATTAGTGGCAACTTCTGGTGTATTGTTGCCAGCTACCTACCCGGATGTAGCCTTGCTATCAGAGGCAGATTGAAAGGATTGGCATCTATTTTAAACCATAAGCATCCGTCGAGGACAGCACCCAGTCGTACCCTATAGACACGCGCTTAGTACAGTAGTTTAGAGACAACCGGTGTCGTGAAATATGCAACGTCGGTAGAAATCGGCATGTTATCGAAACTTGTTTCAAGCTGATGCGGCCTTGCAGGTTGTTGAGGTATATAAAAGCACACAATAATGAATGGAAACAACAGCTGCGAGGTCCATATCACTCGCAACTTTCCGAGTACTCTTGTATTCCTATGGGATATATATATATATATATATATATAACCAAGATTGTGGACGTCATTGCTGGTGTTGAAATCTCCAATTTAATAGAAAATGCGCTTCAAGAATGGATACGACACATGGGTGCATCAAAATACTTATCAAACGCACCCAGTCAGCTTTTTCCGGTACCGGTGGTGGTGTGTGGGCACCGATGGACTCCACAACGTACCACTGTGCGGCTGTTTTGGTGACCATCTCGACCACTCATGAGCAGAAGTTGGTATGGTCGAGTCAGCGAACAACGTATGAGCCACACACATCAAACTAAATCCAACTTGCATTCCTGTTCCTGCCCCATGTACGCCAGGTATGTGGCTGAGCTTATGTGGCGTGTACTATAGTACACGCCACATAAGCTCAGCAAAATGCAGTTAACTTTTATCAGCTCGTATCAAACCTGGTCAGTTTAATCCAGCTTGGGTCAGCGCAGTTCAACCCGTTTCGAGTCAGACCCCCAGATGGTGTCAGATTCCCCCCCCAGACGGACCGACCAGGTTAGACCGGATTGGGTCAGGTCAGGTCAGGTCGGGTCAGACCAAGACCGGCCGGCCGACGCACCTCAGTCAGCAATCGGACGTGGTCCTCGGCGCCGAACAGGCGCTTCCAGTCGGTGTCGGGCGGCGCCACCTGCCGCACGCCCCGATCGCCGGCCAGCGTGGCGACGCGCCGCAACAGCGCCAGCGTCAGCGGCGCGCCACCGCCGGCCTTCACGCAGTCGGCGGCGGCGGCCGCCAGCGCCGGCAGCGTGACGCCGGGCAGCGCCAGCAGCGGCGGCGCCAGCATCTGCGCCAGGTTGGTCCAGGTGGCCGGCACGTCGGTCACCAGGTCGGTGGCCACGTCCAGCATGCGCGCGGCGCCGCGCAGGTAGGACGCCGCCGGCAGCATGGCGCGCTCCAGCAGCAGCGCGTGCAGCCGTCCGACGGCCGCGCGCTCGGACGCGTCACGCACGTCCACGAACGCGTCCAGGCTCTCGGTCACGAACGTGTGCAGTGTCGCCGCGTGCAGGTGGGTTGCGCAGTCTTCCAGTGTTGCCTGCCGGACCGGGTCACGCCGAGCTATTACAGATATTAGAAATGTGACACCAAACCAGGGCAGAGACAGAGACAGAGACGGAGACGGAGACGGAGACGGAGACGGAGACGGAGACGGAGACGGAAACAGATGGATACGGATACGGAGACGGAGATTATTCAGAGGCAGAGACAAAACACGCATTCAGATTATTCAGTAGCTAGCTGAATTGTGCAAACCGAACCAACCAGCAAACAAGACGGCGGTGGTCACATTAATCACGACATGGCACGGCAAAGCCGCCACCCGCCTGGCGGCGACCGGTGATACGTGGCGACTGCCACACACCGCGCTGTATCGACTGCGCGCTCACCTCGATGTCGCCGTTTTCCTTGAACTCGCCGACGATGGCGCACGCCTGGCGGCGTAAGTAGCCGTCGGTCGCGTCGGCCGGGCCGCGGAAGCAGGAGGCGGGTGGCGGCGGCGCGCCACGGTCGGCGGAGCTGCCGCGCGAGTCGGACCGCTCGCCCGAGTTGGCGCGGCTCGACGCCGCCGACGGGCGCGTGGCGCTCGGCGGCCGCGCCACCTCATCGCCGCCGCCGCGCAGCAGCTGGAACCGGTTGGCAGCGGGCGCGGGCGCAGCCGCCGGCCGTCCGCCCTTGGCGCCGTGCGACCAGCCGCCGCCGCCGCCGGGGCCTAGCTTCACCTGGGCGCCGGGCGCCCCTGCCGCGCCTCCGCTCAGCGCGTTCATCACGCGACTGGCGTCGTACCGCGACCGACCGATCGTATTCCAGCCGTCTGCGCCGCCGCCGCCACGCGGCGGCGGCTCGCGACCGCCGCTACCACCGCCGCCGCGCCGCCGTTCGCTGCGTCGCCGGTCCTCGGCATGCGCCAGCGCCACTTGCTGCTCGGCTGCCTGCTTCTGCGCCTGCATGTGCACCTCCTTGATGGTCATCGGCTTGGTCAGACCGGCCGTGCGCGTGGCGACCCAGTTGTTATTGCGCATATCGATCAGGTCCTGCAGCATAAAGCGCGTCCGTGACGAGAGGGATTTGCTGGAGGCGAGCTCGCGCAGCTGCCTGAACTGCGCGTCCAGGTTCGCATTATGTTCCATTTCGTTCTGCTCCAGCTTCTGGCCAATGGTGATCATCAACTTGCACAGGCACTCGTACGAATCCTCGTGCTTGTCGGCGAGCAGCTTTTTGATACACTCCAGCATGATTCGGTGTGTGAGCATGCCCAGCTTGTACAGTTCGCCGATGAAGCGGATGTTGCCGTTGGAACGCAGCCGCATCTTCCGAGCCTCCTCGTTGAGCGCGCGCGTCTTCTCCCGGCGCACCGCCTCGTCGGTCTCGGCGTCGATCTCCTGCGGGAGGGCACCGAGTCACCGCCAGCTGGCGTCACCCCGTCACCGACAGAGGCGTCGAACGGACCGGGACGTGCACCGACCACATCCACACACCCGTCACGCGCCGGCAGACACACAATGACACTGGAATAACGCCGACACACGGACGGACACTGGAACAACGGCTCAACTGAGGCCCTGCATGCACATCTGTTGGAGATCGACATCTAGCCATGCACAAGGTGGCGCAGCAAATCAGGTACCTTGAGTCGCTCTTCACGGTTCAGCTCGCCCGTCTTGTCCTTCTGAAACTCGTCCTGGCATTGACGCAGCAGCAGCGCGCGGAAGGTGATCTTCTTGTTGTGCTTGTCCTCCTCCACCTGCAACAGCCGTCACCAGTGATTGTGAAGCCTACTGTGGAGAGTGGCTGGCCAGTGGTGGCGCGACGTTATCACATAGGTGGCATTACACACATGACGTCCGCCCAGTGCATAGACAGCAGGGTAGACAGCAGCAGCAGTAAAAGCACACACAGACATACAAACAGATGAGCGATAGACCAGCCCGACAAGCCGGAAAACGTTCACTTGTAGATGCCCTACAACAGTGCCGTGTACGTTGGCCTCACCTCGGGGCGCAACAGCAACAAACTAGTCAGAAAAACCGACACACGCTCACCTGCCAACACCCGACAGTATTTGCCGTGCGTGTTGCCTCATCCCAGGGCACAACAGCGACTGAATGGCACGACATCGCTACGGCATCAGCAGACACTGCATAGGCCACCACCCAGGCACGTCACACCATCCGCAATACCCGAGCCGAACAGCAGAACGGCAGAACAGCCGACAGCCATTGCTGGGCGGAGCACAGCTCGGCCGACCACCAACCCACCTCCGTTTTGGACATGGCGGTGCACACGGTGGCGTACTGGGTGGCGTACGACGGCTCGTCCAAGGCCTTCTCGAACAGCACGTGGATCATGGTGGCCAGCAGCTCGACCGTGTTGAACTCCAGCTGGCGAATGTTCTCCGTTAGCCGCTCGATGTTGCTCGGCGTCAGCTTGTTGAGGATGCTCTTGAGCGACTTGACAATGTGCTGTTTGGGGTCCATCGGACCGGCCTCCGCTTGCTGCTTGGACACGCCCGGCTTCCAGGCGTTTTCGCTGGTGTGCAGTTTGACGTCGCGGTTGAGGCTGATCTCGATGCGGCGCGGCGGGCCGGGCCCCTGCTGCGGTGCGTCCCGTCGACCTGGGCCGCCAGAGCTGCGGCCTCGGTACTGCCGGAGCGCCCACGTGGCTCGTCAGTATCGTGGCGCGGGACATCACGTGTCGTTCAATGCGGGCAAAATGCAGACGCAAACTACGTCTGTATGATTTCGCTGACGTCGCGGTTCCCTCACATCGGAAAAACTCACAAAACCACATTTGCATGGGTCATTGGAGATGTTAATAGGCAGCAGGATTTTTGGCTGGATGTAGACATGCTCCCGGTTCAGTAGCGTTTTCCGCTCGAGTTCTAGAACTTAGACATACCTCGATACCCCGCAGAGACAGTGTCCATGCATTGGCGGCAGCCAAAATTATAAGCAAAAATGATGTCAATGAATTGGAATTTCCGGACTCCCGCAACAAGTTCTGCTTGGCATAGTACATTGGTTCATGGAGCGACCTAAGTGAGAATGTGGGTTACATCTCTCTTGAAGGTGATGTCACTTACATTTATCTCTTTCATCCCATTCAGGGGTGCAGCAACTGCAAAATGCCTGCCTAAATGGAAATTTCAGTCATGGGCCAGGGAGAGCGCCGTTCGAAACCAGTACCAATTGATACATTTAGATGTGGACATTACCGTTGACCTGATCTCTCAATATCGCCACTGAACTTTTTCCGAACACTTCCTTAGCCAAACAACGCTGACAACATTCATTTTCCAGCTACATTAACCAAAAGAAACTAAGCGCTCATTCGGTCGAGGTCCCAACCTTGAAGTTGAACTTGAAGAAAAAAAAACGACTGACATGCCTTGTTCCCCCGAATGCACATGTGTCCACGTGTCAACGTCCCCTGACCAACGTAAGGCATCCTGATCCCTACCTAGCACCTGACTCTAGGTTGGTTATTTGGGCTCACGGGCGCATCGAAGCTACTGACACTACCCCCCACCACCAGCTAGTTAAAACGGCGTGGCCCAGCTCCCGCATACAAGCACCAAGAGATGCAGAGACCGACTGTGACGACTCGACCTGTCAGGGTCGCAACACGACCGAGACACCTCGTGCAGAAGCCACTGAGTCGAGAGCACCACGATCGAATTGCTTGTACGATGTCAAGCTCCATGGCCCCGCCCCGAACAGACCATCCGGTCAGCCGGTTAACAGTCGGTCTCAGCCCACCGCCCAGTCGGTTCCACATCCCAGGCCAGACCATCTGCCTTGACAATAGACCGGCCGACGGTCCGCCTACCTTCCCAGGAGGCGGCATGCCCTGCCGGCACGCGAACTCGGGCGGGCCGGCGCCGTTGCGCGACTTGAAGGCGGCCGGGCCGAGCGCACGCGGCTCGTGCGGGCCACCGCCCCCGCCTGCGCCGCCGCCACCACGGCGCACGATGGACGGCAGGTCGGGCAGCGCGTCGGGCCGCCGTCGAGACAGCGGCGCATGCTGCAGTTGCAGCAGCGCTTCGCGGCAGTACTGCTTCTTGCCGTGCGTCGGCTCCGCTGACGACATCGAGGCGACGTCACCACACGGTTTGTCGGTGCACGCACACAGTGTGGTAACTGCTACACCCGGCGGTACACCCCCCTCCCATACGTCACACAGCTCGGCTCTAAATTACCGGCGTAACTATGTCAAAAGCGCCACACGTGACGCCTCTATCCGTGCACAGACAGACAGACAGACAGACAGACAGACAGACAGACAGACAGACAGACAGACAGACAGACAGACAGACACACACACACAAGGTGAAGTTGGCACATCGTACGCCACCGCAGACAGAACTGACGCGCCAGCTCGGCCAGAGGTTCTCCAGGACGGCGACGCGTCACACCCACGACACGAGCAGTGCTGCAGGGGCGCCGCGGACCCAGTAACGTGAACAGCGAACAACACGACAGCCACCGCGGCCGCGTGTCAGCGCCCACACCGCGCGAGACCGGCAGTCACACCATGACTGAGGTCACGCTCCAGCTCACAGCGGCTACCCCGCCTCACCATTCAGACACGTCTGCATCACCACTCAACGTAGGTGAATCGATCTCTCAGCAGCGTCAAAATAATGATTCATCAGGTGTGAGATGTCGAGACGGGCACAGCCGGATGCCAAAATTGTCATGGAAGAAGTGTTACATACAATATAGTATATACAATTATATAAAGTCCTGCAAACTCAGTTCTGAGATTATTGAGTACATATGACTGCTCCCGCTTGGCATGTTTTGAAAGGTTCCTAATTTGGAGATGCCGACATCAACAATAACGATACAAACACCTACACTATAAACCGCCATTGCGTTGCATAGCGCATTGTAAGTATTCTGTTCACCTAGAATTGCATTATCGTACTAATTGCGCTATGTTCTCTGGTCAACCATATGCACTGATGTAGACACCGTGACCGCTGAGTCTAGTCAGTCGCTACATACGACGCCAAGCAAACCAGAGTGCACGACGGTGTATGCTTTACTGTTTGTCTTTTAGCACGATCCACGATCCGTTACGGTGAACACAAATACGATACTTGTAAACGGGATTTCACAAACACGCACCAAGAAGCACGATGTCGATACTTCGTTGGGAAGGATGCCGATTCAGCGTTTAGTAAGTGGTATATTTCATCCTACTTCGCGACAAAATACATCACCGTCTCTCAGTGCCGGAGCTGCCGCAGTGGCTCCCTGCAGCCAACACGCGTAGCCGCTGGTCAGCGGTGCCACCCACCTGCCGGTAGCTTGACGACCTGTTGCGCCAGCTGGTCGGTTGGAGAGCAGTCGCCGTCAGCCATGCCGTTCACGGTCGGCGGCGCGTCAGCCGCGCCATCGGACGGCGGCATCACCGGCGCAGTCGCTGGCACTGGCTGCGACAGGGTCGGCTCACACTCTGGCTGGGCCGGCTCAGAGTCCAGTTGGGCCGGTTCAGAATCCGGCCGGACCCACTCAGAGTCCGGCTGGACCGGCACAGATTCCGGCCGGTCCGACTGAAAGTCGGGCCGCACCGGCTCCGGTTCCGGTCCCGGCTGGGCTGGCTCGGCTGGGCTGGTCGGCGCCGGTTCCACTGCCGCCGGCACAGTGGCCGGTCGGTCAGCCGTTCCCGCCCTGGTCAGGCCGAGCGCCGCCGCCGCGGGCACAATGGCGGCTCGGCCCGCCGTCTCCATCCAGTCCTCCCCGTCGTCCGAGGGCGCCGCTGCCGAGGCCGAGTCAGACGTCGACGAGTCGGCCGGTGCGGAGTCGGCCGGCGCGTCGCGCGAGAGCACCGTGTCGTGACACGGCGGCGGCGCGGCCGCAGAAGCCTCAACATCGACCGGCTGCTCTGGATCCGGCCCGGTCAGGGCGGCGGCCGGCCTGTCGCCCGCCGGCCCGCTCGCGTCACACGGCGGCTGTGCCGGCGCCGCGGCCGCCGCCAGTTCAGGCTGCCCGCCCGCGGTCGCTGCGGCTGGCGCCGGCTGCGAAGGCTCCGGCTGCAGCGACGCCAGCCGCACGTCGCCTGCACAGACCAGCGCCGGCTTCCGCCCGCCAGCGACGGCGGCCGGCCGGGGCGCGTGGCTGGCCGACGACTCGATTTCCGTCCGTGGCGTGACGGACGCGGGAGCTTCCAGCGCCGCGCTGGAAGACTGCTTCGGCTGCTCCGCGCCGGCGGCTGGCAGCGTCGCTGCAGCGCCGGTCGAGTTCAGCTGCACGGCATCGCCGTCAGTGTCACCGACAGCGTCGCAGGACACCGTGTGTGGCCGGCCGACCGTGCCTGCCTCCCCGCCTGCCTCCACAGAGGCTCCATCCGGCTCCACAGCACACTCGCCGCTGGCAACTTCTACTTCCACTTCTACACGCTTGTCAGCTGTCGGGGTATCTAAAACGGGCCGTGCGATGGCAGTCGCCGGCTCTACGACATCGATCGGCTCCTCGTCTAAACTACATACTTCCTCGGCGCCAACTGGCTGGCTATCCGGAGGCGATGACGCTGGTTTGACTGTGATAGCCAGCGTCTTCGTGTGAGCAGGCTCTGCAGCGGCGGCAGGCAACAGAGGTGCGGCATCCAGCGCAGGCACTTCCGCCAGAACACTACTATCAAGAAATATAACCGTAGCCTGGATCGGAACGACAGCTGGGATCCGAGCCGGGACCGAGATCGGAGCCGGGACTGGAGCCAGAGTCGGAGCCGAAGCCGGAGCCGGAGCCGGGGCAGTGGCCGAAGCCGGGGCAGTGGCCGGAGCCGGGGCAGTGGCTGGAGCCGGGGCTGGGGCAGTGGCCGGGGCTGGAACTGGGGCCGGAGCCGGGGATGCAACTGGGGCCGGGGCCTGGGCCGGGGCTGGAACCGTGGCTGGAACCGGGACCGGGGCCGGGGTCGGGACCGGGACCGGGGCCGGGGCCGGGGCCGGGGCCGGGGCCGGGGCCGGGGCCGGGGCCGGGGCCGGGGCCGGGGCCGGGGCCGGGGCCGGGGCCGGGGCCGGGGCCGGGGCCGGGGCCGGGGCCGGGGCCGGGGCCGGGGCGGGGCCGTGGCCGGGGCCGGGGCCGGGGCCGTGGCCGGGGCCGTGGCCGGGGCCGGGGCCGGGGCTGGAGCTAGAACCTGAACCGAGGCCGGGGCCGAGACCAGGTTGGGGACCGGTACTGGGACCGGAACCGAGATTGGGATTGGAACCGAGGCCGGGACTGGAACCGAGACCGGGACCGGAACAGGGATTGAGGCCGGGGCCGGAACCGGGATTGAGGCTGGGACTGGGACCGTGGCCGGGACTGGGATCGGGACCGGGGCCGGGACCGATGCCGTGACTGGGGCTGGGGCTGGGACCGGGGCCGGGACTGGGACCGGGGCCGGGACCGGGACCGATGCCGGGACTGGGACAGAGACCGGGCCCGTGACCGGGGCCAGGACTGGGACCGGGACCGGGACCGGGACCGGGACCGATGCCGGGACTGGGGCCGGGACTGGGGCCGGGACTGGGACCGGGGCCAGGACCGGGACCGGAGTGTATGTCGGAGCCAGGACTGGAACCGGAGTCGGAACGTGAGGTGCAGCCGGAACAGAGGCCAAGACCTGCATGAGACCGGGCGGCGGCCTGATGTGCTCTGGAGTCGGCGGCACCTCAATACCGGACGGGTGTTGGTGCTGCAGAACAGGAGCACCTGCAAAGGACGCACCGATGTAACACCACGACTGCGCATTTTCCACGACACAGGCACCCGACCACATGTATCACGTCGAGTATGACGCGACGTGAAACGCGACAGGCACGGTACTGCAACCCGCTCTGCAACTCCCCGACGCCAGCAAGCCCACATCGACCCCGACAGAGAAGGCCGACTTTTCGCCTCATTGTTGCCAGGATCGCACGGGAAGCGGTGGCTTTCCGGAAGCTGGCCTGGGCTACATCTGCCTGCATGCCTACTTTACCACCGACGCAACCCTTGATGTCATCAGCAGCTACAGCACGCGGAAATCGTCAGTGACGCTTGCACGACTGGGACGTTGAACCTTCTGCCCACTTTTACAGGTTGAAGCTGAGGTATATGCTTCGCAACAGCAACTTTACATTGACCCCATGCGATTAATATAACCTAAACATTGGCTCTCGCGCTTTGCAGATCTGTGCTCCATTTCTATTGCAGTATTGCAGGCTGGCGAGCTAGGCCTAGCAAACTTGTAATGCAATTTTGCAATTGTATATACATTTGGCACACCTTGTGATGTATCGGGGCTATGAGGTGCACATGGCCTCAACAAAGATCACCGAACACCAAACTCCGACCAGGCAGGCCGCTGATCCCAGTCACTGTTGCCATGCAGCGCACAAAGCCTCAACAAATCTCACTGAACACAAATTCTGATCAGACACGCGGCTGATCTCCATTACGTCACGTTACTGCTCCCCATATCGTCACGTCACGTTACTTGTCTCCATCTCATCACGTCACGTTGCTGGTCTCTAAAACGTCACGTCACCTGTCTCCGTCACAGTCAACAGGTTGGTGACGAGTGGCGAGTGATGAGTTCACGTACCGTACGACACGCCGTCCGACACGAGGCGGCCGTTGGGCGCCGCTCTGGGCGTGTAGCCGGCGTCGGCCATCTCAGAGGTGCTGGCGCTGGCGCGCTGGCGCACGTGCGGCCGCGCCGGCTCAGTCTCGTCGGCCAGCTCGGAGGTGCTGGCGCTGCTGTGCTGCCGGTAGACGCGGCCGGCCGGCGCGCCGTTGCCCAGCTCGGGCCGCCCCGGCCAGGCGCCGTCGGCGGCCGGGCCGGGCCGCCAGGCCGGCTCCACACTGGCCGCCTGCTGAGCCTGCCGCCACCGGGGCTGCGGTCACACGGCTGCGGCGCTGACCGGCAGGGTCACTGGGCTGCGTATGCACGTGATGGACAACTCTACAGCTTGGGACGGAACCAGCTACACGCCCTATAGATGGGGACGGTGACGCGATACACAGCTCGGTAGCTGGGAACGGTGACGCACTGCACAGCCCTGTAGCTAGGGTTAGTGACGAGCTGCACAAGAGTGTGACCGAGGATGTGGCGAAGAGTGTGTTGGAAGGCGTGAAAGGAAGAGGATGAGCTCGATACCTAGTCTCCTGCCGTTTATCACTTCCAGTAAACCGAATCGACAAGTGTCGGCGAAAAACATGCGCATCAATCGTCGTGTGTCGAACACAGCAGGTGCCGTGCATTGACAAGCGGCCAACGGTCCGACCGACGGAGGCAGCTGTCGTCAGTGGCAGACTAATGCAGCCGCCCGGGGTGTGGACGTGATGCTGGCTGGTGAGGAGCACTCACCTCCGTGCCGGGAGAGCTGCTCCGGAACAACACCTCCTCGCCGGTGTTTGGGTCGGTGATGCGGACACGGTGGCTGGCCCGCTGCGCCGGCGGCGGCTGCGGCGGCTGGGCCGGCGCGGCCACCACAGGCAGCTGCTGCAGCTGCCGCTGCTGCTGCTCCAGCTGCTGCTGCAGCTGCTGCTGGTGCTGCTGCTGCTGCTGCTGTCTGGCCTCCAGGTGCTGCTGTTGCTGCTGCTGCAGCTGGCGCGCGTCCATCGACTGCATGCCCATCTGTGGCCACACCTGCGGTGTCTGCTGGTACACCCCTGTCGACAGGTCGCGAGTCAACACAGGCATGCACTGCGACACCACATCGCTAACACAGCCTGTACTACCACAAAAAGTCACCAAATGTTTTGCATTGCTGTGATGGGCCCACATCTATGAGTAAATGACATTTCTGTTGAACACAGTTACATATGCAAGCATTTATTTGCATCAAAAGGCGTACAGCACGCGCAACCAGTTTGGACAACCCTGGATACCTTGAACTCAACAGGAAACGTCGCACCGCACCACACAGAGGCGCTGTGCAAATTAAAACTCTCTTCCAACTGAGCTTTCCAGCAGTCAGCGTCTTTTTGTAGCAGGAACAAATGAATGTTGAGGGACATATTAGGCGTACGTACATATGTTACCTACACACACCTGCATACCTTACCGGAGCATAATGGTTGGTCATTGGTTTTACGACACATCGACCGTTGAATCATATAGCGTCGCCAATATCTCACGCCGACTGGTCGCGGGCGGAGAGTAGCGACAGGTGAGACTCGAACCCACAACCTTTTGATTGTGAGACGAGCAACTTACCCCTAGACCATTCGTCCCCTTACGGGAGCATAAACTAGCCCAAAGTTTAGCAAACAGAAAAGCAGCATAAACTAACCGATGGGATATATATTAAATAGGATTAGTTTCGCGTTCCCTCGCTTTGAAAAAAACCCGATCGCGTTGAAGGTGCAAGAGTTCTGCATGACCATGTGCAAATTCACCTCAAATAAACGTACTGCATGTTCAGGATATGTTGGCTCGAACTACAGCCTGCGTTAGACTGAGTAGTCTTTTGACAAACTGACACTACTCGAACTGATCAGAGCACGGATATATTTCTCTTTTCTCCATAAGTGCACAAAAATTATAGTCCCAAGTGGCGTCAGTGTCTGGATGTACGGCGGCTCCAGCGTCAATGTCTGGGCGCACGACAGCCCTAGCGCCAGTGCCTGGGTGTACGGCGGTTCCAGCACCAGTATCTGGGTGTACGGCGGTTCCAGCACCAGTATCTGGGTGTACGGCGGTTCCAGCACCAGTATCTGGGTGTACGGCGGTTCCAGCACCAGTATCTGGGTGTACGGCGGCTCCAGCGTCAGTGTCTGGGTGTCCGGCGGCTCCAGCGTCAGTGTCTGGGTGTCCGCCTGCTCCAGCGTCAGTGTCTGGGTGTACGGCGGCTCCAGCGTAG